>OY987272.1:11817648-12374988 GCA_963920665.1 Straminergon stramineum
CGGTGGACCTGACGAGTTGGAGGACGGAGAAGTTGGCGAGGACGGCGAGATTCAGTAGGTCGTACGCCACTATTGTTGTGTATTCTCTTGAGCCCCTGACTTAGAAGTGTTGGTCAATCACCAATTTGGTGGTCCACGAGAGGCTGTAACGAACGGTTGCTTGCTCCCTTTTTTGTGTGTTCGGGAGCGCAATATTTTGCATCATTTCTCTCTGTTTTGATTTACGGCGCATATAATTCTGAGGATTTCCTGCTTTTGCATGTGAACCGGATGTTCAATGCCTTGACTATCGTTGTAGATAACACAGAGGAACTTATGGTGAAATAGTTAAGTAGGTAGTGCGTGTCTTGAATCCGTGGAAAAACATTATACATTTTTATGGAAGGTAATGTCAAATGTTGATCTTAGCGTCTTCTTGCCGTGAGATGTGGAAATGGTCACTCGTGATGACCTTGCATAGAGTTCTGGAGCTTTTGTATCTTACAAGTGAACAATATTGTGTTCTGAACGTTCCCAGCCTGATTTTGGAATTTTGGATGTTTGCAAATATTCTTTGTTTGAACTGGTAGTTTGTAAGTTTGTCGTATCTGCTTTTTTATTCGCAGAAGGATATCTGAGGTTCAATTCTCCAGTGCTATTCTAGATGTTTCTTTGCTTATGATGGTAGACCCTGGTTTGACCTGTGCATATCCAGAAACCAGCCCTGAAGAGGTAAGTTCAAAATTGTCTATGTCCACAGCCTTTTTCCTGTTAGGAATTTGCACAATCGTTTTCATTTGTTCGAGTTTTCGCGGCCCTAATCTGCCAGTTCCAGATCCTGTCTCTTGATGGTTTAATTTTGCAGCTCTGATAGGGAGATTAGTATAGTACTATTTTTTTGGTAAGCAGGCTCTTGTCGGTAGTTGCTTGTTACTGATATCTGGAGAACAGAAGGTCGATTCGCTCTGAGAAAGGATGGAGCTAGGTGGTGGATCGTGGTCAAACAACTACTCGTAGCGTTAGCCTCATCTGAAGAGAAGGTAAGCTCTCTCGATAGACCTAAGGTTTGGCAGCATGGCTGGATGGCTTTTGGCTTTTGGCTTTCCACTTGGGTTCATGCATTCAAAGTGATGCTTTTTAAATTCTAAGGGGGCTAAAAATATCCTCAACGATAGCTCACTATTTTTTTCCCAGATCTCATCGCTTTGGTGCTTTTATCATTCTAGTTTAGAAGAAAGATCCTCTGGAATGAGTGCATCCTTCAAGTGTAGTTTGATGTTTTGCTTTGGTTTAGTATTTTGTCTTTCAGTTTCCACATGAGTAGAATCACGTGCTCCTGTCACGAGCTCGTATCAGTCTCATATAACTTGGATGTGCACTTGATTAGTCCGATACTGTTGGGGTATTTCTCTGGTAGCTATGTTGGTCTTTGTTTGATTTTGCAAGACAGTTGGTTCCCAATTCATGATTTCTACTGTAATCTTCTTTTACTTGACTGCATATGCTTAGCTCTGCAGGTAATGTTAATGGTGCTAACAGCGTGCAGGTTTCTGACAGTTTGTGAGGGGGATGGTTTATCATCGTTGTTTCCAGTTGCTGAAGCAATCAATGGACTAGTTTAGTGTAGTGTAGTTTGTAGTGTATTCGTCAGGCAAGTGGAACTTTTTCTTGTTTGAAAACCGCCTTCCATATTAGATGACCCTGACTTCTGACATTTATTGAACCTTAGACTGTGCTTTGGAGAGACTCTTTCATTGTAAAATTCCTAAGTGTGAGAACAAATAAATTTCGCTTTATAAGGTCGTATTACACCAAAATTTCATGGGTGGCTGCTCACACTGAATGGGAACATTTTAATTCTGAGTCATTGGATGTTTTACTAGTCTTTGAACCTTCAAGTGAGGCAGGATCTTTCTTACTGCTTCAACCAAGTCATTCCATATAGCAGATTCTTTGTTACTTGGGGGTTCAATCCATTGTTTTGTTTGCCACCTACTTTGTTCTTTGATCTCTTCTGCAGGGTCCAATTCAGTTCTTTGGATATGAAGCATGTACGCCTCCATGGGTTGAGCGGATTCTCACTTTGGACCCACTTCAATTGGGTTGTTTTGATGGTCAAACGAAGAATGTGCTTGACCAGGTCCCTAGGACTACTTCTATGGCTTTATGTTTGTCGTTGGGGTGAGTGTTGTTTGAAGATTCTTGAAATGACCATGGAGCACTGGATAACATGCCAATGTTGTATTTGAAGGTACTCAGTTCCATTGAACTCATGACAGGTTGTCCCATCATATTGCCCCCATCTTTCCTTCATTTTCAGTTGAACACCACTGAATGTGCTTGGAGCTTGGCAAAACAGTGTATAGTACAGTACATGTTTGTTTGGTACCCTATGAACCTTTCTCCTTTTCATTGTTTTATCTTTGATTTATTTTGATGCTACAGCTGGCAATGCTAATGCCAAGAAACCATGTGGTTCTCTAGCTTTCTGACCTCATGCATGATGGGATTTTTTAGTGTGGTAAAGTAAAGACTTGGAAATCTTAAAATACCTTAGTGTACTGCATTTTGACTACATGTAACATACTGCATATGCTACTCAAATAATTGAGCCATCATAGCCATCATTTTTCAATGACTTCACAATGGGTAATTGTCCAGCAACTGCAATGGTCACTTGAGAGCCCCAAATAAAGAAAGCATGCTCAACTTCTTCCACCTGGGGTCCCAAAAAATCCTTTGCCGAAAGCTCAAAACACCTTTCTGAAAAATCTGCATAAAAAATGAAAGAATTTGTACCAGAAACGGCATTGCATATGGTTTTGGTGCTTATAATAAGTATCAAGTTGGCCACTTGTTTCCATTAAATTTTTGTCATTGATGTCGGTGTCTTCATGCTGTCTCATTAGCATCTTGTTTGAATATGCCAAAAAAATTTACTCTTTTCAAAAAATGTACACTACCAAATAATACAGAGTACTTGGTTGTCATTTGGACTTTTAATTGTATATTGATTTAGCTAGGAGTACACTAAGTAATAAATGAAAGATTGCACATTTTTGTTTATAATAAATGCCTCCAAAGTTTGAAATCTTTGATGGGTTGTCATTGATTGCATGTTTCTATTTATAATACCTTCAAGGTTTGAAACCTTTAGTAGGTCATTAATTTTAGAATAGAGTATAGTGGAGTGCTAGTATTTATATTTAATTAAAAAATTTCTATCAAGACTAATGCTCAAGTATTTATATTTTGAAATTTTCTATTAAGACTAACATGACAAATTAATGAAACTTCACATATCGTGAAAGTAATGATGATTTCATTATCATCTACTTTTTTAAATAACCAACAATAAATGCGACCTATAAGTTTTTTCAAGTCTAATTTCTAATCTCTAAAATTGTATAGTTTTATTTCATGAATATTCTTATACAAATGCCTCTGAATTGATTTGGAACATCTAAATTTTCTTTGAAATTAGACTATTACCTTTTGCTCCAATTCTTGATAAAATTAAAGAATATGTATTATATAATGTGATTATAAGTTTTGTCCTACATATCTTGGCATTTAGGGATTAATTGGAGAGAACCCCAGTTGATTTGATGAACTTGAGAAGTTGGGATTTATAGTATCATAAGATACAACAATCATTAAAGAATGTTACAAGTCAAAGACTGTGGAAATAAAGAAAAAAAAAGTAGCCTTGCATTCAAATTCTCAATATGTAGGAGGGGATAGGATCACTCTCTCCAACAATTTGCAAAGCTTATTATTACTAGAAGATAACCACCCTTGTTAGGGAACATCTTTGATACATAAATTTGAATGTGAATTATTGAACTTGGATGAAGTTTCATCGAAATTGGATAAAAGTTAACCAACAACAAAATCAACTCACATGAAGATTTTCTAACATCATCTAACAAAGGCTTAGTCCAATACAAAGTACTTGTTTTCATGACGATAATGGTTGCCTAAAATGGAAGAACAAACAAGGTTTTATTTTGTATTTAATGCAAGGTAACATTACCAAATGAATCAAAATTGGGTTTGGTTTGTGTAGCAGAAGAATTTTTCATGATAGGGGTATGAAATTCACATTAATAACAAGAAATTGCATAATTTTTGGAATTCTTAACATTTAGTTATAATTTCTTGAAAGTCAAGGCTAATAGGTTGCTATTTTATTTCTTATGTGGTGCAATTATAATCACATGACATAGTTTTGTGAATGGGCCATGATGTATCCCAAAAGCAATTCCCTTGTATATACATGGCACACTATATGGGTTTAGTAAGTATCCCTCACTAATTCAAAATGGAATATTGAAAACGGATTATTCATCTATCATGTTTTTATTCATTCAAAAAGGGACATTTATGCCTTCTCATTTGTTTAGAATTTATCTTGAATGCTTCATTGTCCTTTATCTTTTCATCCATCTTAGGATTGAATATTGTCCCCTAAAATTTACCATTCTGAGTGTCTAGAGACCATGTGGAGACAAATATTGAACTTTTGCATAACAATTCTTCAATTCTACATCAACCATATTAGATCCTTTTATAAGAAAATCTGAAGATACCGGTCACTTAATCCTAGAAGGATGCTTCAAACACTACGTGTCCAATGAATGACTTCACTTGAGATTGTAGGATGGAAAAAAATGTTTTTTCGTCCAATTTATTTATTAGGAGGGTACTTGAGTACATTTTCAGTGAAGAGTATTGCAAAGTCCCTCATTATGGTATTATTGACTTTTCCAAAGAAGAAGATGCTCCAAAAAACAGATCGCCCTTGTAGTGTATTTTGACGACTTCTTGCTATTTTTTCTTCATGTTCATTTTAGCCATAAAATGATATTATTTTGAATTTGACTCTGACTACTGAAATAAAGCTTATGAAGCTCAATCTCTACTCCAATTGATATTTTTGAAAAATTCATAAATTTCCATATTTTATGGCAATCTGAACTTGGGGCCTATAATAATGGTTTGTTGATTTTCTAATTTTACAGTGACACGATAACTTTTGTTTTTACCATGATGTTGTACACTATAATATACATCTATGGTGAAAATTTCAGATTTTTCAAGTATATTCTGTATTTGATATGAATTTTCTTCATTTAAAAAAAATTCACAAACAATTCAAATTTTTCCAAAATAAGTTGAAATTTTATGACTTGTAAGTTAAGTTAGAGGGCATATGATTTCATCTCTGAAAAAGAAATACCATATTTTTCAGTCATATCTAGTTGCAAAATGGCAGCATACAAACAAAGTGATGGATAAGGATTAAGGAGGCTTGAGATCAGTGGTCATGGGCCCGGCCGTCCTTCTAGGGTTAATGGCTGATTGTTCGGCCAATTTTGCTGGTAAGGTAGTATGCTCTGAAAGCGACCATTTAAGCCTACCTAACTCATCCTTGCCAGTAATAGATATTTCAAGGAATATGTCACCCTTTCTTAGATAGGGGTCACATTTAGAACATGGTCGCTTTTACAGCATGCTACCTTAGCACGGCAATATTGATCAACAACTTCCTTCCTTCCAATCTCCAGAGACTCAGTCTGAGCTTCCGTCTGCCTTTGAGAACATGCCATCACTGAGGCTTAGGCAGCTCTCACATGGGATCAATCAGCCAGGACTAACTTAGAAGAGAGTGCCAGATTAGGGGTTTTTTTAAAAGAAAAATAAGAAAAACATGAATTTTTGGATGAACCCGCACCTAAGTAAGCTTAATGCCGGGATCCCAAATTAACCCTGGAAGGACGTGGGGGGACCATGTGGAAATCATCATTTCTGAAACCGTGGGAATAATTGGTATTAAAAAAAAATCAAAAGAACTCATTTGAAGTCAAAGTACTGTAGAAGATCTCCACTTCCCATCACTAATTTCAAGGATGAATAGTCAAATTTCTGTCCTACACAGGAGAATGCTTTGTCATTCATCGGACACTAAATGTCCGCAGCATCCTTTCTGGGTTAAGGGAGACAACCCATTTCTGACCACCACTTAAGCAGTTACATGCGCCTTTCTTCAATGGGGAGATTTTCCTAGAGTTTGGAAGGTTTTCATAATTTTTCAGATTATTTTTTCTCAAAATCAAATTACCATGAAGTTTTGAGTTGAAGAAGATTTTGTTCCTCACATACTGGTGATAACTTATAGGTCATCCTACTTCTAACAAAGGGTTGGTTGCAAAATCGAGAGTCATGTAGCCCAATCATAATGCGCCATTCCTAATTGCTTACTCATCTCATAAGTAATTAGAAATAGACCACCCTACATTGCCAGAATGATTGGTGATCAAGAATGGGTTGCCTCCTATACTTGCCAACCTACTAAGGTATACGTAGCTCATGGTTGAGAAATATAAACTTTTTAATCTAATATTTCTTTTGTACACTTATCAAGAAAATATGGATATCATTGAGCTAAGGTAAAGTTGTGGTATGGTAGTAATTTCTTGTCTTTCAATAGTGTATTCTTTTAAGAAAAAAAATATCCAATGTAGTGTATTTTAGGACTTTTTTTTTTTTCACTTCAAACTTAAATTTTGACTTTCAAAATGTTCTTTCTATTTTTTATTAAAACTTGCAAAATGAAAAGCTTTGCTCAATTGTAGTTTCTACTCCTCATGAAAAATATTGAAAAAATCATTCATATGAATATTTTCTTTTAGATTGAACTTGAGTGCCTATAACAAGGTTTCTAAGTATAGAATGACAAGACATTTTGTGTAACTCTACAATATTCTACATTATTATTATTATTATCATTATTATTTTATTATTTTATATTTTTTTATTATTTATATTTTTTCAAAATTTTCCTTGGGTGGGTGGCTCCCCTCAACGCCAAGAGGTACCAAGCACTAAGAGGGGAGTGATCAATCAAACAACAATTTGATCAAGATAGAAAAGTTTCGTACCCAAGAGGTCCTACAAAAAGACAATGATCAACTAATCAACATTTGGGTGAAACTAAGTTCATTCCTAACACAAATAATCCCTATCAACCAAATATTTTCTTAAAATCTTAACAATCTTAACAGTATTTTTCTAAAATGTTAACAAATTTAATTACCAACACATTAAGACATAAGCGAAGGTACTACCCCCAACAATCCTAAGAAGATCCATGCTACTATAAGATAGTGATCAACAAAAATGAAACTTGGTGAGGCTAAGTTCTTTCAACACGTGTAATGAAATCTTATCAACAATTTTTTAAAAATCTTTACAAATTCAATAATAGCACATCAAGAAAAAATTATTGGTGTGTTTACAAGACCTTGGGAGGGTCTATGTTCTTATAGGACAATGATCAACCAATATTCTAAGCAAACTTATTTCCATCTCCATTCATCTTTCACATCAATTGGATTCTTCATCTTCATAATGTGTACTACTAGATAAGATTCAAAATTAGAATTTTCATTTGAATTCTATATACCCACAGTATTAGGTCCACGGTAATAGGTCCATGGTAGTAGGTACTAAAATTTACTACAAATAATAAATTTTGATCCAAATTTTAAGATGGAACCTATTTTTTGAAATATTAATAAGTTCCTAATGTTTTTTCAAGTTTTTGAGCTCAACGCTCACATAATCCCTACTCAATGCTCATAGGCTCATGCTCACAAGCTCACAAAATAGCACTGCTCAAGATAGAAATATGGTAATGGCACTTAATGGCACTTTATATGCTTATTTAGACAATCATTGGTGCAATTATCCTAAAGTCTACAAGGGGGCTTGTATGATTTACCCTTCAATGTCGCATCATTTTCTTGAGTTAACTTTGGGGTTCATGTATTTTGAAAACCTATGAGATGTATTAAGAGATCACTACTACCAAGTTTGTCTATGACTATTCAATTGAATTTTTGAAGTGGGACCTAGAACATTATTAGATAAGTTGGGCCTTTAACCTCTAAAGGTCTTTAAGGTGGTGTGGAGATTTTTGAAAGCTTGGGTTGTCCCTCCTTCAATCCTTTTCTACAAAGTTGAGTCAAATTACATCGGCCTTGTTGGGTAGGGTCCAATTTTTTCCTTACTTAGAATGTTGTAATCTTGCACTTTATATAATCATAATGGGACAAAAAAATTCCACAAATATTTTAGTAAAATTTATATGGTTGAAAGTTTAAGAAAAAAATTTATATTTCAATGATGCATAATGTACTTTAAAGTGATAGCTTTGGATCATTTTTGTAAAAAGCACACCCACTCCTTTAGGACTTGACATCCAAATCTTCTTTTGAAAATTTCCATATTTTTAAATAAATAAATAAATTTTTATAAATTTTTTATTCACTTCACTTTCATGAAATTTGTCACAAAGGAAGGAGCTATACTTTTTAAATTCAAACATTAATTTGGGTGAAAGAGAAATTATTTGAATGAAACATGGTCCTAAAACACTATATTCATTGATCAATAATAAGGACTCGGGAAGTTGGTAATGTTTTGAGATTAAATTTCATGCATTGCACATGGTTATAATTTTGAAATGTGCCCCAATTTTGAATCATGCAAGGGACAATCCTTTAACGCTTCTATACTTTTTTGAATTTTTGCACATTTTGTTTATATCTTTGTATAGATACATCATTTATTGTAATTTCATGAAATTGATTATAAAGATAGATAGTCTTTTTAAGATTCAAGTATTTACATTGGATGAATGAGAAGTTGGTTCACTAGAAGAAATCTATGTTTGCCTCAACAAAATCTACATAACATGTTTGTTGAGGCAAACACAAAATCTACTGTGAAAAACACAAAAATAAATGCAGATTTTGTGTTTGCCTCAACAAATACGTCATGTAGATTTTGTTGAGGCAAATGCAAATTTCTTCTAGTGGTTGGACCAAAAAATGCCTTGAATCCCTCCATTCATCATCTAGAATATGGATGCCATAGTACTTAAAGATTAAGTGCAAAGGTTTGCTCAAGGTATATTGAATTTGTAGTCTTTTGGGGTTACTATAAAGTGACCTAGCATTAAAGAAACATTGAACTACCCTTTAGTCAACAATGTTTTTGTATAAACATTGATTAGTGTTATGGGATTTTTTTTGCAAGAACCAATACTATTCTCCTCTTCCCAAACTTGACCCATCCCATGTACTAGATGAATGGGTTAGAGCCTTGTGTGTTTAACTTAGGCCAGTCAAAAGCTCTTAGTGTATAATTTCATTTTTTCCCTCCAAATTGCTATACCACAGTTGTTAATATGTGAGCCTAGAATCATGAGCATTTGAGCATAGGAGTCTATACACTTATGTTATAGGTGTCTATATTGTACAAACTTTCCATGATTAGAGGGTATTTATGTTATAAATACCTATATTATATATGTTTATACTCTAAACACCTTCAATGGTTGTAAAGTATCTACTTATGCATATGCTCAAGGCTCATAGACTTGCATTTCTATGCTCACATACTAACGTCATTGATTGCTATACAATCAACTTCAAATCCTACCATTAGCACTCATGTTTGATCGAAATCCAAAATTTCAAGTATAAAGTTGGTTAACATGTATTTATAATATCGTTGGCAAGATTTGAACCTAATAATATAGTATAAACATACCATTTCACGGCCAAAAATTCACCAAATTAAGAAGGCATCATGAAGATTACTAACTTCAACATCAACATCTAAATTGCCAATAAGATATCATTGAGGGTTAGAAAATAAACCTGTAGCCTTAAACCTCAGGTATTGTATTACATATGGCTAATATTTGTGATACCCACAAGAGATCTAGTTGGAAATATTTAGAAACCTCTTCCCCTCTATGAGCTAGAATCTGTCCCATTGTCATTAACACCCAATATTGTTTCATATTTAGAGGCCCAAAACTGCTTCAAAATACTAGTCCTCAAAGCCAGTAAGGTCAAAATCTTAAGAAATATTTATTTTTTAATGAAAACAATTGTAAATCGTTTGATCAATTTGTTCAAGAAAATCCTCCCAAAATTTTTAGAGTAGATATCCCCACCAATTGCAAGTTCAATGTGTCTAAACTTCAAAATGTAGGCTTTTCTAGCCTTTTCAAAATGTGGAGTTTTGCCTTTCAACATTTTTAGAAAAAACAACTTGTGTCCTATAACTTGCACATTTTGATAATATGTTGGAAAGCAGGTTGAAAACATACATTAAAGTTGTTAGCCAAAAATACTTTCATATTCATTTAAAAAAAATTGTAAAGTAGAAAGTGTTACTAAATGAAAGATAAATCTAATATGCTAATAACTTTTGGAAGAATTTGAGAATTGTTAATCCCAATGGTGAGAATGTTCGAATCAACAATTGATATCCATTGTTTTTTACTTTTATTTTAAAATTTACAAAATTAAGAGCAAAAGACAACTTCATATATTTTTTCTACCTTCATTGTACAGAAAATAAAACTCTTCATAATCTTTACCTCATTATTCAGAATTGAGTGGTTCAAATGTTTTTGAATAGGTATCAATCTATACAGCCTCCAAAAACTAATGAATATTTTCTTAAATTTTTTTTTGTTGTTGTTGGATTTGACATGGAAATCGAAAAAACTCTTCTAACTTTTGCAATACTTATCGGAATAATCAGTGTGAAAAAAAAAGCCTCACACATAGATCATGATGAGTAGCATCTATAACCAAAATAATTGTGCAAAATTTACAAATTATAAAGTCAATAGAGCCTTCCCAAATTCTCAAAAAGTTGAAGTGGACTCCTTGGTCCTTTGAGGCTTTTAAATCAGATGAAATTTTTCTTTTCATATTTTTACATATTTCCCTTTATCCTCAATCTATGGCCTAGAATTCTCATTCTCAACCAAATTTTCTTTGATACCAATTCAACTGGCTCATCATAAACTAGAAGTGGGTTCTCCCCATACATTGAAACTGGCTTTCCTTTATGAATTCCCAATGAATTTGCCAATCCCATGACGAGACCATTTGTGATTCTCGGAACTAATCCCACGCAGCTCTCAGTCTTCCTGACAGATCAGTACATCCTCCAGCCGCTGATATCCGTATTCACCAGTGTGTGTTTTTATGGCAATTTGTCATCAAATTGCACCAAAATAATGGGCCTTGCACCAAGCCCTTTGAACATAAACAGTAAAATTTTGGATGAAATCGCCAAATTGTAGATGAAAATAGAATTATGAATATGTGATATGTGCTAATGTGATATTTTCTATCCAATACATGGATGAATGTTAAAATTTGGAGCACCACTATAACATCTAATATTGTCACCTTGGCACTTCACCAAAAATGAAAAAAAACACCTTGGTATTCACAGCCCACCTTTCTATGACAAATTCCTTGCAAGGACAACCTTTAACTTTGAACCTCGTTCATGGTATAACTAAGGTGTCCTATCTTATAACCATCCATTTAACCCCTAAATGTCTAAGGCACCATATTCTAGTGTCAACTAAACTTTGAAGTTAAATGAATCATAATCAAAGTATTATTTTTAAATTTAGAATTCCCTTTAAAGTCTATTTTAAGCATCCCTTATTTCATTTTTGTAAAAAATGTGTTTATGATTTTTCTATTGAAGATTTTGTGCAAGGCCGGTGTCTATTGCAAATCTTGATTGTTTCATGTTAAGGTAAACTACTCCATTCCAGACCAAATGGGAGCAAGCCCACTGTGGGCTAAATTATGTTAGTGGTGTACATTTTATAACTTAAATGTACATCACTAATATAATTTATCCCACAATAGGCTTGCTCCCATTTGGTCTAGAATGGGGTAGTTTACCTTAAAGGGGGCAATGATAAGATCACGTTTAAGTCTCTGTCGACACTGGAAATTTGATTTCTCCAGCGGTTCGTAACAACATCCAATGTGCGTGTAGGATTGACAGACGTACATATTTCTACTTCAGAATCCAGCTTGCCCACAATGACTGATTGTTGACCTGATGTGATGCCAGATTCATTTGGTCCAATTTTGCAGGATTTGAGCTAACCATGATAGAGGGGGATTTCAATTGCATTAGCAAGCAAGTTCAATGTGAACAATAAATCAATAATAAGATACATTCACAAGCAAAATCAAAATCAGGGCCTTCATTGGATTAGTGGCAAGTCCGGACCCCCAATAAGTCCTTAACCAGCTCTGGTTGTGTGCATCTGTCTGCTCGACATTGTTTCATCCACACTAGCAGGATAGTTCGATCGTAACCACATGATATTCATCCACGAAGGCAACAATTACATGAGTTTTCATCCAGGAACAGATTTGGTTACATCCTGTAACCCACTCGACGCTTCCTGGCTGCTCAAAGGTTACCTAGTCCATAACTAACCTCCACAAAACCCATATCTGTAAATATACTCATCATTGTGTGATTTAGATAGTAAAGTAGGAGTGCCAACTAAAATTTAGTTTACTTTTCAGTGTGGTTTAAACATTCATTGTACAAATGGCCATTTTCTATTTTAATTTCTAATTTTTTTTCCTATTTTTACAGATTCAAACATCAAAATATCTTTTCTTTTTTCTGGATGTGGCACTATTCTAGTTCTTGCATTTAGAGAAATTTTCTACACTTCTCCTTCAGCAGTTAACTTCATCTTAAAGGTGTTTACATTGTCCATTATTTTTTTAAAATTATTCTTTTTTCCTAATTTTTAAGTACTCCAAAAAAATAAGCAGGTATACTATGACTATGCAACTATAGTAATTAGCAAGTGTTTCTTGAAATCACCCTATACTAGTCAATTTTTGACAATTTCTTGTGCAACAAGGGAAAAATATAGAAATCCAAATAGTGAAAATTTTGAGATAAAATTTGAAAAGTCTAGAATTTTTTAAGAATTTTCAAAGTGCATATTTCAAGATAAGAGCACTTATAGTTAGACAAAACTATATTTTTCAAAATTGTCTAGAAGGTTCAATAGAGTTTTGACTTGTCCTAGAATGAAATTTTTGCCCTAAAAGTAGATTTTTTTTTACAATTTTATACTACATCATGAATGTTAGTTATGTACATGCCAAATTTCAAAAGTAGATGAGGAATTTTGCAATAGCATTGTCCAAATTGATGCCCACATTGTCCAAATTGCCCAAATTCTTTTGGACAACATAAAATTGGATCTTGGCAATTGATTGGAACATTATTATGTAAAGACCCAAACTCCAAAATTAAAATTAGTAGAGCTATAAACAAAATACTTTAAGAAATCCACCAAAATGCAATACAATTATATCTTATGCACATCATCCTCACCAAATACAAAATAGAGCTTCAGCAATCCTTATCACCTAAACTCCTATAAAACCACACATCCATATATACATCCATACAAAATACATACTAATAGATACATGTCACTATTTACTCATAAGATCATTGTCGTGGTCCAAGTAACACTTTATAGCTCCAAGTAGCTTCAAGAGGCCCTTCACAGCTTTTTAGGCTTAGCAAGCTTCAATTCCTGTATCACTTGGGTCACAACTGGCTAACACTTCACATGCTACGAATTCACAACATTAATTCTCATTTCCAATTCATTTTGCTAAGTCCAAATCCTTGGGACTATTAGCACACACTCCATACATGACATTTGGCATATCACTTGGTGATATAGAATGGAACTTCCATCTTATTGTGCTAGGACTCGTGGTGACACTACTCACCACAATCCTAACTACCCTTGAATGTCACCCCACTCCATACTAAGCCTATTGTGCGTTTGCTATTTTCACACCATGGCTAATCAAAACTCACAACTTGGGACACATTGAAATTGGCCTAATAAGGAATGGGACTTCATCCAACCATGCGTTGTCATGAAACACACACACAAATGTCCCATGATTGGTGCATTGGAACCGATGGTGAGGTTGCATCACCAACCATGAATCATCAAAATTCACCAAAGGTTCCAAGAAGGAATGAGGAGGAAAACCAACCCCTCCTATAGTACTCTCTATGATATTCAACAAACACCCCCTGCGAATCAAAGGAACTTCCAAAATCCAATTTGTTTTGGAAAGACCACCCATTTCCAATTGAAATCGCCAAGTTACAACCCCATTTGGACTCTTGAACTTTCAAACAACATAACTTTGCAGCCAAAGCTCCAAATCCCATATAAGAGCTCATTTTGGATATCTGTGCAATGAGAAGCCATCGATGGACTCTTCAATTGTTTCATTTGGGCACAATCTCACAAAGTTAGGGCCCTCCAAAGATTCAGGTTCACCGGAGAGTGGCATCATACCTTCACCATGTCCCTTCTCTTGACCATAACTTCAAGTTCATAGCTTAGAACCTCGTAATGCTCGGCATTATAACTACCTTGTCTTCATAGCTTTCTAATGATATGCTACATGTCATACTTTATGGAAGGATTCATTAGGAACCCTTCACTCCTAGCTCTTAAATGCCCTAGTGGCACCGAGACATCAACTTTGAAAGGCCATAACTTCTAGTCAACTAGTTCAAATCATATGTTCTTTAAACAGTTAGATTCAATATCTTTCCAAGTATGTATGATATGCTATCATTCTCTTCTAATTCAAAGTGCTATTGCGCCTTGTTTGCTCAAGGGTCTCTCATTTCTCCCTAGTCAGCCTTAAGGTCCCATTTGCTCAATATGGCACTTCGGGCACCCCAAAGAAATTGGGGTGTGACAACTATATTGAATTACTCTTTTAAGTGTCAATTAAAGATGTGAATTGTAAGAAATCCTTTTAAATTCCATCACAATGAATGATGCAATTATGAAATATATCTTAAATGCAATGTATGTCATTCAAGAGTAGTTAATCTTCTAAATGGAATAGCTAGTGTTGGAAATTTATAACTTATTCTTAAGGTATACAAATAATATATATTCTATTGTGTTGAAATCTTCTAAAATATGAAAACAATACTTAATAAGAACAAATCAACCCATTTTAATAGTATAACTTGTCCAACCAACTAAAACAAAAACTAACTAGAATAATGTGTTTCCTACCTTTTAGTTCTTGTTATATTTCTTCATCACAAAAAACTACCATCTAAATATCATCTAAAAAAACTTAACCAATAATCAAAATAAATACTAAAACTAAAGCTTCAATGAAAGAATGTATGCCTAATTCATTAAAACTCATGGCCCAGGGATAAAGAAAAAAAAATTCTATATAAAAAATAACAAAAACTAGAATGAACATATAATAGCAAATTTGAAATAGAAACGAAGCATCATCCATTGATTCTAAACCTGACTCATACCTAGTTAATTTTTCTAGTCCTTGCTCATTATTACTAATAGGTATTAAAATCTTAGAAATTCACGAAGTTAATATAGGAATAAAATTGGCTATTAATAAAAATAAATAAATAATCATATTTAGCCAATAAAACCATTAATATACTCTTGTAATGAGAGTATTATTTCAATACTCTCATAAATAAATAACTCTTCAATATAGTTCATTTAGATCAAAAGTAATTAATTCTCCTTCACTTCATTCAACCATAGGCTGTAAGTCAGGTGGAAGAACTGGTTAAAAAGATAAAACCTCAAAAATATGTAAATTAGATGTGTATTCTTTGAAAATTTCACTAAACATGCATATTATGTTGTAGAATATTGTAGAGCATTGTAGTGTGAACAAAATTTCTATGTGAATCTATACTTAGAATTGCCAATATATCCCCTTGACTTTAAATTGCAAAAAATAATTGTTTTCATTAAAATTTTGAATTTTGAATGCAAATAGAAAACAGAAATTGAAAGCTTCATTTCATTAAGATTTAGGGTTCTCATTGTTTTTACCTATTTCTCCACAAAAACACAAAAGCTTTTAATGTGGTGGAATCTTGACCTTCAATACTCTCTATGTGACAACCCTTTGAATTCAAAAATGATGAATAAAGCTAAGAATTCTATTTTTTTCAAGGCAATTTAACCCCTAAATGCTCAAAGCCTTATTTTAACTTCTTGGAGTTTGCTCAAAACTAAGAAAAAGAACAAGTTTTGATTACTTTTATCAATTTAAAAGAAATCATAACTATATGAATTCAAACTGGACATGTTATGGATTACATAGGAAAAAGAAAACACAACAATATTACTTATGAATTGAAAAATTAGAATATTTGATTAAGAAGGTGTTCAAACTATGAAAGTGATATGAAGTCTTCTAATCTACTTTTTACATGTCAAATTAACCCCTAACTGCCTAGTTGACCATACATGGTCGATTTGAAATTTCAGACCCATTTCTATGTGGGAAGTTAAATTCCTATGACCAGTTAAAAATTTTTTTGGGGCAATTTTGAGGGTTAACTATGGAAAACTTTCATTTTTCATTGAGAAAAGTACATATTCAATTATTGAGAGATCTTCAAAGGCATATGTGTACTAAAAGTGTAGTATAAAGCTTGCTAATTTTACTTCATTTCCTAGCTTTATGCAAAGCTAGGCAATTTCATTTGACTTGAGATCTAAGAAATTGTACTTATCCATTTGCTTTGAGAATGGTCCCAATGAAAAGTTTAAAGTCTTTTCATAATTATCACCATTGAAAATTTCAACATCCAATTGTTTATTTGAAGCTATTTGCAATTTCTACTTATAAACAAAAATTACATTTTAACAATTGCAAGGTGGATTGTGTAATGAGTTTGATGTCTTCTCATGTGAAATTAAGTTTTTTGGAAGTGCATTTTAGTGTGCGAACACTCTTTGAAGTTGGTCATGTTACCTCCAATCCCAAAAAACATATATATGCAAATTTTTGAAACATTGTGGACAAAGACAATGTACTAAAAATAGAAAATGTATATTTCCCTTTGTATAATCTCACAAATCCTTGGAAATTTTGCACTCAAAATTGGTGTGCATACTAATAAATAAGCTCTATTGACATCTATACGGTTAGATTTGGAAAAAAACACAATTTGCTTCATTGAGGATAACTACGAGCCAATGCTCTTTTTTCATAGTCAAAACACACTTGAAAAGGCTTGGGCATTTAGGGGTTAAGGTCATGACAAAAATATGAGGCTAAAGAAAATAACATGCATAACCATAATCAATGTACAACTTTTCAATATGTACTCTACAGTGTTTTTAAATGAATTTCCCATGCGATTTTTCCCTCAAGATCTTTTGTATTTTATTTGAGGTTCATCTCCATGAACGTCCCACACTGAAAAAAAACAAGATCTGCAATGGATACCCTTCTTCAATAGAAATTGAAATTATGAACAATTTTTTCTCAAATTCAGATTTTTCAATGCTTAAAATAGGCTTTAAAGGGCATTCAACGGAAAAGAAACCACCCAAAAATAATATTAAATTAGTAAGATTTTATGCATCTTCTAAGTTTAGGCGACATCAAAATACGGTGCCTTGGGTATTCAGTAGGGGGTAATTCACCCATCAGGCCCTAATTGTCCTCTTCGTTGTTCCAGTGTAAAATGTCTGAGTTGATCATCCATATCATGCTCTCATTAACAAAGGCGTTCCTGAGGACACTTTTGCATAACAGGCTTGCCGCGTGTTGCCTGCAGGATTGCTAGGTCTGAATCCACATGTCCAAGCAGGGCTTCACAAATTAAACAGGCGCTTGCTGTGTAACTCATTGCCTCTTTCAGGGTTCGTAATCTCACACATGCAGATGCAGCAAATGATTTCGCCCCCATCAGCATAATACAGGCGCCCTAAACATGGATTGAAGTGCTGGGCTGATGAAATCTTACTAACGCAGCCGCATAAAGAACCTGGAGAACTTCAGTTGCACGTACAAAAAAGCTGGATTGAAAACCATGAAACGAACAAGATGCTCCAGTAATAAGCCACTTACAAATTATGACAGCCTTATATTGATGGCTTCCAAGGAAGTCACGACGAGAGTTTGCAGTCCTGACGAGGCTTCGGAGTACGGATGGGGCTCAGAACCTCTACTACCACCAGTTATATATGTCTCCTTAACAAGCAGATGGGATAGCTAGGCACAAGAAATTCAGTGATCCAGCACTTCGCTTCGTTAAGGGAAGACAAAAGGCCAGCAAGGAAATGGCAGAAGAGGTGAAAATGTAGACCTTATATGGCTTAGCGGTCAATCTATGATGCTAATAAGTAACACGAGTGAGTCTTTCTCCTTGAAAGCTCTAGAACCTGACAACAGGGGTGCAGGCTTGGAGTCTCATTGAAAGAGGGAGAGAATCTCATATTCTTTTATGACTTATATGCAAAAAGAGCAGGATTGTAACACAATATATGACGGTGTTCTGGTCTCTGAGTCAAAGGTATACAAAATGATACCTGGTCTCCAGACAATGCACGAGATGAGGAGTTGAGGACGCAGAAACTGATCTATAATGTTGACGATCCTGTGTTTACTTTGGGATCCCGTTTAAGAAACTGAGAATACCACAAGGCAGAGGTCTTAGGATATCTCTTCTGCTTATCTTTGTAGTCCACATATATCAATCCGAAACGTTTCGAGTAGCCCATAGCCCACTCGAAGTTGTCCAGCAGTGACCATGCGAAGTAACCCCGTACATCTGCACCATCCCTGCAGATACAATCGCTTCACATGTTAACTAACTGTGTACTCAAGTTTCGTGCAGTAAACTATATCTACCACAGAACCCCGACGGTGTAAATTCTTAGGATTCCAATGGCTTGGAGCGCTTGCAGATGTCGCTCACAAACGGAAATGTATAATGTCAACAGAGTGTATCATGCCAACACAGAATCGAATAATCATTACATAGTTACATTCATTTTACAAGGACTCTCACGAAGCGCATGATAATCAACTTCCAGCACAAGCAGCTTCGATCACAGTCGTGACAAATCACGTCTCAACAGGTTAGACTACCCTAAATGCACTACGGGATCACTCACACTCGTGCAGCCTGATATCTAAATCTAGTTAAGGATTGAGTCAGCATATCACCTGATAGACTGAACAACAGAGCTCAAGTAACCTTCATAGTAAGCAACGCGAGTTGTATCACTCAGCATTTCTTGCAGGGGCCTTGGCTTCGCATCATCATCGTCATCATCCATTCCTGAGAGGGGGATTAAAGGGAGAGATCATTAGCTACTTTTTGATGGCAAACATAACATGCGAGACTAAGCAACATCATAAGGATATCAGAGAGATTTTTGAGATGTTATGCAGAAGACAATAGTGCAACAACAGGAACTGAAAAAGAAATTCAGGACAGCATTTTGATTATTCCGAAGTTCAAGAGATCAAAGCTCACCGTTCTCAGTAACAAACAGCTGTGGCCGGTTGTAACGTTTTGTAATCCATGTCAATGTCTTTCCGATACCCCATGGCACTATGTAGAGCCAAGAAGAAGCAGCCTGCAAAGATCCCGCACACAATTAATGACATTCATCAGCCTGAGTGACTGATCCAGTACACTCTAGCTTACAAGTGCAGCAACTGTAACTTCTACTGGCATGATTGAGTTGAATAATTCACAAATTAGAAGTAAGACGTACCCTACTGCCGATTACTGATCCATTTCGTTCCACTGTGACACAATCAGGAGTGTAAGCGCATCAAAATTTAGTTCAGAATCCGATCGCCTTGGATTCCACTTCTACGTTGGAAGAGGAGTGAAAAGATACAAAGGACGCTAACAACAAACCTTTCTGCACGGTGCTTCTGGATGTAAGAGTTTAAAGGGCACATGAGATTCTTCATTGCTAACAGATTGAAGTAAAGAGAGGGAATGCAACCTGACAGCTTGACCCCGTGGTCTCGATAAGGATAAACAAAGAGTGGACTTTGAGGATCAACACCATCAGATATGAACCTAGAAGTGTAATGATTGACACCCACGAAGTCCAATGATCCGCTCAGCAATGCAATCTCGTCACGAGTGAAACAGGGGAGCCGATCGCCAAGAATTTTACGCATCACCGCCGGATAATCTCCAAAGTAAATTGGATCCAACAACCTGCAGAAATGCAACTAGGTCAATTGGCCATGTTGTAACAAAAAGACTCTCAAATGTAAGGTTAGCAAAATATATCCCCAACTTTTAAGTTAATTACCAGCCTAGCTGAAATTGAAGATGTTTCTCAGCTGCTTCCTTATCCACTTGAGAGCTTGTCAAAGCTTCACCCCATTCACAGTCCAATGCCATGCCCAATGTCCCACCTTGGGTAGGCTGCCAACACCACTTATTTGTCAGAAGAGACTGGGCAAGCCTTCATGAGATATCTGATCAACTTAAATGCCTATTCCAATGCCCCTTCTTTCCTAGTATTCAATAGGTAGGGATTCGACAGTGGCACCAGCCAGAGGAGTTAGGTTTCATTTATTTCCTTTGAAGGCGGCCAGTTACCCTGGAAAACGCAGTAAGGATCTTGAAAATGCTACATCCCCGCGCATCAGGATTTCCTAGATGCGACTACGTTTTTTTCAATTAAATTTTGCCATACCTTAAACTTTCTCTTGTAGAGATCGAATACAGTAGCGTGGGCAAGTAGAGTATGGTGCACAGCCAGATAAGGCTCAGTGGCGGAGTTGCCTTCAGCACTTTGATTCCTATCAGAGCATCGCCCAGGCGCATGGATTCCGATTCCATATCCTAAACAACAGAACTGCTGAGGCTCGTTGAACGTCAACCATTGTTTGACACGATCACCGAAGGAACTAAAGCAAACTTCAGCATACTCCGCAAAATCATATCTGCCACAAACCGAAAAGACAAGTAAATCTAGGACTTAGAGATAATATCATGGAGGAAGTTCACAGGTCACTAAAGACAAATGTATCATAGATATGGTTAGATTAGGGTTCCAAATTACTCTCTAACGGTAGCCCTACAAGCCCATAGAAGAAAATCGGTCCCACACATACACGATCCTCCTGTCGATCCATCCGCGGTACTTATCATATATGGTTTGTGGGAGGTCCCAATGGTACAGTGTCGCGTATGGTGTAATTCCTGCACAACCAAGTCGACAGTCCAGTAGATAAAACAGCTCGCAGAACTTACAGGAACACCGCTCCTTCGAGGACTTCGCCACAGAATAGCAATTACACAGCATACAGAAGTTCCAAGCACGTGGAGTACCTTTCTTCAAAAGGCCATCTATTAGGTTGTTGTAGTATGCTACTCCTTCCTTGTTAATCTCGGGTTTTGATCCACCTGCAACCATCCAACAGAGTCTTTCAAATCAACATACTTCTGAGGAATCTCCACTCTGTTGTAAGATAGGGCAAAGAAACCACAAAATTTAATTCATCGGGTCAAAATTTCTCAGCAGATGTGCGGCGTACGATATTTCATTATGCGAGTCCAAGATATGGAGAACCGGTATGCATCCAGATTCATTTCCTTCATCAAATCAATGTCTTCCAGGTACTTGTGATATTGGTCGGCTGCGACGTCGCCATTACTTCCATCGAAGATATTTCCTGCATATAAAAATATTCCAACCGCGATCTCAGGCACATCAAAATCCGCGCGGCAACGATACTGCAAGTCAATATGTTCCATCCAAGAAGATACAGAAAATACGGTACAAAAGATTCTGAACTAACTGAGAAGAGCTTGAGGCCTTGGACTACAACGGTAACATTCTTCAAAGAGGATATTATTTTATAGAAGAATTTTGAATATGCGGATCCAAAAGTTGAAACACTAATCAGCATGGAACAGGATTTGGCATGATCAACATGATCAAATTTGTTGGCATGTTGCAGAGCGCCAAAATTATGACATTCAAGAGAAAATGTATAAGAACTAAGACTGGTACAGATCTGAGGTTCCCAGACAGGCGACCGGAAAAGTGTCAATTTCCTGAAATTTCGCCATTCTAACAAATATGGTAGTAAATAGACCAGAACACGAGATGAATTCAAGAATGTCACCAACAGCGAATTGGCAACAAGAAACAAATACAAACCTGGCGTTCTGCAGAAGGTATCCCAGATACTCAGTTCTCGACCTCCCTCATCGTGCGCACCCTCCACCTGTGGTGCACACTCCAAACCACAGCTCGTCACTCAGACTCACAAAAACAGAGTCTCGCAAAAACAACCAAACACACATAAGCTCACACCAGCAAAAAAAAGCAATCAATGAAAATAAAAGACGCACTACATCACAACATGGCGCACCGTCGGAATCTGCTAAAAACAAGAACTTCCTCTGACGTGATACGACGCCATGGCAATTCCGAACACGAAATGGCCGCGGAATTGCAACCGAAACAAAGCTCATTACAAATTCTCACGAAACCGAAGTTCACAGCATGACGCACTACCTCCCCCATCGTGCGCAAAACAAAAATTAAGATAAATGAGAAAACGCACGACAACACAACATTACGCACCGTCCTTCGGAATCTGCTAATAAAAACAAGAACATCGTCCGACCTGATACGACGCCGTGGCAACCCCGAACACAAATTAAATGGCCGCCGAATGCGACAGACAACAAATCTCATTACAGATTCTTACGAAACAGAAGCGCACAGTATCAATCAAAAGAGAAAACGCACTAAATCGCAACATGCATGGCGCACTGTCGGAATCTGCTAAAAACAAGAACATCCTCTGACCTGATAAGACGCAGTGACAACTCCAAGCACGAATCGAAATGGCCGCGCAAATGCAAATGACAACTTCTCAAGAAACAGAAGCTCACAAAACAATTGAAGGGACAGAAAGAGAAAAACAAAACTACATCGCAACATGGCGCATGGTCGGAATCTGCTAAAAATAAGAACATCCTCTGACCTGGTACGACGCCGTGGCAGCTCCGAACACGAAATGGTCGGGGAAATGCGAGCGATGCAACGGCGACGTCGAGACCTCCATCGGATACTCTCCGGCCTCCACCACCTGCATCCCGTCTTTCGTTCTATACTAGCTACAACAGCGTCAGTGCAGTCACTTCGCAAGGCAACTGAAGTTGTTGAAGTTGATAGCGCTGGAGTTCAATCATCGGATGAAATAATTGGATGATATTTTACCGGGATGAAAAACTGACGGATTTTGTGACAGAAGTCATGACGGGGGTGACACTGCGTACATAAGTTAAAATAATAGATGATCCTTGAATTGCATCAAGTCAATACAATATTCAATTTGTTTTCAAACAAGAAAACTAAGGTAGAGGCACCAATTGCCAACCATGCCTAGTACCCAATTTGTAGGGTGCAGTATTTCCAATCAAAATCTGGAACAAATTTCCAATCAAAGCTTGGAATGTGTTTTTTTAGTTCTTTTCAAGGTTGGGACTACTAAGGTTATGACAAATGTCCCAAAGTAGTGAGTCAAAAAGTAGGAAATAGTGAGCAGGAAAGTGGTTCTTGAATGGTCGGAATTGGAAGAGCCTAGACATTGGCTATGGATTGTGAGTACTTTTGGGCTCCCAAAATTCACGGTAATTTGAATTTCAAGAATAAAATTTTGTAAATTTTGCAATCCCTATAGTCCCTATCTTCCTATATGGGAAAAATATCTACCACCTCATACTGGTCAAAATCTACTCTATAATTGTTTAAACAATCAGCTATTGGTGCCTCAACCTTAGTGCGATTTGCACTCTGTTTTTAAACATAAAAGGAAAAACTAACTTATAAAGGTAAGCTTTTTTGTACCAAAAGTGAAGGGCATGATTGGCACAACTTTATCAATCTTCTAAGCACAATACTTCTCACTCAATTGATTGACGAGCATATTCAAGCTAAAGGTTGGAAACAAAAAGTGATGTAAACCAACCTTTAGCTTGAATATGCTTGTCAATCAATTGAAATTCAGACCAAGTGATTATATTAAATAAGAATTGGAGGCTTTGTACTATTACAAATTGGATTTTTAATTAGATAAAGGGAAGAGAACAGTTGTTGAGACATTTTCAATTTTTCATCATTTAAAAATGCACTTGAATGAACATCAATGTAAACCAAAATAGGTGCTTGGACTCCTTAAAGGATGTTTGTCTAAAGGGAGTTAATGTATAGGTCTCTTATAACATCAACAATGAATACTAGTAAAATGTTATTAGAATGTATGAAAATTATGAAACAAGTTGGGATGGGTTTCTCTTGAAGTCACAATTAATCTCATGAAAAATTGTCATTTGAACACAAAAGCATCTCATTTAGGTTCTTGAACCTTGTACACTTTCATAAGGTATCAAGGGTCATTCATAATTTGAATGTATGAAAAAAATTATATTGGAGAAATGCAATATTACAAAATACTTATAACTTATAAGGAAGGTAGATCACATTATTGAACTAATGGTTAAATGTTCCTATAGTTAAAGCACCATATTGTCATTGTTTAGTTCAAAATATTGAATTGGGATATAAATTAAAATAATTTATTAAACAAGGATAAATATTAACCTAGTAAATCTTGTTCAAAGAACTTTAATTATTTTGTGCAAAACAAAATTGATGGATCACTAAAACTTTGCAGAGGGTTGAATAAGTTAACATTGAAGAAAGAATATCCTTTATCTAAAATAGGTAATCAATCTATTTGATCACTATATAATGGAGCAAAGATATTTTCAAAGATACATGTGAAAATTAACCACCATTGGGTTAGAATCGAGAATTTGATATTATAATGATGATATGGTATTTAGATTTAGATTGGGTCATTATTTGTATGTTGTGATGTTTCTTGGGCTAACCAATGTGCCAACCACTTTTGTAATGGTGATGAATTATTTATTTCAAAAAAATCATATATTAATGCATAACATCATAATTCAATCCAAATTGTTGAAAAATACAACAATTATTGAACATGTAGACTTTGACAAACCAAGAAATGAATGCCAAATGTCAAGTCCTCCATCCACTATTGCCTCTAAAATGATCAATTTCACCCCTCTGTTTCCGCAAAAACAGCATGCAAGACAATCAAACAATTCTTCCATTTCCAGTGTATATATTCCAATCCAATGATGCAAATGTTATGAAGAATTCACAATCAATGTTTATTGTCAATTGCTTCTTGATATGATGACATTTGCACATGTAGAGTGAATCAAGTGATAGGCTTCATGTTTAGTTCTAATTGCAATGTAGCCAAATGGTTTAAGATTTAATGGAAGTTTTTTCACGTGTCAAGCAATACTCATAAGTGGTATCAAGCCTGCAACCATAATGAAACATATGTAAAGTTGAGGTATTTTTAAATACAATGACAAATTCATATAATAACATGCATTTTTTTTTTGCACAAATTAGTTTTCATGAGAATAAAACACAATTGTCAATAAAAATAAGCATCATATCTAAGAATGGCTACAAAAAATACATGGACTATATAAATGTGTGTCACTAAAATAATTATGCTTTTCTTGGACAAGATCCACCATAAATTCCAATTACAAAAACTTCACCATTACTAATTATCAATTATAGTATCCTACTCTAGGGTCAAATTTGTTAAAAATTAATTCAAAATATAAATAAATAAAAAATTTAATGAAATTTTCAAAAATTATAATGTGGCATAATTGAATAGTGGAAAAATATTAATAAAAATCTTAATCCTAAAAAAAATCATGAAGCCAAAGCTACAAGTATCAATAAAGTAGCAGCTATTGATAATGCCTTAAGTGCTGATAAAATTGTGAAACTACTTAAGGTCATAGAATATTCTCAACTATTCCAATGGTCATGAAATATTCCGAATCTTGTAAATTGAAATTGTAGAAATCCAAAATCAAGTTAAACTAAGGAAAAGAAATTGAAAAAGAAATTATTTTGTATGGGGTCCAATGAATCTGACCCCAATGTACGGTATTCAAGTTGAAGTCATCTTCTTCATCTTCCAAGAAGGACTCTTTGTAAGCAAAGAGACACATCTTTTACACATCTACAATCCTTTTAGGACCATGGTGCATCCAAATTTCCAAAAACAATGAAGATTTATTGTAAAATGCAACTTTAAATAATAATTTAATGATGACTTTTAAACAATAGTTGTAAACTATGATCCATAGGTCATATCTATACTATTAGATCTATTGTTATACTAACTGATAATTTTCATTAAACTTTCAAACTAAAGATTGAAAATTTTGTTTGAAATTGACTACAAATTGAATATGTGTAATTTTCATAAGATTTTTTTTCTTTGAATTCCAAACTTAAAATTCTATTTATGGAAATTTTCTAAAGATTTTAATTCTTCATATTTTTCAAATTGTTTTTGACATGTTATATTTTGAACTAGAAAATTTATTTTTTTGAGGTCAAACATACTTGTGCCCCTTAAACTATAGAATATTTGTAAAGAATTTATTTGAAAATCTATATCATACAAAAGTAGGAGAATTTATACTATACTAATATAAAAATCTAAAAACATTTAGGCAAATAAAAAACCAAGATTTTATGTGCTTGAGACATATTTACATTCATCTTTTGTTCAAAATTTGAATGTTTGGCCTTTAAAGGGTTCAACAACAATTCAAAAATAAGAGAAAGAGGTGGTCACCACATCTTGCATGATTTTCCAACAATTCAATTGCATTGTCACCCATATTTGAGTTCTTCCAAATACAATTTACAATTACAATCCAAAGAAAAAAATTTAGGGCTTTGTGTAGATTGCCACAAGGTATCCATTTTCTTTGTCATCTAAGAGGGTTGTATTGCCAAAGCATATGGAGAAATGTTTGTTTGAAATGCTTCCTGCGTGGGCTTCAATGGGAGTCAACTAAATTGATTGCATCAGGGGAGATTTGGAGGCAAGGGATGCCCAGTTTAGGGTTGTTTCCTTGCTTGTTCCCTATGTTGTTCGGGAATGGTTGGCTATTGTTAGTAAAATAAATATAAAAAAATAGTAGTTCTAAAATGCAAAAAGAAGTTGAAAAAAAATCATTTTTTTGACGTGGCACGGTCTTGGCCACATCAGACTATAGTAGTGGCGTAGTTCCTGTATTCCCCGCAACCTAAGAACTCGCATGCTTGTAGAGCCCTGAAATCTCCCTTAATGTCTAAGCTACTAAAACCTAGCCATCCAAACCACTCATTAGAATAAAAAACAAAAACAAAATCACACATTAGAAGATAATTGAACCTTTGGGAAGACCTTCTAAGTAGGGTGTGGAAGACCCCATTTTGCACATATTTGTGTACTTTGGTTACAAGAAAATCATGCTAATCTCATATAGCTAAGGTGGGCAATCTAAAATAGTACCCTCCCTAAAATTGCCATCATCACTTTGTGTACATCTCCAAAATCAATCTATACTTGTGTGGAAGAAACAATTTTAGAACATCAACCAAAAAAACTCTCACCCTTTACAACTTTTGCATAAGGTATCCAAATGTCATGTTCTTTGGTGCATTGGAACCTCCTGTCACTTGCCAACAAGAAAATATGAAATATTGACTAGTCTAAAGCTGCGGCTTGGGAGGTGCCCACCTTAACCCTTAAACGATGCCAAAGGCAATTTTGTCCGATGGATGACAAAGAATCTTTCTATGTAGGACAGAAGTGTAATTGTTCATTTTTAGAATTTTTTGGAGAAAGGAGACATCTTGCGCAACAGTTTGACCTCAGATGAATCTTTTGGTTTTTCATAAAGTAGATGATGTCACGCAGTACCAAAAGGGATGATTTTCACAGTCACCACCCTGTTTTTTAAGGGTTAACCCTAGAAAGGCTTGAAAGCCCTTTGTGGCCGTATAGTATATTATATATTTGGTGGTATTTGATTAGGAAGATATTGACCAAATACCTTTTTGTACAAAGTAAACTCATTATTATGATAATACGTAAATAAAAATGTATCAGAAATCATTTATTAAACCACAATTAAAGAGTTATAAAGCGAAATACAGGTCGTATAGAAGGACCCCAAGGGCCTTTCAAGGGTTAACTTATCTCAAGAAAATAAGGACTGTTGAAGAAGGGGTTACCGGATTTCTTTCTTATTTTGTACAGGTCGGTACTACAGACTCTGTAGAGGAAAATAGCATGTGATTTAGCATCTCCAACTTAAATTAGTGTGGTGTGGTACTGTGGTTCTCAGTAGTACTGTAGGTCAGATGTACAGGTACGTCAGAAACAGATATAATTTACAGGCGACTGGTAAAGCCCGAAACATTGGCGAAGCAGGGATTAGGGTTTGGGGATGCACTCCCCCTCGCCCAACTCCCCGAGTAATATCTGCCGCGATTTCTGTTCCCCGATCGACCTGTTGCGATTTCTCCGGACAGATGCATCACCACCGATCGCCCCTTCATCGCACTCTCAACCTCCGAATCCTCAACCTCAGCAATGGCACAAGCCGCACAACGGCATCGTCCTCGTCAAAGCTAACTTAAGCGTAGACCCGACGGATGGAGGTCCTGGATGATGGTGCCTGGGGATTGCAGCCACGGAGATTAGACGTACAGATTGACGACCACTTGGCCTTCTTGTTGGTTGTGTCATTGTGTCGGCATTGGATTGAATAGAATTGGGGTGCACCACCATGAATTTTCTGTTGCGCAGCACACAGTCGAGTGTACCGGCAGTGGAGGCGGTTCCAGCGCCCGCAGCAGCTCCGGAGACGACGGGCGGGGACTACAAGGGGGGCTGGTTGGAGTCTAGTGCGTCGTGGCCAGGGGCGTTGAACGGGGGAGGGGCAAGTGGGGGTGGGGATTACGGGGCAAGTGATGAGGCGCGCTTGATGCCGGGTTCGGCGAAAATGAGGACGCGTATTGCGATTGAGGATCACGCCGATGTGCCTACCGGCGATGGAGCCATCTTGGTCCCGTTCCGTAAGGGATTCAACTACTTCTTTCAGAGTTTTCTGCAATTCGTAAAATTAGGGTTTCTATTTGAAGTGGATTATTGGTTTGATGATGTATGTATGATTGATGATGGCTTTTCTGTAGTTGGTTATTGAGATTTGGTACTTTTGAAAAACGAATCCAGATTTCTTCGTTTGGATTGTAGACGTGTCTGGAAATTGGAGAGTTGGCTAACTGCAAGCCTGATGACTGTAATAAATATAGGTATCATAGAATTGACCAGACTTTTGATGCAATAGGAGAGGAGTGATTTTGGATTTGCAAGATATTATTGAGTTTCAGACCTTTTGGAATGAAATGTTGTGAATGTTGAATGGGGATTTCACGTGGCGGTCTGGTTGTAGATATTGAAGTGTTCAACTTTGAACTTGTTTCCTCTTGTTTTCTCTTTGCTTGGGTAATGGCATTACATTCAACTGATTGTTGAATTGATTGTTGCTCACCTTCGCGTTGATTCTGTGAGTATTGGCTAGTTCTCTTGTTAACTTGCTACTTGTCTTCCCAGTTGGATAATGGCGCTGTATTGAATTGATTGTTACCAGTTTCACCTTACTTGAGTGAGCATTGGCTAGTTCTCTTATTACTCATCATGGAATACGATAACCGACGCTTGGGGTCCTTAAAGCTCCTCTGTTGTGATTGGTCACTTATGAGTTCGTCATTATCCGCTTTCAGCGTCCATTCTTCAAGTTCGGAAATCCACAATTGGTAATGTGTTTTGAAGTAGAGGTGGCTGTGATGTATTACTACCGCTTCTGTGTTCATTTAGGGTTGTGGGAGGTTATTGGAAGAAGAGATTTTGGCAGTATTTGTGTATTCGGGAAGCAGATTTGGGAATTGAATGGAGTTTTTGTGATGTTATTATGAATTGAATTGTAGAATTAATTACATACTTGACATTGCTGATGTGGTCTATTGCAGAGGCTTTATCTGAGGATTGGTATGAGGCTCCCACTGTGGCATCCCTCTTGAGCCTGGACCGCCCATTTATATTTCCGGGTATGTTATCTTCTCTTCATACACCTTTCAATTTCCAACTTTCTTTAGCTAAAGCCATAAAATTGTAAACGGTAATCACCTTGGGTTTGCATGTTTGTTACAAAAAGATTCTAGAGAGAATTAGAGAGTTGGAATTAACCCAATTTTTGAGGGTGTCTGGTAGATGGGCCATAGAATGTTACGTGTTTGGGCAGATAGAGATGCCCTTCAATGGTCTGATTAAATTTTTATTAGATCTCTTTAGTGCATTCATCCCTAAGTTCCCAAATGGCGAAAAGTGGCTGCTTTTATGTCAATAGGAGTTGAAATATATCATTTAAGAGCCTTCAAGGAAGGTAACAAGATGTACCAATAGACAGAAGGAATCGTACTCACCTTTTTGGATTATAGAAATATGTTTTGAGAATTGTAGATATATGTTTTCACCTATTCTCATCTTGGGCCCTTTGGGGTTAAAATTGGAGTTATTTATGTGTTATAGCTATTTGGTGAAAGTCCTTTGTGGACGAGTAATTTGGGGATCAGTTCTTTCTAAGCTGATACTTTTGCTTTGTCCTTTACTGCTCCATGGGGCTTACATTGGGATCATTGGGATGTCAGGAGAGCAGTTTCACATCATCATATATATTTCGGTTCATCATCCAGAGGTTCCGGGTACTATTACTCCTTTCAAGATCGCTGCAGCTATTGATAAGGGATCACAATCTGCAGATCAGGCATCAGATTCAATGCAAGATCCTGCACACTCTTCTCACGAAAATCTTTTTGACAATCTGAAGATTAAGACTCCTAAATCGGCTAAAAGTTCCTTGAAAGGGAAGTGGTTCAATACCACTCCAGGAGGGAACCTTGTTGCAATTTCGGAATGGCTTGATGAACAGCAATCGGAGGAGGATGGTGCCCCTTCTGAAAGCCAAAGAAGGAGAACTGCCATGCTGCTAGAGAGTTTCGAAAACTCTCATTTTCACGTTAAAATAGGCAGGAAAGCAGATGTAAAGCCACAAGATTCTGAGGATGAGGAGGGACCTGACAGAGACAGTCCTGCCATACCGCACGGATGCAGCCCTGTGGTGACGGAGGATGGTAAATTTGAACCATTATCTGCAGGTGGCTTGGCTAGGGGATCTAGTTCTTGTTGGTCTCTTCAAAATGGAGATGTGGTGGTAAGTTATCGTGTCATACTTTCTTCTCTTGTTTATAAACCCTAACATACGAGATGGAACATCAGTTTGGAATGTGATCCTTAACTAGTTTAAAATTAACCCTGAATCGCAGATTAGTTCTAAATTGAAGATCTATATAGCGATTTGATTTAATTCAGGATTGTTGCACACGGTTTGGAAAAGTGTAATTATCTGCTTGGGACCTGAAAGACTCGTGCACTGAGAATTCCGCAACCTTAGAATATGTTGAAAAGCTGCAATGGAGGGATTGAGCAAGTCTCTGATCAGCAGTTGGCAGAGTGCAGGTGTTACTTCAAGTCACCATGGCTTCAGAATTCTTATCAAATTCTGCAGAGCTTGAGGTTCTGCAGTACGAGCCTTATGTAACCCCCCCCGCGTATCCGATGGACTTGCAATCGCAAGAGGTTCCCTGGAATCCCTCGGAAGGGCTGCTTCAATGGCTGTTGCCGCTGGATCGACCTTCGTCTCCCCCTCCTCCACCTGCCCCTGCGCCTCAGCCCGTTCTTACACCCAGTCCTTCCGGTAGATTGTCATTCTCCGGTGGAGGGAATTCAACCTTTTTCTCCTTTTCACATGGTCGAAGTTCCTCAGTGGGATCAATGGCGACTCCTCTTCCTCCCCCCGTAGTCACTTACACATCACCTCCACCACCTACCTATGGTCCTGAGGAATGGGGTCGGTTCTCCTTTGAGAAGTATTCACAAGGAGAAGTAGGGAGCGAAGGACTCCTTTCATTTCGAGGAGCTGCGCTTGAACCCCAACGATTCTCAAATCATTGTGGTCTTCCAGGACCTTACGTCCCTGGAAAGAGGTGGAAACGCACGTTGGCCATTCTGCAGCCTGTGAGGCTGGAGTCCTACTTCGCTGACTGTAACACTCAGGACCTGATTTGCGTCCTTATTGAGGTTTTCTTCCTCCCCTAGATGCCTTGACCGTTCACTGTTTGTTGTTTCTATTATTAAATGTTTGTGCTGTTTTGAGGTTGTACTCTATCTATCTATCTATCTATCTAGACCCGACACTCTCTTTATTGTTTGAGTGCAAATAGCTGTGCAAGCTGAAAATGCATGTAATTTGCCGTGGGAGTATATACTCGTACTAATTGCTGCCGATCTTGACTGGGTTCATTGACTTTTGCAGAATTCGTTGCCAGCTACAGGAATGACGGCAGATGTTGTAATCTACATTGACTCTGTTAGTATTGTATGCCAATCTGCCTCGTCAGGAAGTCCCCCGCTGCCTGTTCCCGTTGCTTGTGTGGAGGTGGGAGAGGATCATAGCTTGCCGGGTCTTGCACTCAGGTTGGTGGTCTGATCAATCCTCTGAAATTCCCTTCAGCAACAGATTTTGTTCCTGGTTGTAAATCTTCTTCGTAATATACTTATATTTGAAGTTTCAAGCATGAAAGTTAGATTTTCAGCCAGTGTCTAAATTGTACCTCAGGTAAGGGTAGAAAAGATGTTTTTAGTAGGTTCTCATTGTCTTTCATTAGTCTCAAATGCTCAATTAAACAACTGCTTGGGGTTGTGCAATAATGAAATTACCCTAATTGATTCCTGTATGGATTTTCTCTTTTCTGGCAGGCCGGGTGAACAGCACTCTTTTATTTTGAGGCCTGTAAGTCAGGCATGGAAGCAGCCTATTATGGATGATGGCACACTGCAAAATCGTTCATTCCATGATGGAAACGGAAACATCAAATCGAGGCGCGGTGGCGATTATGAGTTGGACTGCGGTGAATATGCCATCCTTGTTTCGTGTCATTGCAGTCACACAGGTAATACCTTCTCATAGTCGATTTCTATGAAGAAATTTCTTCCAGAAGTGTTCAAGATTGCTGCATCTACTGAATCCATAAAAAAGCGATCTATGGCAAGCATCTTTGTTCATGTTTTGCTGAGTGATCCACCTGATATTAATGATGAATATTGCCTAGGGTAACTAATACGAGATGCTTGAAATGGGTCTATCCTTGCAATACCGCTGTCCTGATGCTAAACGTTTGAGCTCTCTTATCAGAGTCGAGACTACACTTCAAGCATTCTCTCGCTTGGCGACCTCGCCCTCCTCGAGATTTACTGCTATCTGTAGCCCTTGAAAACTACTCTCCAGCAAAGCTATCCAATGAAAGTCTGGCACAGTTGACACCTCAGGTGTGAAAATCCTTTTGTTTTTCTTGATCGCTCATTCTTCTTTTTGTCTTTTGTTGCTAGTTTTGGAGTCTCTTTTAATTTTCAGGTCAATTAGTCTTTCTTGTTGTACCAGTGAGGTTAACTTGTTCGAAAATGGATATATCTTTTGATTAACATCGTTTTTCTGGCAATCAGGTGGTGAGTGTTCAGGCAACAAATTTAACATCACAAGATTTGAATTTAACACTACTTGCACCCAGCTCTCTGGCTGCATCCATTCTCTCAGGTGTTTCTGTTCCAGCTAGTGAAATCCTAATCTCGAGCAAAGGCAACGAACAACAGCAGTCGCTAACTGTACGGGAAGTTCTTGCAATGGAGGATGAAGTATCTAAGCCCAAGCTGACTCCTCAGCTGTCATCTCGAAGAATGTCTCTACCTCCAGTCCAGCCAATGGAGATGGTCCTGGGTATAAAGCCCACAGTGCTCAAAGAGCGTATCATCTCTAGTTCAGATGCTGCAGCAGACAGTGGTTCTGCTAGAACTCATCTTTGGTTGCAGAGCACAGTTCCGCTTGGGTATATTCTGCTGCCTCTATTAGTTTAAACTGTATTCCCTCTCTATTTTTGTTCGTCTTTGAACTGTAGTCGTGCCAGGTATATGTGTCCTAACTCTTTTTTAACTGGCGAATATATCTTGACTTTCTTTGAATATTTACTCAACGTCAAAGTTTTGGGAACAGTATGTTAATGTGAACTACACGTTTTTTTTGGGAGCAATTATGGTGCCAGTTTCTTCCTGTTGCTCAAAAACTAGGCTCTGGATATAGAGTCTGAGTAGCACAATTGCTGTTCTGTTTTATGTAAGAACCGAACACTGACGAGAGGCTGAAAATTATGTCCTGGTGCAGGCGATTGCCCCCGCATGCGACTACTACCGTCCGATGTGAACTTCTTCCGCTCACAAGTGGCATCATCACGCTCGACACTCTGCATATAGCAACAAATGAGCATGGTAATTCTATTTTCTGGTTGTCACACTCAACCTTCTCTATCTAACCTTGAAGGGACAAATGAGCTTCTGTATCACCTATTCACAAGTGGACATGTGGAAGTTGTCCAATCAAATGTGTACACAATATTAAAGATTCTGAAGATGTACTTTGAATGTTAAATTATGGAGTATGCAATTAGAGAGTGTAATGTGTCTTACCGTCTTGTATGCTCACTTTTTGCGTAACTTTTCGTGGTGAGCAGCTGTCACATGCTTGTACTTAAAGGCATCGAATCCCTTTTAGAATGGCATGATTGAGATTTGTCATTTCCTTTCAATAATTGATGTGGTGTTGTTGTGATGCAGATGCTTTGTACATTCCAGAAAATTCTTTGCAAGTTTATTGCACATCGAGCCTCGCCAGTGTGGTCTCTTGATTGAGTTTACATGAACCATTTATTCAATCAACAGGGGTCCATATTCAACATTAAGTCATAACCCTCCAGACGAGAGTTTGTGCAATTCGAGGGTTGCCTTTGGCGAGTGCGGATGTAGATCCCTGTTTCGCTTAGGAAGGACACTACATGTATACTACAGTTCATTGGGAGGATTTTGAAATTGAAGAACTTTGCGATGTTATTACTGTCCTGTTTTATGCCCCTGGTTTGTATGAATGACGTGATTTTCTGGGGGTTGTTACTCTGCTGCTGAATTTCGTTACAGTTGGTATTGCTGACCAGGTTTCCCACTTAGAATCGCTCAAACCAAAGTTTGGAAGCGCTGGGCACGATGCTGTTTACAAGCATGTTTTACATCTATGTTGAGTTTTGATGTGCAGTGCCTAATTGCCAAATGGGTGCTTCAGAACTGGCAATGACTACAGTAGGGACCTCCTTCCAAACTTCCACTGCCACCAATGTCACCAACGATTGGTGAGCATGAGTGTATTGGGATATGGGAAATTGAGTGGTTGAATTTGTTCCAATTTTAGGTTCTGCAAGAGTTTACAAATTTTGTTGCTACATAGAGGTGCGTGCATGAGGTCACAAATGTGTTAGGTACCTAAGAAGTGATTTGAGTTCATTGTCGTTGGTTAACTTGCAGAATTTGAGCGACCCGGTACAGAAGATGCTTGGAAGCAGGGCCAGGAAGCGTGGCAGTTTCTGAGAATAAGGTATTTCTGGGCCCTCTATGTGCGTAATAATTTCAGATAATATTGAAAAACACTTCTTGTTGAATCATAATGTCATGGACATTGGATCCTCATGAGCGTTTCTAGATGTGTCGTGCATAACTCTGATAAATCAAGAACTATGACATTGGGATAATACATGTCAGGAGAACAAATATTATTTTTGCAATCTTTTTCATAAATAGCTCATGTGCATCCTTCTTTTATTGTGATAAGCCATGGGCCACATTCTCCTATTTCATGGCCCACATTCTTTTAAGGCAGGTCCAATAGTCCATGTTCTACATGCAACTTTGTAGCTGATTTCTGTCTCTAGTGTTTTGTCTTGATCTCCATATATGAACTAGGAATATGATAAACTGAACTTTTACCACATGGTCTTTTTGACATTACTAACTTAGCAGAGAATTTTGACTCCCCATTAAGCTCAGTGGATCTACTGTCGATGGAATAAGATCTTACACGCAATTCAAGAGACCTGTATGTAAGGTTTGATTGGCTCAGCCATTGGTAAAGACATAGCTGATTGGGCGCTTACTCATTTTGATCTAATTTTGATTGAACAGGAACGAAGTTTTAGGCGGTGAATTCTGGAATAGACAGCCTTTCTAAAGTTATTTTACGAAAGTAAAGATATGCATCATCGTGAATATTCTTCATGTGGCTCCTCAAACTTGTTGTTTATTGATTCTTTACTACCGGGTAAAACGCAAAGGTTTGTCACTTTCTATTTGGAATCTACCAATCATTCACTTGCTGTTTCACTTTGGTGCTTGGATTCGCCCAAAATTTGCTATTTTTTGCTTTCTAATGGTTTTATTTGAAGCCATCAGAAGCAAACTCTATTCTACCTACTCTTCGAATCTCTGGAAAATCTGATGTTCTTACTGATGAACTGATCAGGAGCAGAAAGCTACAGTACGTGGAGAATGATTAATTTTGTCTATTTGCATGGAAGGGGACACCATTTACGCAGGCATGATTTTAAGAAACCATATTATCTCCATTACACAGACGAAAGTGCTGCTACAAACGGCATTACTTGGTAGTAGATGAATTTAGTGAGACTTCGTTTGATGTTTTCGAATTGCTTTTGAGTTTTGGGGCCCTGATTAGTTCACTACAGTGGATACTCTTCCTTTTTTAAATTGCCAATTGGCTGAATCTGATTGAGATGGGAAGGTTTTCTCTGATGCACTGTTATTTTTGGGTAGGCTATGGTGACTTAGAGTATTTATTTATTTTTTGAAACTTTGTGGATAACTCCTTATCTCCATCGTCTTCATGATTGTGTCTTCATGCTTTGTTTTGTGTTTTGAGATTTTTTTTTGCCTTAAAGCAATTTAAAGATTTTAGGAATGAAAATTGAATTTGGTTAAATACTGTGGATTCAATAAGTCTGATCATATCAGCATGTGGAATGGCCAAAGTGAAGACAATGGGCTATTCATCCTTATATTCAACCTTATTGTAATAAGCCTTCCACATACTATTCCCAGAAGTGTTGTAACAATACGTCTGAACTTAATCCCTAAATAACCGAGGCATCAAATTCTGGTGTCGACAATGTTTTGAAGTTAAATGAAAACTTAACAAGTTACTATTTTTAGTGGCTAATATTTTTGAAAATTTCCTTTCTGAAGTCTCGTTTTAGCATCAAAAATCTGATTTTGAAAATGAATGATTCCAATTTTTCTATTCAAGATTTTGTGCAAGGGTGTCCATTGTAAATCTTGATTTTCTAATGTTTAGGACTCATGGAAATGAGTCTCAAATACACTAGATCTTAGAGAAAAAAATCACATTAGAAATTCATTGGAAGCATAATAAGCACAATCCCAATCAATTTACAACTTCGTAAAATCTACTATAATATTTTTTGGTGAGCAAATTCTTAAATTTGACAAGTGAAAAGAAGATTGAAAGACTTCAATTGATCTTCATACTTCAACACCTTCATGATCAAACATTATAATCTTTCAATTTATAAGTGATAATGTTGTGTTTTCTTTTTCCATGTGATCTTGAACATACATAGTTTGAATTTGTCTCGTAATAATTAAAAAAAATTGATAAAACTTATTAAAATATTGGACTTTTGTTCAATTCCAAAAAAATTTCAAGAAAATCAAAAAAGGCCTTGGGTAGTTAGGGGTTAAGGTACATTTGAATTGAAATGATGTAAGGTAGGAGGACTACTTAAATCATTGGGGATCTAATAATATCCTCTAATGCAAGGGTACATTTGTTTTTTCATTGCATCAACAATATACAAATAAGGGAGGCAATCCATTCCTAATCATTGCTCCCTTTTGGCAATATAGGGTGATCTCTTTCCATGCATGAGGAGATGATAGTGATTAATTATAATACAGTTCCCCGTGCAATTGTGGCATAGTGTAATTGTTTTACAACACTCTCAAGCCTTGATGGATTTTGCAACTCGCCTTTGTGGCAAACTTGATGGTCTACATGACCAAAGTGAGAGGAATGGAATCTTCAACTCAAAAATTCATAGTAATTATGTTTTGAAAAATAAAAATCTAGAAAATTATAGAAACCTTCTCAATTCTAAATTTGCACACTAGAAAATTTCCCCCCCAAGAAACTCGCCCTACAAATAGGTATAACAACTTAAGTGGTTGGAAATGGGTTGCCTCCCTTAGTATACACATTAGAAGGTAGACATTTTCAGTGCCCATTGCATTTCAACTTCAAAAATTCATAACTAATTCCACGGAGTTCTTAAAAATATGAAATGACTTGGGTTATATGTCAATTCCATTTGTCTTTCAAGGAAAACTTCCTTAAAAAATATTTCTAAGAGTTTCACCTCCCCAAATAAATTTTGAGCTTATAAATGGAAGTTTTATGGACTCCTACCTTAAAGTAGAATTTCTAATTTGCTCTTAGTTTTGTTGCATTCAAAGTTTGTTGACCTTGTCTCATAGGGCTAGGGAAAAAAGAACCCTTCAAATGCTTTAATATTGCAATCTATGGAATCAAAGTTTACATTAATTTTTTTATTAATACTTTTTTATAGTGTTCTATAGAATTGACACCATTCTCTACTATTAAATTTCAGTAGAAAGTTTTTTTTCTACAATTGTACGCAATGCAATTACTAGAAATTACAATTATTGACAATTTTTTTCTGCAAAAAACACAACCTGGATCTTTTATTGGCTATACCAGCAGTATCGAATGTCTTCAACTTTACACAAAGCACAACATGGCTATAAAATAATAGTCATTAATAAATGGCTTAGAGTCATTGTGAAGACTATTCAAAGACTAATTTGTAAAATTTTGGAGTTCATTCAATTGTATCATTGACTAATGAAAAAATTGAAAAAATCATAGAGGTGGATTCCAAAAAATCTATTTTCTTTTTGAAATTTATGATTTTCATTGTGACTAGTTAAAGATACATATTCTCCATTTGTAATTTTGACTTAAATGAAAGGTTTTAAACAAATATCCTTTCAACCTACTACTAAACCACAAAAGCTAATACCCTTATGGGTGGTTGCAAGAAACACTGTCCATTTTGCGTAGTGTTTTCCACAATACTCCTATTTTTTTTTCGGGAGTACTATTTAATTAGAAAATTCATTTTTTTAAAATGGAAAAAATATTTTTCATAAATAAACCTTTAAGAAGAAAGTACCCTAGGAAGAAAAACCGTAGAAAAATTCTCTAGGTAGGAGAACTAGAAAAGTGCCAATTCTCATGGAAATTGGCACTTTCACATTTTTATTTGTAATAAATAGGAAAATAATTCTTTTTAAAATTAAAAATTTTCCATTTGGGAAGAGTTGATGAGGATGAGATTTCAATAAAAGAATGATATTAAAACCATCTTCAATGTTCAAAAATTGTGTGCAATGGGAGTGTTGTTTGCACTCATGTGGAGGACATAAAATAATATATTTTCAGATTTCCTTTGGTAGATTCATGCTTTCCTAATATACAAATAAACCTTGAAAATTTCAACTCTAGATCATAAAATTTGGGGACTCCTAACATAGTGAAACCCCTAAACTACACTTTGTGACAAATTAACAAAAATGATTTTAAAATATAAAATGAATTTTTTTTAATTTCTAAAAAATAAGGGATCTGATTAACATCAAGTTAAACATATTCTATAGAAATTTCATGTTCATTGGACTTGTGTTTCAAAAGTTATAGCAAATAACAGAAGTGTCACTCTCATTGTGACCCTTATACTAGTAATGCACCTTGTATGGGCTAGTAAAGCTTCATTAATTCTAGAATTATTCAAATTTGTAAGGTGCACTTAATTATTTGGTATCTCACAATATTTTAGATAAATTCAATACAATATCATGGATACAAAATTCTCATTATATATATGTGCAAGAATCATCAACATTTAAATGGTTCAGAGGACACTTTTGTAAAAATTATATGAATTAATCCCTAAAGGATCATTATCCATTTGAGGGAAAAATAAAATTTTAAGCAAGTACCTATGGTCTCAATTTTTGTCATGACTTTTTGAAACTTTTTTAGAAGATAGAAAAATTGATTAGCTTCTTGGGAATTAAATTTTTTTTCAATTGGTACCTAGGGTGTGATTGCAAGATATACCTCATGTTTGTGGCTCAAAAACATGATTTCTAGCTGTTGGATTAGTAATACTATGGACTACTATCAATTCTACTCATCAATGTGTGCCTACAAATCTCAATTGTCGATTTGGGACGTCTCTAGATCTAAATTGTTGATTCAGTACTATATAGTACTATGTAGTACTATAGACAACTATGAAGTACAATAGAAGCCATTGGGAGCAGAAAATTGCACAAAAAGGGTCTATGGAGCTTTTCATTTTTAGTAATTCAAAAAAAATTCAAAAAATTCTTATAAAAAAAGACATTTTCGTAGACAACCCTGCTCTTGCATTGCACCAAGAATTTCTTCAAGGAAAATTTTCTCCTACCGGAAAAATGCATGTGAACAACAATCACTTTGGCCCTATGTGGACACCTCACGCAAAGGTGTTTTGCAAAAAACTCTTTAATTGTCATTGAAATGCGAGTACACCTTCAACTTCTCCAATTTGTAGCTTCCAATTCACATTTTTGGGTACAAGGGAGATTGCAAGAAACACGTGTACTATTTGTTGCGTTTTGCTGATTTTTTGGAGAGTACTGTAAAATTAGAAAATTAATTTAAAAAAAATTAAAAACAAATATGATTAATGTATATACCTTTAAGATGAAGGTACCCATGGAAGGAATTGCATAGAAAAATCTTTAAGTAGGAGAACTAGAAATGTGCTCAGTCTCAAGAAATTACATACTTTGATGTTTTAATTAAGGAAAATTAGTAAAAATAAATAAATACACAAAATAAAAAGTGGCCATTTGCAACAACCCTATGGAGATGGTCATTCACCGAAAAACCCACAAAAGAATATTTTATATGTTACAAAATCCAAATAGAAAGAAGCTCACTTTGTAGACTTCCACACCACAAAAAATTAACTATTTTAAAAATTCCTCTCGTAGAAAGCTACGAGTCCACTAGAAGACCATCTCATCCAAATTTCAGCTCAAAATATGTTTTTTTGGGTTCTAAATAGTACTAAAAACCTCCAAATTGGCAATTGTGACGTTGAATTGGGGTCTATTTTTGGATAGAAAATTATTTTTGAAAATCAGGAAAAAATTAGGGAAGGTATATGATAGTCATGAGTACCTTCCCAACAAATCTTAAGTCATTTGGAGCCAAAATACAAAAGTTATAGGCAAAAAACTAATCAGCACACACCGTATGACACAAAATAGGACAAGTATTTCTTGCAATCACTCACAACATCGGACCAACCCACCCCCCACCCCCCCAAAATGGCCAAGGTAGACACCCAACCAGGGGCACCTAAAAAATAGTAAAGTAATTTTAAAAAATAAAAAATTTTAAAATTTATGAAACTTTTGTTTGTACCTTCAATTGAAATTTCAAGACAATTGGACTTACGATACAAAAGTTATGACCAAAAAACCATGTGTCCAAGGGCAAGGGGACAAAAAATAGGACAAGTGTTTCTTGCAATCATCCTAGGAACAAAAGCTATTTCCAAATAAACTCAAATTAGGAGAGGCTAGGCTACAAAAAAAATTCCAAAATTTGAAATTCCTTTAAAAAATAATGAATTCTCATACATTAGATTTTTTTCTACATAGAAAAATTTGATTCATTTCATTTGGATAAGTGATGTGATTAGGTGAAAGTTATGGACAATCTTGTTTTTTGGGCAATCTAAGCATCTTCTTGAAAAAATAACTATTGGATTTGTTTCTGAATTCATTTTAAAATTTTTTTCAAAAACAATTATCCCATGGTTTATAATGCCTATTAGAATAAAGAATCTCACCATTGGGACTACTGCATTTTAATTTTATCTTAAAGATATTAATAATTAAAATTTTCCTTCTATCTTGTATCTACTTCTACTTCACAATTTCCTTAAGAATGAAAATTGAGTTTCTGAGAAATTTTCTTTTCCTAGATTCTCAATTCAATTTTCCTCTATAAAGATTTAAACTTCAAAACTTTGCAATGTAAAGAATTGAAGTTAAGAAGGTTCAAAGTCAAATAATCTAGTCCTGCAATGTAAAAATGAAATTATTTTTTTCACTTTAAATGCAAATATCTTGCAATTTGGGAGGTCAAAATTTATGAAATTTATTCCACACATTCTCATACTAGTCAGGTGTAAGATGTTCAAAAACTACAATTTTCAAATTTTTTACTCTTTGCAATAGAAAAAGGCCTCGGTCCTTTAGGAGTAAATGACCCAAAACTCAAAAAGTTAGGTGAAGACCACATTTACAATGTGATTTGCATTATCTTCCATAATCTATGTATTGTGATTTTCATTTCAAATGTCATCCATCATTCATTCATTTGTCAACTTTCCTACAAATGTCATTTGGATTTCATCCAAAAGTCTACATTAATTAAATTACATTCATCCAATTTGGATGGTTCTAAATTAGTACAATCTCTTGCAAAATTAATATTTGATTTCTCAGATTCTCTTGTGTGGTGTACTATGTAATATATATCTATATTATGTGCACATTGCCACAATTTTATCCATTTGGATGGTCAAGTATTTATCCGTGCACATTTTCATCCAAACTTTGAAAGCAGTCAGGAATTGGATATCCAGTAATGACAAGCTATCAAAGAAAATACTAATATGTTCCATATGAAAGGGTGGTGTTATTGCAAATGTAATTGCAACCATTGAACTGATACCGGTAGTATGTTGTAAGAAAAACAGCATTTCGATGTGGGAAGTTTCCAATCGAACCGCTGCACGAGGCCCGCACTGCCTCTGCTAACTTACGAGTCAAAGCCAGCGACTTATCTTTACTGAGTGAGTACTTCAATTCTTTGTCAATACCTGGATCGATCGATACCAGCCTCCAATCCAGAGTCTGGTCAAGCCAAGCAATTAATGCGACGACTTGAAGTCATGAGATATATTGCATGGCTACCCTGGTTGCAGCAATTGATAATTTCTTGCGGCGCTAGCTATCACTTGCAATTCATCATTCTTAATACTAGTAAGCTTTCGGGGACTCACTACCTGCATGAGTAAGACAGTAAGACAGTGATCGAGCACCGAAGTTGAAACAGAATTCCGCTAAAATGGTGTCAAATAATTCAAGATGCTACTAACTTCAGTTTAAATACTTGCAGCTTACAGTCGATCTCTGCAGCCCCACACGTGCAGGCAGCTTGTCGGAATGCTGGTTTCTCAGACAGTTGAATTCAAAGTTCACCATCTTTGATCGATTGATTCGATCATGAGTTTCTAGTTGAATCTTCCTGTTTTGCTGCCCCTGAGTTTGGTCTGGAGCTCTGGTCAAACAGGTAACTCTGACAATGGATACTAGTATTACTACTTGCAGATTTGGAATCATGACTCCGCAGCTCGATCGACGACAATGAGGTGATTCGATCAAGGTTAGTGGTGAAGATGAATGATGTTAATGATAATCCTTCAAACTGGTTAACTAAGAAGCGTTACTTGCATGCTTACTGGTGATTGCAGACAAAGCTCTGACTTGCTAAAATCTATGCCTCGAATAGATTCGAGGATCCAGAGAGTCGTCTTCAATGTGCGAACTCAGTAAATGTCTTCAAGTTGATCGAATTGGGGAGATATATGGTGTGCTTATCTTCGATTCTTCAGTACTGACCGCAGTTACTAGTTCGAACGAGCTTCCGTAACACGGCTGAACAGATAGATTCCTGGTGAATTGACTGCGACCACGTTACTTAAGAGGCATTTCTTTCACAGGTAGTGAGTTGATTTCATGCATGATTCGCACTTGGCGTCCGACCGACTCTGCCCTGGTCCCTGGATGCCGGTATTGTTGAGTGCTAGCATTTATTACTTTCGACAGCTAGCCTGTTACTTAAGTTTCAATCGATTTCAATTCACTAGTGCATGCATGCGTGATCCGGAGCTTGCCAGCGTAACTCACCACCTCGTGCAAGCGTGCGGCTAAGCTTCGACGGGGCTAGCTGAGTATCGTCAACTTCAGCAAGTGGGTTATAATTTTTTTTCTGCACTGTGACCACTTTCCGCATGATCATGGTCACGTCGGACGCTGGATTCTCTCGAGCGTGTCCACCGTACCGGCGTTAAAGTGACAAGTCCCACTCGGTGGAGTGTGATGCGGGCTAATGGAAAAGCTGTAAAATCGACCGGGGCCCGGACCAGGGATGAGATAGTCGGATACATCAAATAGTCTCGTCTCTTTGTCTCCGATTGACGACTTCCAGGTAGGACAGCTTGCTACTTATCTTGAAGATTAATCGGCTGGATCTGGGCTTTAGTATTTTACTAATTAATTATGTTGTGACGTAGGAGTATTCAATGCATTCATTTCTAATCCTTTTGACTGATACGAAATATTTCGCTCTGTGTCAGGTCGATCGACGGAGACGACTCACGGTAACATTGAAAGAATGAGAGACCTGGCAGGCGAAGTGCCATCTGTGGTCCGGGCTTTCACATCTTTAATTCCTCAGGATGACACTCCAAAGCTGAGCGCTTGCTTAATATCTGCAATAATATTAATTTCACAGAAGGTAAGAGGTTGATTCATGCTTAGTGTATTCTGAATTTTAGGCTGACGAAGGAGAAACGGAAGGATGATCAGACTCTGTATACCTTAGTAAGTTCAGAGGTCGGGGCATTTACTCAAAACAGTCAAAAGCACGTACTGACTGACCGACTAACTATTAACGATTTTTTGAAAACCCCCCTGCAGTTATTAATATTTTAGAACTAGACAGTACGAATGACAGGTTGGAGAAGGAAGGTGTCGATTTATTGACTCGACTTCTAAAGATTTATATTTTGACGCTAATTCCTGGTGCACGTGAAACGCGAGCAGGTCGAATTCAACCCTTGCAGGTGGATCAGGCGCGAGTCGAGTAGCGATGGGACGAAGCACTACTGTGTAAAATGTTAAAATTCTCTCATTAGTCGGACACCTGGAGCTTCCGAATTTGGCAGCAGTCACAACAACAGGAGTGAGAAGAATGAGAAATTTCTATACAAATTAATCTTTTCAGCAGTAGAATCTCGAAGGTTCCAGACGTAGAAAAGTAAAAAATCTGGAGGTGAATCGATCTGTGCATATATCTCTTCTTTAGCTATGGGGCGGTTGGGCCACCTTCGTGGTGATCAAAGATTCAAAGGACGTAAAGTTTAATGAATATTATGATTTCCCTTTAGTAGTACAATTTTCCATTTGGGACTACTTGATGTAAACGTCCAAGTAATCTTCATACTCTCTCCGTTCCAGAATACTATGGTAGAACCACCCATTCGGCCATTCCCGACCAGGGACCCATACCCAACCAGTAGGGTGTAGTTATTTTCATCCGAGTTTGGAACAAATTTCCAATCCAAGCTTGGATTAAAAATACCACAACATTGCACTCCTCATGATTTCTATCTTTCTACACAGGAAAAAGTTTATATTGTCTTATAGTGCTCTAGAACATGTGCAAAATCACTTAAGTGATCGGCTATGGGTGGTTCTACCATAGTCCCTTTAATGGATATTTCGTTAAAATGGTTGTATTCCACAAACTTGCCACTTTTGGGTTCAGACTGTGCAGTCTGAAATGTATAATTACCGCTCCTAGATTTTAGATCATGCAGTCTAAAATCTATTCCAGTCCTAAAAAATGAATGGGAAAATGGCGTACGAATACTGCCACTTTAACGAAATATCTGTTCTTTTGTTTTTTCATTTGTTCAAATTTGCTTTTCTCCTACATTTCAAACCTGATTTTAGGGTTGAAGAGGATTTCTCTTTTTTTCTTGATGTTAAATAATGAAACAAAGAACAAGAAATCTTATTTGTTATGCACTATATGGATCAATTTTTTATATATTTCATTTTCTAAAGCAATTTGACCTTTGATGTTGACTAGATCAAAGTCCAAAAAACATTGAACATTTCATTGAATCTATTTATTTAACTCCAAGTTGCTCTTATGTATATCTAATCACGGATAAAAGGCAACATAGTTGCCAAAGAAGTCTTTTTTTTTCTGTAAAGCCTATTTCTATTTATGTATAATACTTAATTTCTATTACAAATTTGTAACCTCCTATTTTCTGATTATTTTTCCCTTGATTGCAATAATAGCCAAGTCCACTTGTTTTGCACTTGAGAGGATACATTGCACATTCAACAGATATTTTGTTACAATTGGTACATTTTTCCATTCATTTTCTAGGACTAGTATAGATTTCAAACCGCACGTTCAAATCTGAAATCTAGAGGCAGTATACATTTCTAACCTCACAGTCTAAACCTAAAAGTACTAAGTTTGTGGAATACCCGATACCACCATTTTGACGAAATATCCGTTGTTTACTTTAAAATCATTTGATGATAACATGCATTAAAAGACCATTACCAAATCCAAAATAGTTTACTTTCATTTCTAAGACAAAGGGATTAGTTTTGTAGGACGGAGTCGTCGGAGTGAGTACATAGTGGATTAGTGGTTGTCTCGTATGGCCACAATATCCGGTCCACAACTCCACACGGCACTGAAGTTCAAGAACGTCTATCAGAATTATATTATTACAAACAGACAGAGAGTGATCAGCTAGCGTTGGCATGGGGAATGGGAATGAGGTACGTCTCCCGCTCTCCTTGCCAGACAGAAAGCAGTCGAATTTGTCTCGAAACTTCAATAGAGTAAACCACTAAACCTGATCGATTTCAAAGCGAGCAACCAATCGAATAGGTTGAACCGGAATGAAATAATACTATTTCATTTTATAGTAATGTAAAGATTCTCATGAATTATTAAACTCAGCCGTAGATTCCCAAGATTGCCTTCTAGATTTCTCGTGATCGCAGCTAGCTAGACAGTCTTTAAAAGGGGTCCAGGATCTGGTCTTTCCCTCTCGATGTGAGCCAACAACAGCACCTAAGTTAACAAATTTAGGATTCGATGATGCAAAGTGATGCATGAGTCTAAGTTTGTGAAAGAAGTACGGGGGGCGGGAGTTACTTTATTCTTAGTCACACACTGTCTTTCAGTTAGTATTTTCTCAAAAAAGTATTCTTTACAACTGGGCCGACTTTCTTGCATGTGGTACAAACAATCACCTTATTGGTGCACGTACGTACCGTATTTAGGAAATAATGCAAGTTCGATAATTCATGTAGCAATATATCCTGACGTTTTGTCAGTTATTTACTTCAAAGTATTTGTTATCAGTTTATCACCCGTACATGATACCTTTATTGGCATTGAAGACACGGGATTTTATATAAGAGATTATATTATTATTAATCAGTTGCATCATGAAGCTTTTGACTTGTGCAGAATATCACACACCAATTGCAAGAGAGATCTTAATCCTCGCGATCCTTAGTCAAAAGTTTTCAAAATACACTTTTCTGCTCAATGCAGTTGTCATCTGGAGCGGAATCTGAACTAAAGCTGAGTGTAGGAAGTCTTGCAAGAAGAGCGGTGCTTGAATTTGAGCACATTTACATTTACAATGCATTAGTATGACCCCAAACGGAAGCAGCGACCTCACAACCCGGAATTCCCAAGCATTGGATATTAATAAATACTGATTTATTAATCCACCTGTATTTCCAATCGTACGTCTCAGAATCGATCTTCTCTAAACGAATAATCGTGTTTGGCAAAAGAGTAATTCCTTTATTGACCGAACTGAGCAAGTGAGCAATATCTACTGCATTGTGCAACTGGTAAGAAACTATTTATTATTGGCCTGGTATAATTTGGAGGAATTTTCTATATAACTGAACAAGTGAACAGTGGTAGCTACAGTAGCTAGCCAGGGATTTGGATGTAGTACTCAGTTACTCATGTTCCTAGTGTGTACGAGATATGAGGACTTTTCGGATCTCCAAGTGGTGTTTGAACTCGACGAAAAGGACAAGAAGACATGATCCCAGATTTCTCCGAACTGAAAACTTCAAACTCGGCAACGTCATCCGTGACAACACTTGTAATCAGATGCCACATATGAGATGCTAGCTATTGCAACTCAATGAATTGCAGCTACCTAACTAGACGGTCGTAAGTAATTGAAATTGGTGCTTTTCCAGAGTCACTATAGTGAGTTACTCGCGTGGGGTTAGTTAAAAAACGGCTGCCAGCAGCGTTTATGAGATGATGAAGTTTTCTTGCACTGGCCGATTCTGCCGGATGGGATGCTCTTCCCCACTTGGACACAAACTCCCTCCCTCCTGTAGCTCCATGTTTAAATGTTGAGGCGTGAGTTAATCTAGGCATGTCACATGGGATGCATATGCTAACTCGGCAACCAGCTAGATTGTTAGCTAGAGAGGAGGAGCTAGACTGCTAGCTAGTCGCCGTTGAATGGCATGATGACGTCAAGCCGGGGTGCAGGATTCCCCGCAGGAATCCCGCATCTGGGTCCTAAGAGCGGCGCTCGCTTGCCAAGGCCGCCTACGTCAGTCAAGCTCTTTAATTTAAATCTGGCACACGTGAACGGCTAAATGCGAACTCACGCAGAAGACGGACCAGACTACCGTACCAGCCCCCACTTCCGCATCATCTGAGCTGAGTAGACCCACTTCTTGCATGCTGTTTCAGTACAACGTGAGTGGTCAGTCAAGTAACGTAAGTTTTCAGTCAAACCAGTTGCTCACTGGCCCATCCTTTACTTTCATCGCATCGATCTTGATCGATCTCGGTCTCCGACTATAAACGACTAAGTTGTATCTCCGGCCATCAGCAGCGCAGGCAGGTTTGATCAGACTCAGTCCATTCCAAGCTAAGGGTTGTCCACGAGTCAACGCAAGCAGTCTATCTGTCTGTTTTGACGAGAGTCTAAGAGATCAGCGGTGGCTTTGAATTGGACCAGAAGGCATCGGAGTGAGTGACTTTCCGAAGTGATGAGCTTAAAATCTGAATGTACAGATCAGATATATTAGCCGTCAAATGTTCTCACGTACGGAGTAAAGTTGATGACTGTTTCGTGTGGGCATTGTCTTTGAAAATGTTTCGAAGCTCTTCGATAATCTAAGCGCCTCACACATTAATTATTCCGGGTTCGTTGCTCAAAAATATAATTATACTAGATATCTTGCCGAGGCTTCTCGAAATTTTTGCTAAGGTTACGTACCCGAAGTCTGCAATGGGTTTTGATTGTTTCACTGCTCAGCAGAAGCTGCATTCGAAGGAGGTTAACATAACACTGATTACCGAAACCTTCGATATTCGACTTCCATTCTATTTCATGCAGAGCTGATTGAGCCTCCGTTCTGGATGAAGGCATGCAGGCGGCAGCAATTCTCACGGACTTCGTCACGCTCGGGAGCTTCATCCAACGATAGTAATGGCAGAGGACCAGTGTCTGATTCAGTACGTCCGGGACAATTTCGGCCATGAATTGGCCTACAACTTCGTCACCATGCAAGACGACGACACCAGCTATGCCCTCGATTACAACACCTTCACCGAAACCAGCACATTCGCTGCAGACCCGTCCTCTCCAGTAACAACATTAGCACCGAATCTCTTCGGGTCACCTTCCTCACCATCACTCTCCGCAGAGCTTCCGTCGGCTATGGAGAGCACTCCACATCTGGAGACTGCAACTGGTTGCTACTCCCCTCCCGGAGAACCAGGCTTACAAGTCCCCTCCGTGTTAAGCAACCTCCACCTTGCCATCGACGGGCCTCTCCTGACCGATAAGGATTATCCCATGCTGACTTCTTATGGCTTCGCTCAACCCGAACATGGACTTCAACTTCAAAGTTGTGACGGTATCACCTTGGACGAGATGCTGCAAGACCAATTTGTAGCTAATTCGGGCATCAGCTCCAGTACTGGTGGTGAAGGTGAGAGAGGCTCCAGTTTCTGGCGAGGCAAAACCCCGGCTCTTTTAATGCAGCAGTTGAAGGGGCCTTCTTTGTCAGCCTCTTCCTCCTCTTCGGAGGCTCGCAGCAACCTCAGATCTCCGCCTTTCCATCACTCCCCATGTGCTCAAAGTCCGGCTCCCAGAAAGCCCTTGAATCTGACCAGCTTGAGCAACCGTGTCGGTGAATTCAAGAGCTACTCCTTTGGAGCTTACCACTCACCAGGAGTGGAACTATTGTCGAAGTCGGGTCCTGTTTTTAGACGGCAGAGTTCGTTGCCTTCACTAGGGGATAGAAGCATTGACGTGAAGTTTAAGAGTATCCTGTCGCCGGGAAGAAGTGACAGATTGGTGCAGGGTACTGGTAGCTTCCAAGGTGACCACGGGGAATTAGAGGAGGGCGACGTTAAGCAGAGACGCAAAATTGTGTCCGGGTTGGCTGTTTTAGGAGAGATGCAATTGCAACGCAGTGCAGCGTCAGGGAACAACTCATGGTCTAGCAGTAGCACTTCTCCTGGTCCTGTCAGTCGTGTTGAGCATGAGAACGAATTACTGGCAACGAACTTTGATTTGAATATGCAGAGGAATGGTTGTAATTCGTCCATGTCGCCGGCTGTATTCGAAGGCAGAGACTCCATGGGAGAGGATAGGTTGTGGAAAAAAGCCAAAGGTGTAGAGTTTCAAGGCTGTGGTGTTTCGGAAGATGCTGTGCAAGCAGCCATTTTGGCAACCGCTATGGTGGAACAGAAAGAGAAAAACCAACTGAGGGAGAAATTTCTGGCACTTCTGCAAATCGATTCTTCCACCTCCAAGGTGATTATTTCCTTGCTTAGCCATTAAAACTACTTCTTTTGCCGTTTTCAATTCCGTTTTGTAGCAAACTGATCGAATAACACTACATTATCGCCCTAGTGAAAATCATGTTTTCGGGTTCGCTAATTAACTTTGACTGGAATTAGTGACCAATGAATTTGGGTGGACTCTAGGCTGAAAAGAAAACATGATTTTTCTACTAGTGTTGCTAATTTATCTCTTACTCTAGCGGCTCGGACTGTATTTTTCTAGTGTAAATTTTTAGCTAGGAATTCTTTCTTTGCCTGACAGTTTTTGGGTGTCCTGTTTCTGAAGGACAACAAGGCACAGATTCTGGATGACACCATCAGGTATTTGAAGGACTTACGTAGGCGGCTGAATTTCAATGAAGCTCATTCGACACCTAATAGCATAAGAATTCCAGACTCAAAATTCGAAGCAGACAAGAGCACTGAAGCTTCACCGACTTCATCAAGGTGCCGGCCACATGGCGAAGGCTTGCCCAGCCCTGTCCGTCTGAAGGATCTGCAACTTGAGACTGCAGGCGTTGAAATCAGCCCACATTTAACAGTTGACAGTGGTCCACACATTGAGGTGGGTAAACAATATTTAATGACCATAACAATGGTTCATATATTGAGGTGATTGTTTGACGGGAGCTAGAAATGTCTCTCTTATAGTATACGGAATGTTAATTAAAAGTTCGAATTGAAAAAGAGCCAGAAAGTAATTGAGCAAAAATGACTGCAACTGAAGCATTTGGAAAGGTTTGAAATAAATGGTCATATTGGTTTTAAGAGGTCTGTTTTAGAGAGCCGAAATTGTGACATTCAAGTGCACAAAGCTCTAAAAGTTCAGTAAAAACTAGTACTGGCAAGCGTCAGAGAAAGCTGAGATTTCAGACTGGTGTCTAGAAAAGTACCAATCTTGCCAATTCTTTAAATTTTTCCATTTCGACAAAAATGACTGAATTATTTCATTATTTTTCAAAATAGTTAATTTGTTGCTATAATTCTCAGGTAAGGACGATGGAGAATGAACACTTGATGGTGAAGCTGACAGCCAAGGATAGGCCAGGGCTCTTCAGTGACATCGTGGTGGCCCTACATCGATTAAGGCTGGATATCCAGCATGCCAACATTCGGACTGGAAACAATGGCCAAAGGAATGATATATTTGCTGCCAAGGTAAGACATTCCTACAAAGTCTGCAGCAAGTCTGTGAAGCAAGTTCTGTTTTTTCAGTACAGGGTATTTTCATTAGCAAGCATGGATAGAGTGAAGTTGATCTACAAGTCAGGACAATCCCAAATTATGTTTGGGAAGGCACCATGATAATAATGATATCTGCAGCATATATAAAGAACCTCGGAAATCACTGCAGTGTATTTTATATTTGCCTTCATTAGTAGACTCTCATGGGCATGATGCAACTGGTGCTTGCAATCAGAAAAAAATGTAAAACTCAAAACATGTGAGACAAATGTTGCAATTTCTTTTCCTCTTTAAACGAGCACAGGATATGGCTACTGAGACTGGGCCTCCTGTTTTTGTGCTCAATAACTTTAACCTTACAATGGTGAAGACACTCAAAAGTGTTGTGTTATTTCATTGTGCCAGATGCAGTTGCCATTCTTTTCTAGTCAATCCACACATTCCATAGCTATGGCACTCAACGAGGTCATCAGTGCTACCACATCACCCAAGCCGTACACCCCTCAGGTAACTGGAAAAAAAAAATTCTCTTTACATGGCCATCTACCCATATTATTGTTGTGTTTCTATTCTGACATAGTGTTTGTATTTTGACACTGCCTATATTTTGACATTCTGCTTCATGAGTTTCTCACTGACCTTGGCTCTTCATCTGCAGATATCAAAATAGAGGCCAAGCCACCATTGACATCAACTCACAAGTTGAACCACCTAATTTAAGGGTCTTTAAAACACCACAACAGACACAAAAATTCCATACAGGGCCCATCAGAATCTCATCATAATATTCAACCCAAGTTGTGAGCTTACAGTCGTATTGTATTGTGTACATCACCAGTTTCAGTGCCCTGCCAGTGCTGTTACCCGATTGTAAATATGGCCACTGGGACTTGTTGGTTTCCAGAATTGTATTCTTGCATCTGATTTTGATTACCCCCATTTTTGCAATCTCAGTGTGTTTGATAGATACTGTAAATCAGCACTGTCTAGTGGACTTGGAATGCGCCCTCATTCAATTTGAGTACAGGCATGTTACTAGAGTTTCAGAAGCAACGGTACTGCTTGTCAATCATGTTTTATGATGGGCCTTTCAAATGCATCCACAAATTCAACTGTGGATGAGTGAGCAATTTCTATCATGGTTTAATTGGTAACTAGTAAGTAATGTTTTATTTACTAACATGCTTACTATGGACCAATTTTCATTTGTATTTGATTTCTACACAATAAGATTAAAGGGTTGTACTTTTGCCTTTGATTAATTCTCCCTAGATTGTTGTAGACTTTGTATGTGCAAGAATCTCAGTTACTTCAAAATCAAAGAGCACCTTTTGAGCCTGAACACATTGATTTGCTGCTTGGGAATTACAGAATCTGTGAAAAATCTCTGTTGAGTTCATATGAGTACATGTAGTCTGATGAAAATTAGGCATTATAGCACCAACCAGTGAATAGGGAGTCTTGGATTTTTAGTTAAATGTCCATGAAAGCCATGTAAAGTTTGTTGATATCTGATGCATGGGTGACAAAAACCAACCACACAATATTTATCTGCTTAGCAAACATTTTGATATGTTTCAAAGAAGTCCGCCACACGGGATCAAGTGACATGGCTCCAGATAGACCATAGCACTTAAACCCCGCAAGAAACAATTGAATACCTTTTCACTTATACTTCAGGTCACTTAACAAGTAGCAAGCCTACTCGTGAGCCTTGCCCACCATTAGCTTCACAATTAGCAACTTTGCTATAGAACTATACAAGATGTGAAGTACATGCAAGCTGTGAGACCTGTCAATCATTACCAAATCAATAAATATTACAAAATGCCATGTGTGTTGTAGCCATAGTTGTTGTCTGCACAATTAGTCTTTTATAGTGCTCCAAACATATATTCTTCCACATCAATACACTAGAGAATTGAATTGACAAATTTACTATCATATAGGCCTCCAAAATATTGCCTTACCTCAGGTTGATTATTAAGCACAAACATATTGGGATGCTCCCCATTCCGAATCACACCAGCCATTCTGACTAGAGGCTTCATTGCTAGGCTCAACTTCCACCACCACTTCCTACAATTGTCGAGAAAAAAAATTAGGATTCAGGTGCAGAAAATTATAGTAGGACAAGAGTTAAATGAACACGAGGCTAATTGCAAGTATCTCAACCTCAAATAGAAATGTATCATTTTCACATGCATCATTCCAGATAATCCTCAGTGCAATCTGAAATATAATCCTCAGTATAAACCTTGGTATGAAGCATAGTAGACTCCTCAAAACATTCCTCACTCATTGAAAATTTCAATAACCCTAATGAAAAATCTCAAAATGCCACTATTCCTAAAACCTTATGTTGTAATTCTATTAGGTGTAAGGGTAGGGTCACTAAAAACCAAGCACATTCCAGAAATGAGCCCTCAACAATCTAGAGAATAAGTAGATGTTGGTTGTGAACAGAGGACTTAGAGCAGAGTTTTAGAAACTCTACTCTGCGAATTCAACTTTGACCTCGTACAACTTTTGCATATAATATTTGAATTTTGTTCTTGAACTTCAACCAACTTAATTTGCAATTAAAAAATGATAGCTCCCAACACAAAATAATGGTTGCTAGAAAAATTAGCTCTGGAATAGGTGATACTACCTTCAAAAATTAATTCATTAGATCATTGGGGGCCTCCACATGTTGCTATTGCTTTTAGCACAGAAAATGGATATGAGGGTTTTCAACATAATCAAACCAGTGCTTAGTGATTTCCCTTTGGATAGACAACAATACCAATAATCAAATATGTTTATAAGTAAAAACCCTAAACATTGGTGACAATCTGAGAGGAGTGAATGAGCATGAGGATTGTGATCACTAAACTAGGTGCATGTTATAGCAAAATGTTAGTTGATGATGCCCAAACTGGATGTGCAAAGGCATTCGATAGTCTTTAAGGCAGCAGAACTTGATTAAACCAGATAACCACAACCATGATAACCCATAATTGAAAATAAAATTGAATAAAATAACTACTCTTGATGTTTAATAAACATGAAATACTATAATCAGAATAAAAGAAGAAGCCAATACAATCAATCACTTGATCGGCAAACCTAAGTTTGTCCCATCGGTTAAGGTGGCATGAGGCTACACAAGTCCTCGATCAATTGCTAACGTCTTTAGGCATCATACAAGAGGAAGCTTAGAGGTTCCACAACATGACAAATAACTGATGTAAGCTAACTCAAGCGAACATATTCATGATTCCACACAACCACAAAGTCAGAGACTTTGTTTCAAACACAAGAGAGAATCATCTGCTTAAGTAAAATAAGGTCACAAAGAAATGGGCGAACATAAGAAACACTTACCGCCATGCCAGCTGCTCCAATGCCTGTCAAGGTAAGTAAAAGACTTAAAAAAACATTACACAAACACATGAATTAAACAATTCAAAGAAACAAAAATTGCATGAGATTCGGATAATTACCCTGCATACTGTTCTATAAAATACGAGGCCAAAATAAAATATGTAAAGCATAACCAAATGCATAATGATGAAACTACAGCAAATACAAGGTTTCCTCACTAGCACTACCAGCTCAGGCCATTCTCACAAAGATCCTTGAGGATCAAGTAAGAGATCAAATGATACACAAACTAGGCAGGCCACTAGCAATTTCTGAGCAAACATGAGTAAGAAAAATGTGATCCATCTACACAAAGAAGATACAATTTAACAAACAAGATTGCAGAATGCCAAACAAAACAAATCCATCTAAGGAATGAGATGTTCTACCTAAAAATTTGGATGGACAAGCATCAAAGAGCAAATGTGTATAAAAAACAGAAAAGTGCTTGTTAAACAGAAGTATGGTACAAAGGCAATAAGAAAAAGAATCAACAAGAAGAAACCTATATGTCGCCAAATAACAGAAGAGAAAAAGTGAGTAAAGCTTCTTGTCTTGGATAACTTGATCTTATGTTCTATGCAAAATCGCTAGAGCCCCTGGCAAGTCAGTCAACCAGCCATGCAAATGTCAAAAAAGAGCATTCTCAAAAATGATATATCCATTGCTTTAACAGTTGGCAACATAATCCATACGTTTAGACATAGCTAAAATTCAGCACAACATTTGAGCTCCAAACCCTAGAATAGTGATAGCTCATCTCACCTCTCCAGCATTAAAGATATAAAGTTGTTGATCAAAAAATAGAAGCACACAAGTTGATGTGTCGCTCGATTCTACATGAGTTTCATTGTTTTCGATTTGTTGAGGTAAAATTGATAACGATGGAGAGATTGATTGTATCTGTAGTACTAAGACATTTGGTGCTTCAAAATTGAAAAAGATCACCTTCAAGCGAAACTTGACCTTGCAGAGCATTGTACCACTATCAGAATCATTGCACTATGATTTTTGCATTTATTGTCCATCCAACCAAATTGGGAGGTTTCTCAATGATATGGCATTCATTAAGTACGTTTTATTTGTCATTAAAAACTATAGGGTTGAAGAATAGTTTGGGAGACAACCTACTCAAAATTGAGGGCACTTACTATATAAGAGAGCAAAAAGTGGTAGGTATTGGCACCCATATTTTCTCAATTTTTAAATTATAGGAAAATAAGTCTCCACCATTAAGCAACATGCTCTTGTTGGAAAAAACTTGCAAATATGAAAGTGGACACTATGAAACCCAAGCAACCTATTACAACTGAAATTAGTTCAAAAATTCGACCAAGTACAAAAAGTAGAATCAATCATAACCATCATGCCAGTTAAAATTGTGAATAGCACCCTCAAACTTTAATAAGAATACCAAGGTCGCATAATTTTGTGACAAGGGTGAGACATTCATCCCCCTCCATAGCAAGAGAGGAAACCTCCACAAGCTTTGGAAATGCTGACAGAAGCTCCTCAAGAACAAGCGCCACTTCCCATGAAAACACTACCTGCTTTCCAAGCCCCAGGTCCTCCATTTCCTCCTCATCACCCTCATTGTGCAAGTCTCTTGAATTCTTCAGTATGTGGTACACCACCACAAAGTCCCCTTCCACCACCAGCCTTGCAACATCAAGGGCAACAAGCCTCACCTTCAACTTTGTGGTAATATTTGCCTTTTGGGTTGCCTTCTACTGCCCATGCAATGGCAACCTAGACTGCAAGAACTTCACAACAAATTGGTCAGCAGTAGAGTCCCACGGTATGCTTTGTGAAACAATGGCCATGCACTCCATCACCTTCTCAATTAACGCTACTCGTGACGGGTTGTCCTGTTCATCCGAATGTACTATGCCCATGTAGCCTGCATAGCCATAGGGCAAGCTTTCGCGAAGTAGGATGTGATCTTCACTTGCAAGCTCCAGTGCTCTGGGCATTGCATGCTCCAGAAAGTCTTCCCAACAGTTGCATTATCCCACTAAGACTGTGATGTAGAGGGAATGTGTGTCAACTGATGCCTTCGCTTGATGAATGGTGCCTCAGGGCATGTACCTACACAATATTTCCCAAACTCAAATCAAAATATTTTAACTAGTTGAAATTAGGGAGTCCACCAGAAAAAGGCTTACAAACATCTTCTCACGGCAATCTTCATTAGATTCAATCCTAAATTTTCACTAAAACTAGGTCAACAAACCCTTTTTGAAAGATTGAAGGATAATTCTAACCGCATTCTAGAATCAAACAAGTTCCAAAACATAGAAGAGCCCACACATAAGAAGTCTCAAAAATATAGCAAACTTGTTGAATCAGATTGCAGATGTGCAATGCCAGTAACTTATAAGATGTCTCCAAGTTCAAGATCCACATCCAAAATGGGCTCCCCAATTTCATCTTGTTCAAAATTAGGACTAGAGAATCTAGGAAGTACTTCTTCCGGGTTCTGGGGCTTATATATTTTCCATCTCTTTTTTCCTTCAGCCTAGATCACAAACGCTTCAATATCGTCGTAATGTGGGCTAAATCCTTGGGATCCAGTGGAGGTCAGATAGGCATAGCAACCTGCTACCAAGCCCCAGTACCACTCAAAAGCAGACAAGATCATGAACACTGGGTCGCACCACCTCTACGAATGCAAAATTTGCACTAACCACCCGTCAGCGTATTTCAACTATACTTTAGATGGTTTAGCAGATGTCTAAGAAGAATAAGTAGATCGACCACTGTCTATATCATACTTTGTCACATCTATGTTGAGCCCATATCTGTAAAAACAATAGAATGCATAAGCACAGAAAATGAATATTCCATGTGGGCAACAAAATATGTAGGCTTGTATTGCATATCCAAGAAATCACATTGGTACTTAAAAATTCTTCATGATTTTGATTTCAAATCCAGAGAGTGCAAAAATGAGATCTTAGATATAAGTAGCCAAAAGAAAAGAAAAACAACACATTAAGGTGTCATATTTCAAATCCACTCAAATAATTTCACTCGAAATTGTCAATACTTTCTTTCTGAATCAAACTTTAAAAGGGTCTCTAGATTTAAAGTATCATATATTAAAGTGGTGATGATAGAAATGGTAAATTTAACTGTGAAGATGTACTCTACAAATTCAAATCTATAATTAATACAATAACTCCCATTTATTAGTCCACAATGTATTTAATAATGGATCTTTACAAATGTTCAAATTAAAAGACACCCAGTGATCCTAAGGGATAATATTCTCAATCTTTCCAAAAAAGAAACCTCAATGGCAAATACAAAAGCGAGAAGGCAAACATCATGGGGACATACTTCAATTCCTGACGCTCCATAAGCTTTTTGATCGTGTCTTTGTTGAAGATCCCATCATAGTAGTTCCGATTCTTCAGTCTCCATATCAGAAATGGTCTCCGCTCCCAAAACTCCTCCTGAAACCTCTGGAGTTTCATGGGACTGATGACCCATTCCATGAACCGCAGTGGTGCACCTACACTCAAATCCTTTGCCATCTTCAACCCTTTTGCATCACCTGATTGCTCCTAAGAATCCTCGATCAATTCCACCCTGAAGTCTTCAATGTACTTCACAGCCTCTAGGTCGAAATCATCCTCTACACTCATAGCTCTGTCTTGGTCTTCCTCCCCCTCCATCTCTTCTTCCGCTTCACTATCTTCTCCGTCCTCCTAGGGAATGTCTAATGGCGGCAAGGCTCACCCATGCTTTGCCTTCTTCACATTCCGCATTGCGACAACATGCCAATTCGCAATAAAGACAGCGGCAGACGTGCTAGCTACTTTGTTAAACTCTACTTTCTCTGTTTTGCAAGGTTTGTGATTTATGAAGTGCTTCAAAGAACAACTTGAAGCCAGGATCATGGTCTTCTATTTCTGGATCTTGAAATCAACAAGTCGAAGGAAGTAAACCTACAATGAGCTAGATTTCCACTCCACTGATTCTAGACAACAAACTAGTGATTGAAGCATAATTAGGAGCCTAACCTCATATGGAGACGACATAGAATTTCACACCCTTGCATTTCTATAGGGGATTTTTTTGGCTATTCACATAGACCAGATGAGCTCAAAAGAGAAAATTGAACCCCAAACTTCAAAGGGTTGTGAACAATGGGTGCAAAATTATAAATTTCAACACCAACACTCAAACCTCTTTAATCTTACCACCTAGGGTCCCTAACTTTTTCTTTATGACATAGGTTGAAATTGTGATAAGTGTGATACAGTCAATGATACTACAGCAATTGTGTATGATGTTCAAGGTCATTCTAGAGAAGGTAACACTATAGAGGTTGGAGTGTACCTTCTTTTCATGAAGAATAAATTTCCAAGAACCTAGAACGAAAGTGGCTGCGCATGGCAGAAGCAAAAACTAGTATTGAAAATTTCCACTTTCTCCCTGCCTCCTTTGCAAAACAACAACAATAGGCAATCCAAAGAGTCAATGGCCTTTCAGAGACTAGCTCCTTCAATTTTAATTGCAGTTCTAAATGGAAACAAAATATATTAATGTAAACCCTGAACCCTAGTGCTACTCTATTCACCATTACGCTATGCATTACAAATGCAAGCTCACTGCAATTTTAGAAAGAATGTTATGGTAATCTCCATGATGGCTTAAATAGGGGTCTAAATAAGAAGAGTCTCCATTTCCAGATCAATACTCGACTTGAAGTTAAGTCAACCATCAAGGATACAATAAATCAACTTTGTTGGTGTAAATACATATGTTCTTATGCAACGAGAAGCAACCGAAGTTATTTTTTGTTCCAACATTTGCCTTTGTGCCACGAGCTCCTTCCAGTCATTCTTCATCCATTGCCATTTTGAATGAAAGCAAATAGAATTGAAAATAGCGTACACCGTGAACCCTAACACTACACTACTCTTGTTAAATTCAACACTAAGGAATCCATGCCAGCAATTCCGCAAATTCAATTAAAATGGTCTCCACAATCCAGATTGGCTTAGACAGATATCGGAAATAGAAAAGATTAGATTTCCAGATCAAAACTGGATTTAAAGCTAATCAAAACTCCAAGAAAATACCAAATTTACTCTAAACCCTAAACCCTAGTGCAACACTATTCTCCATTCCATACTATACTATGGAGTGGCTACCTACAATTTCACAAAGCCAACTATGAAGGTCTCAGATTGTCTTATACAAATATTGAAAGGAGAAGAGATCTCCACCTCTGAAATCGAAATGACAACAAACACCAATGAAAACACCAAATCTACTCTAAACTCTAAACCGTAGTGCAACACTATTCTTAATTCCATTCGACACTACAAAATGATTGCCTAAATTTTCACAAAGCTGACTACAAAGCTCAACATAATCCCAGATTGGCTTAGACAAACACTGAAGGGAGAAAAGATTGTCATTCACTGAAATCGAGATTCCTACAACACCAAATCTATCCTAAACCCTAAATTGTCCATTCCATCTACGAAGGTCTCCATAATCCCAGATTGTCTCAGATATTGAAAGGAGAAGGGATCGCAATTTACTGAAATTACTACAATCACCAAGAATCAACAAATCTAGTCTGTAAGAAGCAAATATGCACGAAATAAAACTCACCTAGTACAGCTACTGTTGAGATTTAAGCAGAAGTAGCAGAAGCGAGACGCAATCCAACCGAGGAAGACGAAACCTCTAAAACTCGTTGCAACTGTACAAATCTCGACCACCCGATCTCCTCAACTTCGACGCCATCGCATAGACATCCAATTAGGGTTCTAGTGACAAATTCTAGTTTTTTGATGATATTGACAATAATTTTATTTTTGATCAATTATATGCATCACGAACTTTAGTTTTTGGTCAAGAGAATTTGAATCTAAAAATGCATTATATGGCTATAAAATACAAATTGAACACATTGCCCTATTCAACAAATGTTTCAAATGCAAGGGCATTAAGATCTAACAATGGTCCATGTTGCAACCATTACTCTCTCTATAATGGCTAATGCAATCCCGTGCTTTCAATTCCGAAAAAGAATTCAAATATTGTATGAACCAACATCATTTGTATGTTTATCGAATTGTTGATATTTTGAATTCTATAAATGTCAATTTCTTTCAATTCTTGTGTACAACAATTTGAAATGATGTATAACAACATGCCAAGGCACAAAGGGTTTTTATGGAGTTCTAAGGAAAAATTGACAAAAGATAAGGTAATTCCAAAAATAGTGAATAAAACCGAGTTTTAGACATGGGTAACTTTGAAATTAATTTTCTTTCAAATCAAAACTAATTTTTTCTTAGAACTTCCATGGTAATGTGCAGTATGTCACACATTACAAGTTTTGTATATCCATTTTTGGACTTTGTCCACTAATGCTTTTGCTATTGTTGTTTCAATGAAAATGTTTCAAATTGGTACTCAATTTTGTTTGTCAATGTATTTATTACAGTGAGGTCTCTGGATCTATGCATCTCTAGATTGTGTTAATGGTTTTGTCAAAAATCCCTCAGTGAAGAGAGGGACATGTACTTTATTTCACAAAGTTTCAACTCACAACAAAAAAATATTGACTTTTGAAATTCTTATGAAATAAAAAATGAAAAAATTACTTTTACTTTTATGTAAGGAGATTAAGAAAGGCTTAGCTATTATTTTTGTGGCAATTAACAAATGACATTCCAATGGTTGTGGCAACAGCACATGGCATACTAGTATACATATTATATATGTTGGGAACAAACTAGATCATTAATTTTCCAAAAATTTAGGCACCCTTCAAATTATTTATTTTCTAAGCAACAATGATTGGGAAAAACCAAAGGCTAATTCAAAGTTAGCCTACGGAAGTGGGAAAAAAATGGTTTCATTTTGAAAATAAAGGATGCACAATTGGGAAGAAATTTGTAGGCCTGGAAACCAACAAGTACCCCCCAAAAATTAAAGGATATTTTACTGCCTCCTTCCAATACTTGGTGGATTTTAGCTAGCATGGGAAAATTTTCAATGGCTAATACCTAGTTAAGTGAGGGTCGATTTTCCTAGGTATCAACCTCCTAGCAACGCTTCCAAATCAAGCCTATAGTCTAAAATTCTAAAAAAAATGTTAAAAGAAACAAGAGGGAGGTATTAGGGCCACCTTATCTAAGTATCAATGTGTGAGCATTGCAATGTGTAAAAGGGCTACTTCCATGTAGAAAAACATCAAGCAAAAGCTTTGAAATGGCATGAAAATATCAAATTTGGATAATATCATGTGATTAGCCTTGGAAGGATCGAACAATGACTTTAACAACATTCTAAAGGATGCCATTGTCTTTTGAAAGAATTCTTCTAAGTTTCGCCATGTATATATCAATCCTAAGCAATACCTTACAAGGGCAATAGAAGAACCTATTGAAGAAGGTGATTCCTAAACTCCTTTGATTATATGCAAACTTTTCATAAGTATCTTCAACTCCATCTTGCATTTGTTGGGATTTTCCTTGGCCTTCAAATGGTGAAGGGCTTTGCTAGGTTTAATTCCTTCCAAGAATACAATATTAACCCCTAAATGCCAAAACTATGTTTTTTGGCAACATAGCAATTTTGGGTAGCTCACTACAAACGGAATTTTTATTCTTTTTCGTTGAAATTTTCACACAACATGTGCTTGAGGAGTAGCTTTAAAGCCCAACAATTTTCATAACTTTTGATTACATGGTTTAAAAGTCATTGTATGATATGTCATTTTCATTGCTTGGTGGGTAGCCTAGGTAGACCCAAAAAAATTCTTTAAAAAATCATTTTTTTAAGAAATAAAAATTTGAAATTGGTTTTCTAGATTTAAGTATACATGGAAAGCTTTGATTCATGAGGAGTTTTAGTTTGTGGGCAATTATGGATTTTCTACTCTAAAATAAACTTTGAAGTCCTTTATTTAACTCAATTTTCAATCTTTTTGAAAAAAATAAAATCCTAGGATGTAAGTTTTTAATTACAACATTACAACCATGGGGATGACATTTTTCAATTCTATAATTAAATTCTTAACAATTTTGTAATTTGAATCATTCTCTAGTTCTCTATACTTACTATTTTTTTCCTATATGTTGTACAATTCCAAATGATCTGAATTTTTTCAAGATTATTGCCAACTTTCCTTGAGAAATGAATCCAAAGAAGCACCACCATTTTGAAATTTTATTCATACAAATGTGAGCTTGTGAAGTGCAACTACCCGTTTTTTTGCAGGGCCAAAAAAAGGATTTTTGTCCATTCAAACGCTAATATCTTGCAATCTACATGGTGGAAATTTCTGAATTTTTTTCCACATCTTCTCAAACCAGTGCCCTACAAGATCCTATGGTTACATGTTTCCAAATATGTCTTTTTCTAAAATTTGGTACTTGTACTAGAAATGGTAGTGTAGGAGCATTTTTGGTGAAAACATAATCAAATACATATAGGGGTTAATTAGTACATTAATTTTGGAAGTATTTTGTTTACATTACTTGAATTTAGCAATTTAACTAGTGCCAATTTCAATTTGGAGTAAATTCGGTGGTGAGAAATTGTTATTGTAAAAAATAAACACGTATTTTTTTTGTGATTAAGAGGATGCAACTAGTGACCATTGGAAAAAAAATGGCCCACTTTCATGAATACCTAAAGTTAGTTAGTTGATTAATTGATTTGTTTTATTGTTACATTGAAATCTCTTGGACAGTGCATCCCCTGGTCACATTCTTGGTATTGTCAGATAGCCCTTGGCGAGGAGGGGTGCATGGGCTTTGATTTGTAGTGTACCCACTCACTAAAGAAAAGATATTGAATTTCAAAAAATTTATGAATTAAAAACATTTAGAAGTTCTTTGAACTTTTATTTTGTCACACTAGAGTAAACTAGTATATAGTAGAACCGCCCATTACCAGCCACTTAAGCATTTTGTGCATGATCTGGAGTAGTAGAAGGCATTGTTAAATTTTTGCAGTGTAGAGAAATAGAAATGATGGACATTGTCAAATTTTCATAATTTTTTTCCTGAAACTCAAATTGTTATGAATCTCAAAAGCCAAAAGTTGGCCTGCTCCCATCTCCAATATATAGATTCTTCCATCACTGCTCATCTAAAGACTAATTTGGCTCTGAAAACGAAGCACATGTGTCATAACAGTTATGGCTGGATGATAGTTGGAAACTAGAAAACTAATGGTTAATATCTGTCATTTCTCTGTTGAATTTCCCATTACCTACATATTGACCATGGGTCTTGGCTGGTAATGGGCGGTTCTACCATAGATTTCATGGAAGGAGGAAATCAGCTGAAGAACCTCCACAAATTTCCCGAACACTGCTCAGCAAGTTGCTAGGATGCTACTACGGTACTGCCACCACTTCCATACTGGTATCCAGACACCTGGAGGGACCGCACACTTCACGAGTGCACAGGCACAGGCACTCTCCAGGCAGGCACGGGACCACGTCCTCCGCACCCACATGGTCCTTTCCCTTCCGTTTCCATTTCCGTTTCCACTTCACTTTTCCACTAGCCTACAGTAGAAAAGCAACTTCAATGGAGCTCCTCTCATGAGAATGATCAATAATCTCAACCATCCGACTGATGAATGCCGACTGAAGAATGCTGGCTTTTCTTCTCGGTAAGTTACAAGTGCTGCCACTCCCAGTTCTGCCGAATTCCTCAGAAAGATGGCACCTTGCACCTTCGGGAAGGTGCTATTCGTGGAGAGTCATCGTTTCTCACGCTGGGACGGATTGGGCATCGGTGTCATCGAGGGATCCATGCCATTGTGAAACGTAATTGAATTCCAGTGTTGAATTGGGGCCGGTTTTCCTCTGGGTGGTTTCCTGGTTGGGGGGGTGGATATGCTTGAATTGTTCGGGAATCAGGTTACGCGTGTCGGTGGTGATTCCGGTGACGTAAATATTGGACATTCGGAGTCCATTTGGATTATTGTGGAGGGTTCGTTTTGCTGTCGAGATCGAGGTCGCTTGTTCGTTGTGAGTTCTGGAGATTGATGATTTGTAAGTCTCGAGAGGTTTGTTTGAGAAGCTCTGTTGCTTTGTTTGTCACAGGGAGTTGGGGTCAAAGGTTGTCGAAGTCAAACCAACTAGGAACCGAAGCTTGAGTGTGGAATAGTTTTGTTTGCAGTGGCCGGTGCGCTTTGCATTCTGATCAGAAGCAAACAGTCTTTGCTTTCGGAATTCGATTGCTGGCGTAGGTTTGAGTGAATTGCAATCGATGGATGCTTAGAATCCACGACAGGCAACCGATCCTGAAGCTTCCTGCAGAACCAAGACCAGTTACGTTAGTCCCCTTTTTTCCTAATGTGAACTTGAAGCGTTAGGAATTCATAGAGATCGATGAGTCGTTTAGGCTTTGTCAATATGGGCCAAAATCCAGCGTCTGTGCTTCCGATTCGTGACGACGAGGACGACGACGACGACGATGGCTACACCACAGCCAATGAGTTCTTTCCAGAGGAAGTCAAAGATTGCTCCCAAGGGTTCTGTAATTGGAAGTGCTTAATGAGAAAAGACTCCAGTGACCCCAAGAAATTAAGTAGACGAGACTCCAGTGACAAGTGCAGGAGTCTTGTGTTGACAGACCCCATTAGGTTAGAAAGGAAACACAGCAACCACGACGTGAAGAAGAAGGGCGCGAGCGTGGGCATTGTGTCCACGCTTCTGGAGCTTCTGAAAGGCTTTAGACTAGGCTCGGATGTCACCAAGTTGGAGTTGCCGCCGCAGTTCAATCTGCCCAAGTCGCAGTTGCAGGTGTATGGCGAGGCGGTGTATTGCTGTGCGGAGGATTATTTGGGAATGTGTGCCGATGGGAGGAATCCTGTGGAGAGATTGCTGGCTGTTCTGAGGTTTCATATTTCTACTACGAGGCCGGCGCCGTTTCTGAAAGCGCCGTATAACCCTGTTCTTGGGGAGAGTCATCATGTCTCTGTGGGGGAGCTCAATGTGATTTGTGAACAGGTAACTTTCAATCCCTTCTTTGCAATTTTCTCTCTGACAATTGTCTTTTGAGGCGTCGGAGTGCACGAATTCCAGTTTGAGAGTCACTTCTTTGCTTCCATTTTGTGCGATTCTGAGCCCCAGATTCTCGTGTGAAACAGCAGCCCTAAAATTGAGTTTTGCAGTCGCCTCCTGCTGCGGAATGCAATTTCTTGTACTCTGGCAGCTTCCATTGCTTCATATCCTTGCTGTTAATTCTGAACGCAAATTGCCACATGTTTTTTTTAGAAAATTCTGACCAAGGATTTGGGGATGGTCAAGTGCAGGTTTCGCATCATCCACCCGTGTCAGCGTTGTATGCTACTAACGAAGCAAAGGAGGTGGAGTTGCTATGGTGGCACAAGCCTGTGCCTCGATTTTATGGTAAGCTTATCCGTTCTTGTGTGTAATCCATGACGTATAGAAGACCCGGCTTCCTACAGTGTATTGAAAGCAAGTAGGTTACTCTCTGTAGGGTGTTGAAGGTGACGAAGTCGTTTTCAAAGTGTAGAGGACCTCAGGTTATTCATAAAATCAAGGTTCAATTCATAAAATTTCTGGGAGATCCCTTGTACTTAACCTTTTTATTAGACTCCGAGTGGGACGGCTTGCATGGCATAATGGTTTCGTCCCAAGCTTTCCTCACTTTAATGGGGATCTTCAAAGAGCACCCTGAAATTGGGATGAGGGTCTTCAAAGCGTCGTGCCTAGTGGGAAGAAACTCTAGAGTAGGTTGGGTTTCCCCTTCCATCTTCTCGAACTAGTCTCGAAGAGCTCATTTTCTGATTAGGGTTACGTTGGGATGTGGCTGTGCAGGTGGATATGTAGAGGCAACAATTGTAGGGCAACGACGACTAAAGCTTCGACAACACCAAGAGACGTACGAATTCACTTCCCCTAACTTACATATTCGCTTCATTCCAAACGCTGGGAGTGCGTGGGTGGGGACGACCACCGTGAAGTGCAAGGAGACAGGTCTGGAGGCGGTGGTGAATTTCAAGCCGAAGCCCTTCTTTGGCATGCGAGGTTCTTCCAACAAAGTCTCTGGCAAGGTTTTCCAGAGATCTTCTGGGGAGGTTCTGTATGAGCTCAGTGGCAACTGGGATGGGTGAGTGGTTCTATTTTTTTCCCTTGCTTCAAGGTTTAGGGTTTCGCAAAGAAATGATCCATGGCTTGACGTACTTCTCTTGAGATTCTTAGGGTTTCTAGAGTTCACGGTTTTAGCTGCGTGATACAGTCATTTGTTTCAAATTCGACCTGGAGTCTTGTCTCGAAGTAGTAGTTCCCGTTGTAGTCATTTCCATTCTCAGAGTAGAATTCTTGAACTCTGACATTCCCTGTTTGGGGTGTTAGACTTTAAGATTACTCTTCTACGAATCGGGGTTTCTTTCCTCTTTTTTAAATTGGGCACTGTGGGATTCTGAGGTTCTTAAATCTTTTGCTCTTGGTTAGAGTTTCTGATTTCTAACTCTCTAATTCCCCTCTTTTCCATCTCATTCTTTAGAGGCCCACTGTTGCACCCAAGAATTTGAATTCATCATGTGGATTCCTCATATCAACAGCAAAAAATCAATAGGAAGTATATAGGAGTAGAAAGAAAGCTAAATGAAGTTTATAAGCCCAGCCTATTTTGGGCAAGTCATGTCAAAATGCGATGCTTATTCAGATTATCAAAGGAAAGGGTGCAGGTTTACAAGCGGAAAGAATGTTTTGTTGGAAGCCAACACTGACGCCCCTTATTTTCACTTCTTCCAGGGTTGTTAGCTTGAAAGACAAATCTACAGGTATCACATCGACACTATATGACGCCCACGCTGCCATAGTCGACATTCATGGACCAAAAGTTGCAAATCGAGAGGTAATCGCCAAGACTCTTATTGCCCAATGTTTTGTAAGAGAATAGCCGCTTGCCAAAATCAGTTACATATCTAGCTGTCACATAACATTTTTCACAAGTTGTGAGAACTCACCCCTCTCCACTGTACGTGACGACACACTGAAAAGTGAAATCATACATAAAGTCTGACATACTCTGGAGAGAGCTTGGTACTCAATAAGTGGAGAGCACTTATCTTCTTGTAGTTTTTCGTACCTCCCACTTAAAAGAGATCAAGATTGTATCCCAAATGAATTTGGATTTAAGATTTAGGGTTTGAGGCAGCTCCTCAAGAAGGTTCTTCATCAGAGGTACTTACGGAGAGTTATTTTGTAATGTGTTTGCAGGCCATATCACCTTCCGAATCTGTCAGTGTGTGGTCCGAAGTGACCACGAGCATGTTGAATGGAGACTGGGAGACTGCACGAGAAGCGAAACGGAAAGTGGAGGAGACGCAGCGTGCTCTACAAAAGCAGAGATTGGCCAGTGGCACAGTATGGAGTCCGAAATACTTCACTGCTACCAAAGATGGCACCTGGGAGTGGCACTGTGCAGGACAGTCTGTGCCCTCGGCACCGCTCGTTGTTGATTGAAGGTTTGGTTGGGCTCATGGATCCTCTTTGCAAAATACTACGTACTAGAAATGTCGAAGTTGGCTTGCAGAAGAATGCAATTTCAAAACTGTACATTCCAAATGTTCACAAGGGGGCTAGTATTTGAGGAAAGAAGAAGCACTTTGTGCTTAATTGGAGCAGAAATCACGAGGTTTCACATGCCCTATCTTAGCCTAGTGATAGTCATTTACAACATTTTTTATCACTTTACAAAAATGGAGCTGGGGCTCAATTTCCAACACATAATCTGCATAGTGTATAAGAGGTTTTGCGCATTAGATGAGGTACATATAGTAGGGCAATCTACGTCCTGGCACCGCACTTTCTTGGCTGTGACTGGACACCGGCATTATTTAATATTTTTAGTTTCTGATAGCGAACCGGTTATGATACCGGTATCAATTGTTTAGATACTGCAGCTGGATGAAATATAGAATATAGGTATCAATTTTTTAGATCTAGTTATCATTGTATATAGCAGTATCTTCAGTTCGATTGATTTATTGCACGAAAATTTAAAAGTCAAATCCGTAGAGGAATATTCATTTCAATTTTCAACACTTTTTTTGAAATCGAGTGATTGTGGATGCTAAGTTCATGGCACATCATTCTTGAAAAGGCATTACAAGGTTCTTCCTATATTCTTGAGTTTCCTTTAACCCTTAAAGGATGGGCTGGTGACGGTGGAAATCAACCATTTTGAAATTGTGTGACATCACCTACTTTAAAAAAACCAAAAATATCCATTAGAGGTCAAACTATTGTAGAAGATTTTCCCTTTCCACCCCTAATTCCGAGGATGAATAGTTGCAGTTCTCTCCTATACAAGAGAATTCCTTGTCATCCATCAGACACAAAATGTTCGTGTCAACGTTTAAGGGTTAAACCTTGAAGGAAGGATTGGTGACCATGGAAATACTCCCTTTTGGAATCATGTGACATCATCATTCGTGTCGACATTTAAGGGTTAAACCTTGAAGGAAGGATTGGTGACTATGGAAATACTCCTTTTTGGAATCATGTGACATCATCTACTTTATAAAATCCAAAAATATTCATTGGAAGTCATACTATTGTAGAAGACCTACGCTTTTCTCACAAATTCCAAGAAATAGTTACAAGTCTGTCCTTAATAGTAGAGAGATTCTTTATCATCCATCGGACACAAAACGTCCTTGTCGATGTTCAAGTTTCAATGACAAAAGAAATGCCCAGGTTCCAAGGATTCACCTACAAGTTAGCGAAGTGATGAAGTCGGGAGGATAATCAGAACCTACACCGGTATTCTTGGGTTTGAAATGAACCTTCTAACATAGTTCAAAGCAATGTTGATATCGGTAGACCAATTCCCTAATCCACAGTAATTGCTCTAGTAAAATTCTTACTAGACAGTCAAGATTGGTTAGAGTAATCCATCTTTGGTCTTCAGTTCATAAACAGCTACACGATCTCTGTTTTCGTAATGTGATTTTCGACTTGAAGTCTTAGGCAAAAATGTAAATGAGATTTGGACCACAATCAATGTCTTACCTTACAGTAATGGAGTGATTAGTGACTGCATCAGGAACTTCTAACTTTTTAGTGTAATTTCATTGTAGGAAGTGACTTTTCTAGGCCTTTCACATTAGAAATTATTGTGACTGCTTTAGGTGTGTAAGATGAGCATGATGGATACAGATTTTGTTGGTTCTGGGGTAGTCTACAGACTCTTTTGGGCCATGATGGGCTGAACACTTCAAACATTCATAGCAAATTCATACTTTGTCAAAAAAATATAATTTCAAATGCTCTCATTGTTTCTCACTTATGTTTATGTGGGAAAAAAATGAAAAAATTTCAGCAATGGCATGAGTACAAACTCCTAATTCTGACCACAATGGGCTGTTCTACCTTATTCCCAGAGAGCACCTACGTAGAACACGGTGATGTACTGTACAATGAAAACGCATCCCTAAAAAAGAGATCATATACCATTCCAGAGGACTACGTAGTATTCTTATCATTCTGAAACTCGACAAATTACAAGTTTGACAGAACGCTTGATTACAAGTGCCCGGATCATGGAAAATTTACGTTGTACAACACAATAGAAAGTGAAGACCCCAATTTGAACACAATGGGTAAATTCCTCTCATGGACTAAATTCCTAAACAATAAGCTACTCTTTCGTGATCTTTCTTTGCAGAAAAAACAGCTATACAAATATGACGGAACTCATCCCATCAGTAATCGTCCTCTTGACTCACGTGTTGAAATATCATCACTGTTGATAGCAGAATGAAGAATGCAGTGAATTCAATCCACATAGCGCCTCCTGTGATCAGGTCAGCATGCCGCAAAATGGCAGGGATTGCAATGCTCCCAATAGATGAAAATCCAGTGAGGAACTTAGCTGCGTCTTCCCAGCTGTAAATACAAGTACAAAAGATTTCAATACAACAGACAGTCAAACTACAAATACCAACTGAGACATCAGAAATACAAGAAGCAAGATGTTGTTCAATTGCAAAATAAGAGTCTAAAACAGTAGGACTTGAAAAAATTTAGATTTGAAAGCAACTCCTATTAACAAAGGATCAGAATGCCTTGAAGAGATAAGATGAATGTATTACTTACTCGCTCCCCTCTGAATACATAGGCCCAGAGGCACCGCCTCCAAAAAACAAGCAAGGCATCGGCAGCATTATATACATTAGGCCTGGAAACAGATACGGCCAAGCACTCATTTAATCACCTGGACATTTGCATCTACATACACTCACTACACTAATCCAGAAATCTAACATCTCAGCGCACATACATGTACTGAACTAATATATCATGGAAACTTGCAAGGGTATGTATTTACTCAGAAAGTTTTGGTTAACCCAAAGGGACCAAATGGCCAACAGTGTCCACTTCCATATCTTCAGGAGTTGAAATAAATCATTTAAAAAGTTTTTAAGGTAACAAGATGTACCAATAGAAAGAAAAACTCATACCCTACATTTCTAAATAATAAAAATATGTTTTGGCAGTTATTATAATCAACTACAGACTTCCAAAGTGGGCTTTCTATTTTTAGCTTGGACACCTGGGGGGAACCCAAAAAAGAGCTGGAAGAACTTCTTACCAGTGAGCATCGGCCACCAATTACTGTACAAAACACATCCCTGAAAGAACCGACAGAAATATTCCTTAGACTCAGATTGATAAACTGAAACATGCACGCAAATAGAGCAGGTAAGGTGTCTACAATGATAAACGAGACAGTTTGCGCGAGATCAGGAGAAAACATCCAAATTCCTATGTAAGTATAAGTCCTATCTATTCTCATGAATATTAAAACTGGAATCAAGGAAAGAGGAAAACTTTACCAGAATCTGAAGCAGGAAACCAACTGAGAACAAGAATGCTAACCCTACCAGTACTGCAGGATGAATACGACAGATGTCATCAGGGAAAACCATTGCAAAGAAATATCAGCCCCGCACCGTTAGTATGAATCCAAAATCACCAATATTTTCCTGAATTTCAAATTCAAAGCAGTGTGTAGTAGCAATTCACTGACAGACGTTGACACGATGACGAAAATTCAGGCCAGATTAGAGCCTGTATCCACTTCCGATCACGAAAACAGAATCAGACATCCCCTGAACTACTTCCAATACGTGTCACAGAAGAGAAGAGCAGAATGAATTCTCATCTCAAATTCGGAAAACAAACAGCACGTAAACACCAAATTAAACACAAATCATTATCAACGTGACGAGATCTGCAGTACTCCCCACCCCTGTACTTCTAACCCTAAAATTGACAATAAGCTCCACTTCACAATACTAAGACCTGAAATACTTTCCCTTGACAATATCCCTAAAACGAGGCTTCCCCTCATAATACCATGCCAGCTGCAACCCAAAGTCTCAAACTGCGAAACCTTGAAAGCCGAGCCTCAATGAAACACTTGTGAGGGTAGAAAATTTCAATTCATTACAAGACTATTGCGCACTCTGTTCTGAAATCCCAGAACCCTTTACTGCGACGACAAGACATGATGCTCTACGAAATTTCAAATTCTCTATAGCATCACACCTAAAATCGTCAATTAAATACCAAAATCAGCAACCTAACCGAATTCACGACACTGTCCACAAATTACAACAGGGTAACCACGAAACCCTCGCCTCCACCACGATACAAAACAAAAACAGGTTCGCATATCAGAAAAGTTCCTTACCTTCCAGCCTCATCGCCATAGCTACAAAATCGATCGCAATTCCCGGAAACGAAATTCGAGAAACGGCAGGCTAAGGTAGACCTCTAACGATGAAGACAAGTCAGAGCAGCACCGACAGCGATGGCTGGGGAAAGAGATTAAAGAAATAGTGAGAGAATTATTGAAAGGGTTGTACCTTCGATGCTCATAGCCATGACTTCCTTGTGGGCGCTCAGTTCAAGCCCAATCGCTGCTCCGCTTTGGAAATGTTTTGTTGAGCCTAGCCCCACCTTCACGTCCCTGCCTGCCAGGGATGAAGACCACAAAGACGACGTCCGTGCTCAGGGTATCTCAAAGTACGGAGGTAAAGACATGAGGGTATATCAGGGTATCAGAATATGTGAACGGGCTATTAAGATCAGGGTATCTAAGGTTCTCGAATGCGAGCTGGCCGGAGTATTGCGTAAGTCTCCATTCTGGAGGGTATCAGCGGGTGTCGGTGACGGAGTCCATGAGAACCTCTTTAATATCACATCCGTTGTTCTCTTAACAAATCCAAGGAAACAGATGTAAGCATTAGAGAAAGTTTGGACTCTTCGGAGGGCTGCCAGGAAGTGCCGGTAGGGATCTTCACCATATTACATTTATTTTGCTTGAAGAATTTTTCCCCTATTTCTGCACTTCATCACTTCCAAATGTCAGAGCATTCACTGTGAAGTATTATTAGTGAGGGTGGTGACAAGTGTTGTTTTGATATTTGAAAGCACCCCCGAAGCACCTCCCTCTAACAATTGTGGAATAAAAAACTGAAATATACTTTTGGAACTCCCGATATTCATACAAGGTGAATCTTTGTTTTGTCAAAAAATTTCCTCTCCCAAGTAGCTTCAATAGGCTCCAGAAATAGACTGGTTTGTCAAACCCTAGCAGCCCTCCAAAGAGTCCAAACTTTCTCTAATGGATATGTGCACCTGAAATCATGCCTGCCCAAAAAATGTGACACCTATATTTGAACTAAAAAGCAACATTGAAACTTACATATCGATGATACAATATGTAAGCAATTGGAAGATGAGAGCCTTAAGAGAATCTAGTGTCAATTTTGCCATACCATTTGCTTGATTTTCCTTTCTTAGATATGATTTGTCGAAGACACTATAATTTTTGTCTTCTAGCTTGCTATTGAAGGGGTTTGTTTTAATAGTCCAACGTCTAAGATAAGTTCTTTTATATCTATTCAAAGTACTTTTGGATGTGGTTCAAATGATAGTAGTTTCAAATTTTAAATTATATACCAATCAAAAGTTAGAAATCAATTTGGAGGGCCAATACACTTGTACCTCAGATTGAGAAAGCTCTATATAACTTAACCATAGTACAAACTTGTATTTAGAAAAAATGGTAGCTAATTCAAAGTCAGCTCATGGGAGAAAAAATGTTTGCACTTTGACAAATCCCCCCCCCCCCCCCCCCCAAAATAAAAAAGTAGAGAAACTTTCTATTTAGAGTAAAAATAGAAAAAATAACTAGATTCAAAACTTCAAAAATTGGTTCAATATGGGAATCAAAGGAAACTAGTTGGGAAAAATCAAAAAATATCATGAACATTGACATATACAACTCCCTCAAGAGTAAAGACAAATCACAGCATGTTACATACTTTTTGGTTTTGATACTGATGGAAAGCTTTGTACAAGGAGGGGTGCACAAATTTTGTTTTGTGGCCTTTTGGCCTATGGTGTAAAAGATATTGGATTTTGAAGTTTCTACGAATTAGAAAATTACTTTTACTCTATAGAAGAGATTTAGCTACACTAAAAGACCATTTCAGGTTGTTTCCCCATACTAGAAATCAATCACTATAGGATAGATTTTTAAATAATTAAATAAATAATATTTTTTATTATTATTTGACATGGCCATTGCTTGGCCATGTCATCTTGTTGCTAATGTCGAGTTTCCACAGTTCGAGTACTCGTGGGAACTTACAGGCTTCTAGAATAGCTAAATTTCTTCTAATGTTTATTTTAGTTGTGGCAAAGGCATAGGGCACACTAGGGGAGGCAACCCAATTCTTATCACTCCCCCATTATGGCAACATAAGGTGTAGTAATTTCAATCAAGAGATGATTAACATGAATAATTCTAGCACAGTTCCCGGCATAGTTGTGGCACATTATGATTGGCTACAAACCTCTCAATATTGAAACCAACCCTTGCCATTGGATTTTGCAACCAGCCCTTTGTCAAAAATAGGAAGGTATGTATGACCAATATGGGGTGGAATAGAATCTTCAACTACAAAATTCGTAGTAATTTTGTTTTGAGAAATAAAAATCTGAAAATTATGGAAATCTTATGAACTCTATTTCTGCATATGGAAAAAAAATTCCACTGTTAAAAACTCCCTTGCAGATACATGTATTTGCTTAAGTGGTCAGAAATGGGTTGCCTCCCCTACCAGTAACTGTTTAAACCTGTAACTTAGGGTAGGCCGAATCCTCGAATCCAGCTGAACATGGAATCCCAGTGCCTGCATGAAGACAGTTGTAAGTTATCTCTACAAATTGGAGCACACATGATCTGCCCTTTGCTGCTGCAGTTGCTGATTCTGGAACCCTGAGACCTGAGTGCTTCGGGAAGCGGCCGGAGAAAAAGCAATGGCGAAAAACACCTGGAAATCAGCTCTCTTACAATGCTCAGAAAATGTGTCCTGCACTCATGCGGAACGGAAAGTTGGGCCGGGGCAGGGGACCACCAATCAGCTTTTCATTATTTGACTTCAAAAGTTTCTCCCATCGCTCGCTCGATTTCAAATGAGAGGGCAGAGTCATTGCCGATTGCCGATCAATTGCCGGAGCCGAAGGTAGGGTCAGCAACAGTAAGCATGTGCGTGGCAGCCACCACAATCTACAGTAAGTTAAAAGCCTGGAACTCCGTGTCTCCGTCGAAGTTGCCAACCACTTTAATACTGAATATATTTCAGTTGGATGGATGGGAGGACGGGAGGACCAAGGCACTGCAAGAAAAGTGACTGGATGTTTCCCTTTGTCTGCTTATAACTTCGCCGGTTCGATCAGTCTTGAACTCGATCATGATCTCGTCGATTCAGTTCTCTGACTGAAGCCCGGCCGGCCGAGCTGCCTGCACAGTGGATTCCATAATATCCAAACTTCAGGAAGAAGTGCGGTGATCATAAGTTAACAGTGTGGGCAGTGGCAAGACAGTGTGGATACAAATCATATTGAAAACCAGCACGGGAAGATGATAAGCGATGCCTGCACTATTTGACTGTTTGGGTGACAGTTGAAAGCTGGAAAAGTGATGTAGCCTGTCAAACAGGATGAGCAATTTGAAAGTTCAAGAGACAGTCGGAAATAGACCTGGTTAATGCATTTGAGGTATCACAACAGTCTTGAAACGGAATTGAATTCAATCACATTTGAAATCCTAAGCACAATGAGATAGAAAGATTTCAAACCATTCACTTAACCCTAAATGACTGTCTAGAGTCTTCTCCAGAATTGATGATTTCAGGAAATCCATTATAAAAGGCTATTTGGAAGAATATTTTGGAACCCGTAAACAAATCAAAGTTGTGGAGCGTGAGTTGTAGATTCCATCCATAAGGTTAGATTCACCAATGCTATCACCAATATTTTTTCATAAATTTTGGGAAATCAAAAATCAAAATTCCTTCTAAATTTGATTACAAGCAAAATATTATCATTTTTGGAGTACAATTTGTTGGAATGGATTTGAAATGAGGTTCTATAGATATGGGTGATTTTTTGAAATTTTTGGGTTCTTAAAATTTATGACCTCATTTTTGTGAATCTAGTTTTGAATTAGAGTGAATGCCATTTGGGCTTGGTTAACCACTTGATATACATGCACATTTGTAATTTTAGAAAAATATGTTTTTTAGTAACACCAAATCCAACCATTAGATAGGACAACAACTTCATAAAGTATCTCAACAAATTAGGATGACATAATTTCATCAAAGCAATAATGAAGTTGAAACTTGAATTTCAATATGTTCATTGTCTAGAAAGTAGACATAGGAGCTCTTAGGGATTAGGGGGTAATTTCTCACATTATGGAATAGAAGTATTGAAGATTGCACTATATTTTGCTAATTTTCCATCAAGTTTGGAATTAATATAAATTAAGGAAGTGTAGATTACAATCCAGCTTGTTCTCAATCTACGGGCAAACCTATTTCTGAGAAGCACAAAACTAGAAATTGGCCATGGTGGTGCACAAATTAATAAATACACAAAAAGTATAAATTATTTCCTATAGTTTCTCACAATTCTATAGATTTTCCTAGTTTTTCCTTGTGATATCTCAACTAACAAATTTCCAATAAAAGCAATTCCTACTCCTACCTACAGGGAAACTGCAATGAATGAAAATAGGTCAATTTCATTCACAAAAATAGGCCACCTTAGAAATAGGTTGTATACTTTGAGTTGATGTTTATAGATAGAGTCAAGAAAACATTACAATTAGACAGAAAAATTTGCTTGCAAACAAATAAAAACCATAAAGGATAACATTCTTTATTCAAACAATAACCACATTCATGCATAACTAGATGAATTTTCCACAATCTCTTTTCCACCTAAGCTTAAGTTTTATTGATGGTTAAAAATCTTTTAACAATGAGAGAAGTTATCATTATCTTTTCACCTATATTATATGTTGTAAAAAATGGTAAGATCATTACCCTATTAATTGTGTTCTTCAATATGTATTGGTCCCTTTAGTACTGAAATGTAGCTTATATGCATTTTGACACATCTAAAGCACAAAATTTTTATTGTTAGGAATTGCATAATCAAATGACCTGTGTCTTTGAGATTTAAGGATTGAACTTTTAATGTGTTAAAGATTTTTTAATTTAAATATAAAATTATTTAAAATTATTTTTTAATTATAAAAGTACTTACTTTGTCCAAATTAGAATACCCTACACTATAAAGCAACATCAAACTTATTCTAAGAATAACCCCATCACTTATGCGTAAAATTTGTGAAGTAGGGTTTTTAAGTGTTTAGGTTTTTTTCCACATAAGTTGCTCTATCTCAAACCGGGGTGCACAAAAGAATTTCTATTTCAATATATAAAACATTGATGTATAGTAGAAACTCTAAAATTTCTTGTATGCTATTGCATGTGTTAAAAAAACTTTGAAATTATCAATTTCACATGTTTTTTTACTTTCTATTTTAAAGTCTTTAAAAAAATTTAAATATGCTAAAAAGTTTGAAAAGTAAAAATGATTCACTAGTAGAAAACAATGTTTCAATCAACAAAATTCTGCTGACATTTTTCAGTATTTTTTGCCAAAAAACAAAAAATTTGCACTAACTATAACACAGTTTTTAGAAATCTACATTTTATGCAATGGAATTTTTTTTATTACATTTGTCTAATTATAATTTTACTCTTATAAAAATAATCTTTGAATAAAGCATTATAGACCATTTTTTAATATAGGGTTTAGAATTTGGCCAATTTAACAATGGAATGGTTTAACTTTTGTCAAAAGTCCTATTGATCTATTTTGGATTTAGATTCAAAATAGAGAAATTGGATTCTCCAAAGGTTATCTTATCATACAAGAATTTTGCAATTTGTAGAATACTTTTAGATTTTCATTCTAATCCTTCATTTGAAATTTGAAACTACTATAATAAAACTTTAGTTTTTGTAAATCTTCAAAATATTTACCCATAATTCGATGTCAAGAATATCCAAATTGAATTTTAATATCTAATCCTTCATATAGTTTCTTAACATCTAGACTCATATCTTTAAAACAAACTTTCCATATCATACAGACCCTTAATTCAATTGCAAAATGCCCAAGCCTTTGGAATGACACTTTTGGAACATGCTTAGTCTCCCCTTTATGAAAAAAGCAAGTCCTCCATGGGTCCCCCCCCAATCTAGAAACTTACTCCAATGCTAACATCACCTCCCACATTATCTTCATGGGTACACTTCTTCACTCTCGCAAGGTAAGAAGACACCATTTGTTGTGCCCTCCAAGCTCCTCTACACTCCTTGGTCAACAAAATCATGACAATGTTTGAGCCTCAAAAAACTAGTAAGGGGTCCACAATGACCTTAAACTACCTCGAGTGAAGGCCAAGGAGAAGGAACTTCCATAGAACCCATGAGGTTCTTGGTTCAACTCCCCATGCTGACATTGCTCACATGGGGCTCCCTGTGTTGTTTTGTTTGCATGGGGAGGGAGTTTGTTCCTCCACTTGTTCCCAATGAGGATACCCAAGGCGTGTAATTCCCGGAAAATTAACCGGGTTGCCTTGGTTGAGTTGTGTCAATCCAACTGTGGCCCTTGAAGGCCGTATGCTTAAAAAAAATTCGTAAGGGGAAGAACTTCAATTTTGTCAGTTGGTTTAGGATTCGTTGTACGCACTATAGGATTGACGCACTATAGCCGAGGTCTACCTCATCAAATAAGGTAATCTACTCTAAAAGTGACCTTTTAAGAGCTCATTGCCTACCAGTGAAGCTAACAGGCTCCAATTGAAACAATTTTCAATAAATTTTGTTGGAAAGAAAAAGAAATTGGCCTCTAACCATGAACCCTACCTTAACCTTTAAATGTCAAAGCAAACGTTTTGTGTCTAATGGATGACTTCATTGTTGGCTATAAAATACAGAGTACACCTATTGGTCCAATAATTGGAGCAGTTTTGTTGACTACCTTGGTCATAGGGGCTTCGTCCTTTAACCCCTCAACACTTGAAGTCCAAACATGTGTAAAAGCATCCTTGCTTTTCAAGTACTATAAGTCTAAATTTCAGTGAAGTATGAAAATCTCAACCATACAATCTTGTAGTGTGCATGTTGTAGATGGTGTGAAACAAATTTGGGGTCATTTGACCATATAGATTGAATGATTATAATGTTTTAGTGTTGAAATTTTCTTAAAAACACATTTGGAGGTGAAATTCGATTTCTAAACCTACTCAAATGAAAAAACCTTAAGCTACAAATTGATTCAAAACCAAAAGACAAACACTTTGGTGAAAAAAAATATCATTCAATTGACTCATTAAGTCTACAAAATTGTTTTGAAATGTCAAAAATCAGTGAAAAAAGTAGCAAAAAATCACATCTATGGCTAAACCTCCCTCTACTAAACTGCTTCTCATTCACTCATTACCTCTTGGATTGATATGAAATTTTAAGCACACAAATTGGATTAGTATGTAAAACTTTTCCAACAAAAATGATTTGAAAATGGACCACATATGAAGAAGGTATAAGCCTCAAAAGTTCACTATAATGCAAAAATGTTTGGATTTTGAACTTCGGATTGCTCCCAAACATTCAAAACAACTTGGATTGACATGAAAATTTTACCACAATAACTAGACCTTAAGAGGAACATATTCCAACAAATTTTATTGAAAAAACAACATTTTATGAAAAAGTAACAAGCCCCCAAAGTTTCAGCCATTAGAATGCAATGTGATGAACTCAAATTGAACCTGTGAACTTTGAAGGCTCTCAAAAACTCAGTACATCTTGGATTGATCTGAAAATTTGGCAAGTGAAACTAGACTAATATACGCAACTTTTCCAACAAGTTTTATTGAATTAGGACATCGGATGCAAAAGTAACAGCACTTTAAATTTGACAGCCAGACAATGTGAGAACACTTTTCGTCCCCTCCGGCGGTGAGGGGGTAAAGGCCACATGAGCAGGCTCTGCATGTACCGTTGTAGTGCCCAGTTACTGGCATCCCAGGACTGAGGATGCTCTTACTGATTGACAGAAGTTTAAACTTTCAAGGATTACAACCGTACTCAGACATCTCAATATTCAAAAGTACTAAGATTAGGCGTAGCATTTTTTTGATACTTAAGGTGGAACTTTACGTTTTTCTTCAAAACTGATGAATATTTGAGAACCGGAAAGAACCATTCCCACAGAAAGTGGCATGCATGACTGGGTGGTGGTGGTGGTACCTTAACAGCCAGTGTTTGATAAGTTAGCAGGCAAAACCTGAGGTCCATATTCTTCATATTCTTCTTCACCCTGCTCCATTATTGTTGTTATTAGGTGCCCAACTCGTACAGTACTGTACAGTAGTTCCTTGCCCCTTCAGTTTGCCATCTCCTGCATCCATCTGGAATTCTCGACAAACAATGCTTTTGATGAGACTGCATAAGTTTTTCAGATGATTGGTCAGAGAAGTCAACCACACACCCTCTAAATCATGAAAAAACATGTCTGACTTCTCAAAGGGGACCGGGGCAAGGAACTACAAAGACTGACATTGCTGTGTCATGATAAAAAACAAAACAGACTAATGGTTTCAAAACAAAACAAAAAATGAACCTATGTCATTTTAACTTAACTTAAGTTAGCTTAACTTATGCTGAAAAATCTTGAGAAACTGGTTGGTCATATATGAGAATAAGGAAATGACAGAAATTGGTAGAAATGAATGGGTTGAACTGGTCGTAAAGCAATGCTGCCACTCCGGCCAGCTTCCTGCAATGCTATATACCATTAATACCATATCATTGTCATTGTCATTGTGTCCCAGGGCTCTGGCAGCTGCAGTGCATGACAGCAATCAGGATAGGGATTTTTTGTTTTTGAGTGTTAACCCCTAAAGGACCAAGTGTCCGTTCAATGTACGCGCAAGAAATCTTGGGTTGGTTCCTACAAAGTCATTTTTGGTTGGATGTTTATGAAATTTAGACATGATGTGTAATTATGTGTTGGCTTCCTGAAAATCTTATTTTTTTTCCGATTGGGTGCCTGGATCAAAAGTTATGTTGCCTTGAACTATGCGAGTAGCTTGGGCAACTTCAGAAAGCATGTGCAAACTCTTCCTCTGATTTTGAAATTTAGTGGGTGTGTAGCTTACATGATACAAGATGCAAATGTAAAAAAAAATTAACCATGTTTAGTGTAAGAATCTCATTCTATAAGGAGTTAAAGTTTGCAAGCCCTATCAAGCAAGGTTGGGAAAAAAAAATTTCACCTACCTTCAAACATTATAATCCTTCAATCCGTCTAGTCAAAGTTTCTAAAATGTTTTCCACATGTTCCCAAAGAAGTCTAGTACAAATTTGTATGGTTGAATTTTGAAAAAAAAAACTTTTTTTTTCTTTTTTTCTTGGTGCCCTAAAAAGTGGCAATTTTTGACAATTTATGCTTGAAATGTGCTTCGGTTCTGTAGGGGTTAACTCACCGGCTATTTTCCTTTAATTCCCCCATTGAACCAATTTTTCAAGTACCAAGTCCAATTTTTTTTCTTTGCTTTTACTCCACACAAGAATTTTATAAATTTTTTCACCAAGTTGTTTTTATGGTTTCAAATTGCAACCAAGTTTTTCCCCAATTACATTGACTAACAATGAACAAACCATTGATTCTTTTGAAGAGCATCTCTAGCCGTTCACAGTTTTATGGTTTCAAATTGCAACCAATTTTTTTCCCAATTTCATTGACTAACAATGAACAAACCATTGATTCTTGCTAAGAGCATCTTGAGTCGTTTGTGTTGCAAGGACGCGCTAGATGATTTGGAGTGTCTAGGGGATACGTAGCGTCCCAATAGTTGTAGTCTCTAATGCTTTTCAGAGCAAGCTATGTCACAATTTAGGTGCCACATTTGCAACTATAGTGCCCTCACTAGAAGAAAATAAAGGGTTTTGCAACTACACTAAGCAATTGGTTTTTAGTTGCATAGGAGACATGTGATTATTTTGTGATTGGTGATGATTTGGAGACTTGTAGTTGTAGTGGACACCCTAATATCTAGAAAAAAGGTGACTCATTTGTGACTTGTAGATTCTAAAATATTAATCTCAATGAATTGTAGATTTCAAAATTTCACATTTACCTTCTTTCTAGATTTAAGAATTTTAGGACTACCTTTTTCTAGATTTCAAAATTTCAAATCAACCTTATTTTTTTTTCAAAATTTCAGATCTACCTTCTTCCTAGATTTCAAAAATTCAAATAGTGATATTTAATGGATTTCATTGGTTTAGGATACCTCACAATTTCATAGATTTTAAAATTTCTTGGATTTTAAATATTTTTTATTTCTATAGATTGTAGAAATCTACAAATTGGCAAAATCTATATACTCTATAGAAATCTACAAATGATAAAAGTCTATAAATTGGCAAACTTTAAGGAATTCTATCAACAAAATTCATTGCACAAGTCTACAACAACTTACAAGTCATATATGTCCAACCTAATGGTAATTTCTTTACAATTGATATGGGACAATTGGTGTAAGACAAATGGGAATGAACTTTGGAAGCAACTAGGAAACAACTAGTGTACGACTTAAAAGCAACTAGAAAATGATTAGAAAGTGACTAGGAAACAACTATGGTCATTTTATAGTTACAATCTTTTCCTAGTTCTTTTTTGCAACTACAAATTTAATGCTTTGCAACTAAAACAACATATCAATGTTGTAAAACAATGACATAAAACAATTACGTTAGATTTGGTGCTAATAGAGAGGATTACAATCGCAAGATCTCCTAGACCATGTTTCCTTGTGGGTTTTTTCTTTGTACCGATGGAAAGTCCTCAACAAGGAGGGATGCACACAATTTGTTTCATGGCATTTGACCTTGGGGTGATATTGAATATTGAAGTTTTTATGAATTAGAAAATTATTTTTCCATTTATTTTGACTGTGGCAACAACACAGGGCACACGGGTTGGTGTGTGAAGTAGGGTTGGAAGCTAAAGTTGCACAATTGCACCACATCAATGGAATTGGTCAACATCCTTTGAGACATTGATTAAGCACAAAATGTAAAGAATGATGAGCAACTTCAATACAATTCAGAGTCGAGCCCAATCCACTTTTGCTTTTTGCATCCCAAGGTTGGGATTAATCCTTGAAAGGCCCATGGGGTCCCTCTATACATCCTATATTTAGCTTTATAACTCTTCAATTGTGGTTTAATAAATGAATTATGATACATTTCTATTTATGTATTGTCATAATCATTAATTTACTTTGTACTGAAAAGTATTTGGTGAATGTTTTCTGATCAAAATACCACCAAATTCATAGCATACTATATGGCCACAAAGGGCTTTTAGGCCCTTCTAGGGTTAACCCAAGAACATCCAAACTCATTTCTAGAATAGACGATTTGAGAAAAATTGTTACAAAGTGCTACTTGGAAGAACAATTTGGAATTGGCATACAAGTAAGAGTTGTAGACTGTGAGTTGTAGATTCCATTCCATCCGTACGATTAGATTCACCAATGCTATCATCAATATTTTTTTTTAATTTTGTAGGAAAATTTCAAAATTCCTTCTAAATTTGATTACAAACAAAATATTATCATTTTTTGAGTAAAATTTGTTGGAATGGATTTGACATGAGGTTCTCTTTACATAGTGATTTTCTGAATTTTTTTTCTCTTAAAATCTATGACCTCACTTTGGTAAATCACATTTTGAGCTAGAGTCAATGCAATTTGACCACTTGACATACTTGCATATTTGTAATTTTGGAAAAATATGTACTCTAGTAACACCAAATCCAACCCTTGGATAGGACAACAACTTGATAAGGAATCTCCATAAATTATGATGACTTTCATCCAAATAGGAATGAGAAGATACGTCAATTTCATTCAATTTGTTGTCCATTTTTTTGGACGTTGGAGGACTCTAGGATTAAGTGGCAGCCACATTAATTCTTCTCACTAGGGATTGCGATGACAACCTCAACCCTTTTCTATGTCCGATAAATTATTAAAGGTAGATTGTAGTAAAACCAATCATGGACCCAATTTCATCAAAAAGTGTTGATTCAAGTCATCATAGAAAGAGTATCTGAGATATCTTAACCTTAGAAGAACATTTGCCCTAGAGTTAGGTACTCAATAAAAAATGATTCAACTTGTGAACAAATAGGTGCATTTTTTGTATCTACACATTAGGAAAATTATGAGCTCTAAACAAGGCTATGAGTATTAGATTTTCGGCTGCCCCATGGTGCAAGTACAAAAAAAAATTTAATTTTTCTTTAAAAAAAAATATGAAAAAAATAAAATAAAAAATATGAAAAAACAGTCAATCTGATGTGGCGCTGATGTGGCACTAGTAGTGCCACGTCAGATTCCAAATTTTAAAAAACAAAAAAATGATTTTTTATTTTTTCCATAATTGCACCATGGGGTGCAAAATTTGCAGCCTTATTTAGAGCTTAGAATTTTCCTAGTGATAACAAAGAAAGTCATCCATTGGACACTTGATATTGTCATAGGCATGTTTCTAGGGTTAATTTTTAGTGTCCTAGAATAAGAGATTTTGAAAACTCTTAGATTGACATTCTACAATGATATGCTCTCATAGATTTTGATGGAATTGGGTCATGGTTGGTTTTAGAGAAACCTACCTTAAAATTGAGACTATGTATGAAGTGATATGCCTTTGGAGTTTGCATTTTATAGTAGGTTACTACTTGTAACATACACAAGAGAATAATTACTAGAAGTTAATCCTTGAATGCCCAAGGTCTTCATAGAGTCTTTTAGAGTATGTTGTGAACAAATCAAAACATCAAGACTTTGATAAGTTTCAACAACATTTTTCAAATTGTAACCATAGGATCTTCAACTAGATGTGTTATGGATCCATAAAAAAATGAACTTGGATAAAAAATTTGAATATAAATTGACTTATGGGCACCTAAATGAATGACATGATCTAATATGGATTACAGTAACACCTAAAATCGCACGAATAAGCTCTAGGACATGATTTGATTGCTCAAGAAAATGAACAACAATTTTTGCACATTGGTGAAAGACTTTGAATCAAAATGCAAGTGGTTTCATAATTTTTTGGATACATTGTGAATTAGTTACAAATTTTCAAAGATGCAAGATGTAGTGTGTTAAAAGTGTCATGTAGATGATGCCAACATGCATTTTATGCACATTAAGAAATCACACTAGTAGTATTGAAACATGACATAAAGAAGTTCAAACAACATATAGTTTACCAAAAATTGACCACTTGTGAGGTTGCCACCTCCAAAGTGCTATTAACAGAGTTGCACAATTTTCAAAATGGCCCTTAACTACACTTTACAATTGTCCTTGTAATGTGCATGGTTTTTGATACCTTCCCTTTTGAATTTCCCTTCAAAAGTAGGGGTCAATTTTTAGGAGTGCTCAATTTGGGGTATACTTACCTTGTCCACTGGTAAAACATTACAGGAGATTTGAGTGCAAAGAAAGATTGTTTCAAGCCCGTTCCCTGTATTGGGAACCAACCTCTGTTGGACAGAATAAAAATGAATTTATATATAATTTTTAAAAAAAATTTAAAAAAAAAATTGAATGAAAATTAAATTTTAAAAGAAGAATTAAACAAATAAATATTATTATCTGAAGTGGCAATGTCACTACCATGTCAAATCGTTGCTGTGGCGACGTTTTCCTTTGTCCAGGAACTATGGAAATTCATAGTGTTTTAGTGGGCTAAAATCCCTTCTAATCTTAATCCCTACATCCCCTAGGCCTTTTTTGAGCTTCTTAGAATTTACTTTAAATTTGAAACCCAAAGCCTAAATTTTAACAAGTTTATCCATTTTCTTTGAATTCTAACTATGAAAATTGCAACTAGACATGTCGTGGATCACATAGGAAAAGCAAAAGCAGCAAAAACAGCTATATCACTTGTACATGGAAAGATTATAATGTTGACCATGAGGGTCTCAAAACTATGAAACTGATTTAAAATTTATCAATCTTCTTTTTACATGTCAAATCTAAAATTGAGGCTATAAAAAGAATATAAGGATACAAGACATAACATATATAACCATAATCAATTTACAACTTTTCAAAATCTATTCTACAATTTTCATAAACAAAATTCCAATCTGATTTTTTCTAGGTCAAGTGTATTTGAGGCTCATCTCCAAGAGCCTCTAACACTCAAAAGGCAAGATTTGTAGTAGACACCCTTGTACAAAATCTTCAATAGAAAAATCATAAATAATTTTTTTCAAAATTTGATTATTGGTGATAAAAATAGATTTTAAAGAGCATTTAAGTAAATAAACAAATCCTAAAATAGTATTTTGGTAAGATTTTATTTAACTTCAAAGTTTAGTCAAAACCAAAATATGGTGCCTTGGGCATTCAAGGGTTGGTCAAAAACTTTTAGGGCAAAGTTTAAACTTTGATGAGAGAGACTTGTCATGTCCCTTTCTCACTTGAGGCATGCCAAGGAGGTAGTTCATATTTAAGTACATTAACATGTCATTTTCACTATTGTAATAGCTACTAGCAAATGAAGGAATTTTTTAAATTTTCGTAAGTGCATCTATTCATTTATAATATTGTAATAACCATGACTTGGTTTTGAAAATTTTGCTTATCTTATGGTTCAATTCAAATAAGTGGAAACCCATAATATGTAAAATATGTATGCTATTATTAGTAGGGTAGATTTGAGGGGAATAATTCTAAGAGTATATGTCAAAAAAATTGGAAATTATTTTTTCTGAAAAATATTGTATGGAAAAGGAAGAATCTGGTTGAATATTTCTAATTTTACCATCCAATTTTTTTTAATATTCACTAAAGATGTGTCAATATTACTCTTTACTTACACTTTTGTGACAATGGTTCAATAAAATAGTTCTATACACAAGCTATATATTTTTTACAACTATTGTGGGCTATACTTGAATTTATATCATATTTTAAATCTTGTGGTAGCCATTTAAAGTAGAAAACTAGAGCAGTGTACCATTCCAATGCCAATATGATTGTTCACATCCTTTCAAATGTTGTGTTTTGTAAAAAATCTATCAAAACTAATTGGTGGTGTTCTTATTGAAAAATGGTGTAACAAATGGTGTATATAAGTCAAATTAAAATTTATTATGCATGTTTTCACTATTTGAAAGCTTTTCTGGATTAAGAAAATAATTTTTTTTTAAAGTCCACTTTAAAACAAAAAAAAATGAAATTTTGTATTTATCAATGAAAAGGTCAATGAAGGGCCACCGATTGTTCAATGAAGCTTCAATAAATGTTGAACCCATAGAGTCTCGAGGCCATTTTTCGTCATAAATCACTCAAGATTGTCATTTTCAATGCAAACAACAAATATTTTTAACATTTTGTTTTTTTTGCATATCCAAGTATAGGATCTTATAGTAGACTAATATAAAAATGTCTAGAAGAAATTTTAGAAACTTTGACCATATGCATCACAAGATAAAAGCATTCAAAGTGAAAAAAATATTTTTTGCTCCTAGCTTGACTAAATTATAAGGCTTTGAATACTCTTTAACTTCAATTTTATTTTTTAAAATTGTGAGTTACTCCCTCTGTTTGGAACTAGTATATCCATTCTCAATGGTGATTGCATTGTGAATGGATACACTATTTCCACATGGAGGGAGTATATTTTTTGGTGTTAAAGAATGGAATTAAGAATTTAGAAAAAAAATTCCAAAGAAAACTCATGTAATTTTCTTTCATTAAAAAATTGTTAAATCAAGGTAGGTACAAGATAGAAGGAAAAACGAAATTGTTCATAACTCTAGGATAGAATTGAAACACATTTATTTCAATGTCGAGATTGCTTTAGAAAGCAAACAAAACTATGTGCAACTTTTTTTTTAAATTATTAAAATTGAGTTCATAAACAAATCCAATATATTATTTTCATAAGACTTTAGTAAGATTGCCTACAAAACAAGAAGTTTTGTAACTTGCACATCACTTATCCAAATGTAATGAATCAAATCTTTTCACTTAGAAAAAAATATAATCAATAAGAAATTATTTTGGGTTATTTTTCAGGTTTTTTGTTGCCCTCCCTCCCCAATATTGGTCTCATTATGGCATAACTATTGCTCCCAAGAACTAATTGAAATAAAAACTATATTCCCCAAAACTAAATTCCCCAAAACTAATCAATTTTCTGATCTTTAAAAAAGGTTTTTAAAAAAAATGAGATAAGAGGCACCCGTTCAACCCTTCAATAGTCTCCTAAAGAGACTCTTTGGACTTTAGTGATTCATGAAGATCAATGATTGTCCAATTAAGGTTCAACAATGAATATTGTATAAGATTTTATTTTATTTTTTTATAATTTCAACTCAAAGACCACTTGAAGAACCTTATTTCAATTATCTATGTGAGCTCGAAATAATTTAATTCTTCTTTAATATGAAGAAAACTTGAAGGTTAAAAGATGTCTAAACTATAGTGCGGTTGAATGTTAAATCCAACAAAAAAATCTTTCAGTATAGGTATAATCTATTGAAAATAAGTAGAATATGCTAAATTACATGGGCTTGAAACAAGTTATGAAAGCTTTGAAGTTTAAACACCAAAAGTAATTTCATTATAAATAGATTACATTTTGTGATAAATATGCTAAGTGATAATATGAAATGCACATAGATTTCTAAATCTAATGTTAGGGTATTTGTGTTGTAGATCCATACATTACTTTACTCATTTTTTGTACATTTTTTCCATCAAAATAGCTTATATTGAGTTTAAGAGGTCAAAAACCCAATTGTGCCTACAAAATAGGAACACCATTGATAGTAAGCAACTATATTTTACTTCTTATCATTTTTTAATGAATCAAGAAATAAATTGAAAATGACTTCATTCCAAAGGATTTTGTTTAAAGTCCCAAAGGTTCAAAGTTTTGAGATTATTTTTGTAGGACTTTGGATAGATTCCTATGATCTTAGTTTTAATAGTGATTTTTGAAATAGATCAATATCTAGAAGTGGTGCTTTGATTAATTCATTGTTAATTAGTAAGGTGAAAAATATTAGGAATTTTGTTTTATGCTTAAAAATGACACTTCAAAGAAAAAAAAACAATGTATATTATTAATTCAAATTTTACGATTCTCAAAGCAAATAAAATGAACTTAGTTTAGATTACTTGCAACAACTTTGTAGCCTTCAAGATTGACATTTTTGATTTGGAATTAGAGTTACGAGCAATTTAGTTTTTCTTTTCGTCTCATAACCTCTTCCAATCCTCTTCCTTAATAGAATCTTCTTTCTCCTTGTTGGATCCCCAAATGAATACTACTACTATTTTTCTCTTTTTTGCTTGTTGCCCTAGAAATGATAGTTTTAGAGTGGATTTTTGGTAAAATGTAGTCATCAACCTTTAGGAATTTGACAAGTAATAGAAAGATAGTGTTAAAGAGTTGATCTGTAAATGTCTAAGCACCCATTGCATGGTCACTATCTAATTTCAAGGAATCTTTTGGAGCAAAAAAATCATTTTTCTCTAATTTTTATTCATTTTAGATCAAGTTGTCTTTTGAATTATTTCAATTTGAGGTCACTATGGTTTAAATTATTTTGTAAGGAAAATAGCACAACTTGTTCATTTTTTTGCTTAGAGTTAAATTTTATTACTATTAGAGGGTAGTATTGATGTTTTCTCGGAAAATCAGTTGAAGATTTGATATTTGGACAATCATTTAAAAACTGTATGTAAGAAAAAAAATTATTCTTGGTGTATTTCCAAAGGAATGTGCTTCAAGATTGATTTGAAATTAACTTATAAATCTCTTTCAAAATTTGACGTAAAGTATGATTCCTAATCTTAATGCCTAATTCTTTTTTTAACAATCAACTAAAGGTTGAAGATGCCTTGTTTTTTAACACATGTCTATTTAGTGTTACAACGTGTGGACAATTCAAGATTAATTCAAACTTATGGGCTCTAAAAGAAACAAAATTATTAATATTACTTTGACTAACAACAATTACATGAAAATGTGTATCACACACTTGTAAAAACACAACATATTGACTAGAAAAATGACCTATAAGAGAACCTAGATGACAAATTTGACTACTTGTAGGTCTTCTAGTGATTGTTTGTATTGTCTATGTGGGCTTTGTTTCTTGTAGTGATATGCCACTACTATCTTAAAATAGAAACAATTGAAAACATTTTTAGGATTGGTGTAAAATAAGAGCTTTTTTATATTGGATCCTACCTATTGTTACAAATATGTATTTGAGTGATACTGTTACAAACTACCTTGGGGTAAGAGCAAAATTCTTTAAAGTCAATAAAGTTTTAGTTTTCCTTTGTTTCGTGAGTAGTAAAGTGTTGTGAGAATATGTATGTATTGGACATGTAGGAGCTAATATAGTGAGGTATAGAAATGGTTTTATGTGTATTAGTAAGCGTGCGTTAGAGGGATCAAAGAGGAATGAAGGTTGTTGGATGTTTCCTATTCTTTTGTTTATGAAGCAATATGTGGAGTATTTTATGGCAATTTGATTAATATTAATTTGTATTGTCTTGATTGCAATTTTGGGTATGTGAAATGTGTTTGAAAGGATTTTTTGGAGGATGCATGAGTGATGCCCCTAGTTGTTGCAATAATAAATATATGTGGCAAAGTGCTTCAACCTATATTGTGTATATTTTGTATGAGTGGTTGGTATTTGGTGTTTATATATTGAATAAATTTTTGCATGAATCTATAGTTACAAAATGAAAATCATAAGAATTGGATGGCATAATTTTTGGAAATACAATAGATAGAGCTATTCAAATAGGGTGGTATGAAGACATGGTCAATATGGGTATAATGGTGCTTCACAATGAGGATCAATAGAGCATGTTCAAGAATCAAAACAAGGGGGATGTTGTATGGTATGGGAATGTGACTTGGAAGGTTCCCACATTCATAAGGATGTTACATTGGGATGTACTATGATTGGGAGAAGAATAGTTTATAAATTTGTTCAACAACTTTATCATGGTGTTAGTTGAAGAAGGCATTAATATGTGGTTTAGTACACAAGAACAAGACTTGTAGATATGTGTTAGTTTTTGGGGGTACATACATGTAAATCATGTATACATATACATCCTTGAGGTGTTTTATAGCACCCTATAAACAATGTCCTTAAAATGAAATTATTTTAGAATATTCCAAGAATATATTCTTTTTATGATTTTGTAGGCCCTATATTTATTTCTCAAACCATATACTTTCTAGACCCAAGGATTAAAATACACTCTAGGTTGGACTTGCATGGTTTTCTACTTATTCACCAGCAGCCTTCTAAATGTTGGTATTTTGATATCCCATCCTACGGTAGAACCAAGAAGAAACATCAACGATTTGCAGTGGAATACGGTAATATCATAAACTATTATAGGCCATTGTACCATGTATGTATAGTACATAAAGGATCTTTCAAGTACTATAATATTGTAAGTACATACAAAAATGTAGATTTGATCCATTTCAAGAAATAGATCTTATATTCATGTACAATATTCCCAACCACGCATCTATTTATAACATAAATGTAGATACTTTAACAAAAGATGATATTTGGTCAGAAATAAAGGATGTGCCATCACACCAAACTTACATCTTCTAAGCATCTCTAGTACAATGTAAGGTTTGACACACAATCAAATTGGATGAGAATCTAGTTGATTTGATTTCAATGTAGATTTGACCTCTGTGGGGATGACAATGCTGTCAACTCATGCAATCACACCAAAACTTACATCCTCCATCAAATTTATACAATAGAGCATCTAACTTACCTTTAAATTTTATACAAAGATACCAATTCAAATTCAAATGCATCCAATATAGTTCATGTAATGATGAATGTGGGAATCACAAAAGCTCAATTAATCATACATGAACTTATGGACCTCTAAAATTTGATGTTGGTTGAGCATTCAAATAAAATTTCAATTGTGTCAATTATTTTTATTTAGAAATAAGGTGGTGCAATTTGTAACAATTGAAAGTCTAAAACAATGTAGAAGAGTGATTATTTAAAATTTTAAGACCTTTTACTAACAATGTGATGTTTGAAGACATTCATGACCTAATTAATAGATACCAAAACTCTTATAATTAAAGTACACCTTTGTAACATTACATGGAGACATCAACCACTTTCAAATAGAAAGTTTTCTTTTCCTCAATTTCAATGTTGGAAGTAATAGATTTGGTGCCCTGATTAGCCATGTTTCTTGCTACAACGCATAGAAGATGACCTCCACACCCATTGTTTGGCAATAATTTTGACATCCAAAATAATAGATTTGGTGCCTTCACAATGGTGTTTCTTGCTATAATGTATAGCAAACAACCTCCACATCAATCATATTTGTAGGAATTATGAAAGTGGAACTAATAGATTTGGTGCTGTAATAGCGATGATTCTTGCTACAATGCTCAACCGACAACCTCCACACCAATCTCATAACATTGAATAACTAGGCAATAGTCTTTCCCTTATTATGCTTTGCTAGATGCATGGGAGGAACTTATTGGTTAAGTCAAGGATTGGGATTAGTTGAAGAGCCAACACAAGACAATTTTGTTTAGTGTATGGGACTATGGACCCCTTTTTCATGGATTGGGATTAGTTGAGGAGCCAACAGAAGACAATTTTGTTCAGTGTATGGGACTATGGACCCCTTTTTCATGGATTGGGATTAGTTGAGGAGCCAACACAAGAGAATTTTGTTCAGTGTATGGGACTATGGACCCCTTTTTCAAGGATTCAAAATCCTTGGAGAATACTACTTGCCCCAGTAATAATATTCCAACCTACACTAATTTTAAATAGCGTGACCGCAGTAAATTAGTGTCCTACGGCCCCCATCGGTAACCTGATAAAAAAATCAATGTCTCTTTCAAAAATTGCACCTACTAAACACCTCCATTAGGCCAGTCTTCCAGCTTTAGCTTTCTGCCGAGCAGAGCAGCCGTTGGAGAGGCGCCGTCCGTCCCAGAGGGGGCGTGCTCTGGCCCCACCGTCAATAATGCCGTTGCTTGCCCTTTAGCGTCTGGCATTGATCTTGCTCCCAGCTCCCCCAGTTTCCGAGCTCATCAGCTTCCATGTCGTCTTCGCCTCACACTTTCTTCGGAACTTCTCTCGCACCACGTTGCAGTTATCACATTGTGCTGTGAAGACATTTGGGACAGTTCTCTGGGTAGTCCTCACTTTCCTGTGGCTCCATTTCATCTTACGCAGGTAGTTTGTCGATACTCCTCGTGAGATCGTGGAGTTTTGGGTGAGTGTATTGTCATCTGTACGTGGAAAGTTGGTGCTTGGGATTTGGAGGGATTGGGCACGCAGAAGTTGTTGGGTTGCATGTTGTAAATGCTGAGGTTTAGGTTTGCCAATGGTTAAGAATTTTGGGGAAGGAGAGTGAGTGATGGAGTCAGTGGAGTGAGACCCATCTGGAAGTGGTGTCGTAGTGAGCGGGCAAGGGCGTCATCATGTCGGCGCCGGCGGTGGTGGTGGCTGGGCCGCCTCCCATCAAGCAGGAGGATTTGCATCACCATGCTTTGGAGCAGTTGCCGGGGCTGGCGTATTGCATCAACGATAATCCAAGTATCGGTAAGGAACTACTTAACTATCTGCTTGTGCAAGTGTTAAGGAATCCATCCGTTGTTCTAATGTTTCGAAGGTGTTTGTGTCGAAGATTGTGCGACAACCCAAACATGGACTAGTGATATTGGTAGTATTAGTGATGTACACAACAGCCAGTGATGACCTTGAAGTTTTGACGAAAAATCATGTGGTTGTGTACTAGCATGTGCTACTTTGGTTTCTTTACGGGTTTTGTCAGAACGCATGGACCTGAACTGGAAGACTGGTTGCGCACTTTTATTTGGGCGGAGAAAGTTGATTCTTTGTATACCTCTTCAAGTTTTTAGAAATTGGGTTTTGGTGCACCAGGAAGGGCATGGGTTTGTGTTATTTGAAGAGCTTCATAGCGCTGAATCTGCGTGGCTTACTGATATGATGCTGTGTCTCAGGTCTTTCGATAGTTCTAGGATTTCAGCACTATCTTACCATGATCGGTACCACGGTGCTTATTCCACTACTAATCTTCCGGGCCATAGGGGGAGAAGCGGTATGGTCACCTTTTCTTCCATCTTCATATAGTTTCTCTGACTGTTATCTCATGTGACGACCATTGCAACCTGGATTACTTCCTCTCTTGCTTTTAACGACAATGTACGAGTTTGGGGACGAGGAGTGGCTTAACTGTGGCAGTTTCAAAAGCAAATGAACAGGGACCCGCTGGATGTGCTGACGGCTTTGAGTTGTTTGCAGCATGACCTAGCCAGAGTTGTACAGTCTGCGCTGTTCGTTTCTGCTATCAACACTATGGTGCAGACATTTTTCGGAGCTAGACTCCCAGTTGTGATGGGGAATTCGTTTTACTTTTTACCTATGCTTTTATCCATCGTTAACAGAGATGGCATCATTAATATCCCAGATCCTCATGAGGTATGCCTCGTTCACAAGCTTTCATTTTATGTTCCCTTAGAGATATGTGTTCAGGTTTTGGTTAGAGATTGTGATTGAAACTCTTAATGAACATCATTGGTGCATTGGTGCAGAGGTTTAAGAGAGGGATGCGAGCCTCACAAGGTGCTTTCATCGCTGGATCGGCTTTGAACATAATTCTTGGTTTCAGCGGTCTCTGGGGTATAACGATGAGGTAATGTCTTTGATCTGGCACCCCTCCCGCTCCATTCCCCATTACATGGACAGTTTTAAATGTCAAGTTAAGAGTTATTAGATTCTTATCGTCCTCGTTTCTAGCTAATGTGAATGTTAGGGTAACACATATTGTGTGAGCATGTTCGCTTGGTACTACTGATCTTGGCAATAGTAACATAATGTTTTACCGATTCCTATTAAGCTAACATCAAGACAGCAATTTTATATGATTTATCGTAGTTTTGACCTAATTCCTTCCACACCTTCGTTAACCTTACCCTTGAGAACTTTGTGAATCTAAAGCTTGGCTCTTGCTTGTTTTGACTTATTGTTGATTCTGTTGCAGGTATATTAGTCCCATTGTGATTGCCCCAGTGACAACAATGGTAGGATTGGGGCTCTTTGAGCGCGGCTTCCCCGGGGTGAGTACCAGTCTCAAACCCCGCTGGACTAACCTTATTATCCTCTGTGATGAAGGAAATGTCGTTGTCCCTTGTCTGACGTTCTGTGCCTGGCTATTTTCACCAGGTGGCCAAGTGCGTTGAGATTGGTATCCCAGCTCTCCTCATCATTCTTCTCTTTTCAGCGGTAAACTGCCGTTCTTTCTGGATTGCTTCGTGTTGCTTGTATTTTCAATCTTGTCTTGGCAACTGAGTGTTCCCCTTGTGTTGAACTGACAACGGCCTTCCATTTCTTATGGTTACAGTATCTGAAACATAACCACTATCGTGGTCATCACGGCTTCGAGCTCTACCCGATCATCTTGGGCGTGGTAATTGTGTGGATCTTTGCGGTCATCCTTACCGTGGCTGGCGCTTACGACCATGCAAGTGCACTAGGCCAGCGGAACTGCAGGACTGATCGTCTAGGCTTGGTTTCTGCGGCGCCATGGTAGGCCTCTGCCACCTCAGTGACCTATTCATCTGCAAGTTTAGTGAGGCCTGAGTGTCCCATATTCTTTGTGCTCATCTGTTTTGTTCTAAAATTTCTCAGGGTGAGATTTCCGTACCCGTTCCAGTGGGGTAGCCCTACGTTCGACGTGGGTGATGTTTTTGGTGTCATGGCAGCTGCGTTTGCCTCCCTTATAGAGGTGACTTTCTCAACCTTTTTAGCCATTATTTACTAGTACGGAGCCCGGTGCATTGCAGCCGTGACTGGACCAAGTAGCCACGTTCAATTGAATGAATGAATCGCTTTCTTGGATGAAGAAATATGGATGAAAACGTGACCGATTTGGTGACCGATGGTCGTGACTACTTCCTCCTAAGCAATTAAATTAATCCGTTTGCTGGTTTTCATGATCTAGTAGAAGTGGCTTATTTTTCTCCGGTATTATTTATGTTCTTCTCCAATATTCTGTTTGAACGAAGTATCTCTAATTTAGAATGTCTGCTATGTTTCAGTCCACGGGTGGATTCTACGCTGTTTCTCGGCTGGCAGGAGCGACTCCACCTCCTCCCTATGTCATCAGTAGAGGCGTTGGATGGCAGGGGATTGGTCTGTTGCTGAATGGATTCTGGGGCACCTTCACAGGCGCCACAGTAGCACCGTAAGTCTTGGTGACCAATTCCCTCGTGTTTTCCCACGTGCTTGACAATTTTTTGGTACCTAACCTGACGACACTCTGGTACTGTGCAGTGAGAACGTGGGTCTGGTTGGGTTGACCCGAGTGGGAAGCAGAAGAACGGTCCAGGTTGCTGCACTCTACATGTTCTTCTTCGCCATCTTTGGTATGAATCAATCACTGCGTTCTCTCCATTCCTGTGCTGTGTGACTCTTTGTTTGACTGATGAGATTTTACTTGGAAGTGCCACTAATGATGGTTGTGTTTGTGGTTCAGGGAAATTTGGTGCAGTGTTTGCGTCGATTCCTCAACCAATTGTGGCAGCTATTCTGTCCATCACCTTCGGCATGGTTGGTGAGTATCCAGCTCCAACCTCCTCAATTGGAGGTGCTCTCTGGTTCAGTTCACATGTGAACCTTCTGGTTGTGTATTGCAGTGACATGCATGACTAATGATGGATATGTGGTGTCTTGTAGTGGGCACGGGAATCTCGCAGTTGCAGTTTGCAAACATGAACTTGACTCGCAACATCTTTGTTGTTGGATTCTCCCTATACATGGGATTATCTGTACCTCAGTACTTTTCGGAGTTTGCCTTGAGGGCTGGACATGGTCCTGTGAATACCAATGCCCGCTGGGTGAGTGCCCTTTTTTTACCAGTGTATTGCTATGCCTTAATCTGCGTTTCGTCTTCATATATATGTCGTGCCGTCACTTATGGTTGCTTTTGGTATGTGAATCAGTTCAACGACATCCTCAATGTGTTCTTCGGCGCTCAGATAATTGTGACATTCATCGTGGCGACAGTGCTAGACATTACACTGACCCGACATGTTTCCAAGAGGGACAGGGGTATGCTCTGGACGCGCAAGTTTAGGCATTTTGGTCACGACCCTCGCAATTACGAGTTTTACCGACTGCCAGTAGGCTTGCACAAGTTCTTCCCTCCAACATAAGTGAAGTATGGTTGGCACCTGGTGATGTTTAATTGAACGTGCCAAGTCCCTCTCAGTGATAATGTTCTCGCAAGTAAAAAGGAGTTGACATGTGCGATGCAATGTTGCGGGTTGATTGGGCGGTGACATTCGAAGGAGGTGAAGGCAATTGAAAGAGGATGGGAGTGGCACTCGTGAGGGCGGCAATTTTATACCCGTCCTTCGACTTGGGAGAGTGTCGTAAAGAATTTTGTAGACGTAAATACTAAATGTTTGGAAGACCTCCTGCGTTTGCCAACATGGGGGGGTGGGTAGGTTGACTGGCATGGGGTGTAAGTGCAAGGTTGGCCTGGTAGGCTTGTATATGCATTTAGCTGGCGTTGGTCATTGTTAATGAAATCCACAGCCAGCTTTCTTTCGTGAAGTATTGAAGCTCTGATAATATCATGGTCTTTCTCCATCTTGGGTTTATGCAGCAATGGTTCCTGTAAATTTGAATTTTCTTGGGATTTTCAATTTTAGTTGGAAGATCTTTGCATTCCTTAAATACATTAATGGCGACTGTCATGGGTTTTTTCACCGTCATTTGGAGATGACTTCCCATTTGTGATATGTGCTTGATAAGACTTTTGTCACTCCAAGCTTGGCTTGATACTAAAATCCCGGGATTTCAGGATGTGAGGGTTCAACGACAGCTTGCGCGCGAATCAGATGGTGTTTTCGCTCTAAATCTTTTCCCGATTCGCGTTGAAAGTTTTCCAACTTGTCAAAGGCTTTTTCTTGGGAACGGTGAATTGCTTTGAGTCAATGTGGTTTACTGCAGGAAGTCTGAAGAAAACTGATCTCTTTGATACGACCCGCAATTCTCTGTTAAGTTCGGGACACGGTGTTTTCTTTCCAGTAAATAGTGGAATTAGGTTGCCGTAACAATTAGGTTGCCTTATGCCAAGAAAGTTACTTTACAAGTCATCAAAGTCAACAAATACTTCTAAAAAATATTTCCATTTGTACACTTGGAGGTTCATGAATCTCAATCACAACAATACTTAATTCAAAATTAGTGCATTCTTGTACACAAACCAGAAATATTTATATAGTGTCAAATGTTGAGAAACTAGTGTGGGGCAACCTAATTTCACTATTTAGTGTAGGGATGTGGAGTGCCCAGGTGCGGTGACTGAAGACTTTTATGTAACAGGTTTTTGTTTCAGTCACCATTCTTGTTAATAACCCACTGTTGATCCTGTGGTCATTCCGACATTGCACCTATGGTATATATTCTCATCAGCTTTACAATATTTTAATTTACAATGGCATGGCAAATCGGGAAATATAGGTTTAAAATGTACTAACGAAATTCTTTGATGAAGGCAGAACTCATTATAGGTGTTCAAGGTAAAATCATATTGCTTTCCATTAAATGTGCATGTGGGGCTCATTATTAATCATTTGCATGTTAATCCCTAAGGCCTAAACGGGGTCAAAAACATCATTTCTTTTGAAGTGTTATAGATCTACATGTCACTAAGGTACACCAACCCATTTCCTCCAGCTTCCTACAACTGCCATCCTATTTTTGGCCCCATCTCCACCATAAAACTCACCCAAATCCCCTAACTATTCTGACAATTTCAGTGCATTAATTCTAGCTTGGGTAACGTGTCTACCTTTGATTGGTAGATACTCCAGTGCTAATAGGTACATGTAATGGAGGTTACATGATTAAGATAGGGCTCTAGTCTAGTGGCCGTTTTGTAATTTTAGGCAGATCACTTTAGAAATTCATAGAAATTACAATTTTTGTCAGAAAATTATAATTCCATTTGGGTTTGATTCATGAAACATGCAGACACCTCTGAAAAAATGTGCCCCTCCTAGAGTTGGTCCTAGTATACTCAGATTGTGAATGAGGGTGGTAATAAGTTGGTCTACCTTAAGTTATAGAGATCTCAACCGTACAATCTTGTAGTGCACTTGTTGTAGATGATGTGCATCAAATTTGTGGTCAATTTGACTACATAGATTGCAAGATTATAATGTTTTAGTGTTGAAAAAGAATGCTAAAACTTTCTTGGAAACAGGTTTGGAGGTGAAATTTGATTTCTAAATCTACTCAAATGAAAAAACTTTAAACTATAAAAGTGATTCAAAACCAACATACAAACACATTGGTGAATAAAAATATCATTCATTGACTCATCGTGTTTGCAAAATGGCTTTGAAATGGCAAGAAAAGTTGCCAGAAACACATCAAAATTTGAACCTCCTACTAAAATGCTTCTCAATCATTCATAACTTCTTGGATTTACATGAAATTGTAGACACACAAACTAGACTAATATGCATAAAACTTTTTTTTTTAAATCATTGAAAACAAACATTGTATGAAGAAGTAACAAGCTACCAAAGTTCACCATAATCCAAAAATGTCTAGATTGTGAACTTTAAATTACTCCCAAACATTCAAACAATTTGGATTGATATGAAAAATTTACTACAGTAACTAGACTTCAAGGGGAACATAACCCAACAAATGTTATTGAAAACAAACATTGGATGAAGTAGATACAAGCCCCCAAAGTCACAACCATCAAATTTAGTTTGGTGAACTCAAATGGAACTTGTAAACTTTGAATGGCTTCCAAAACATCAATACATCTTGAATTGATTTGAAGATTTTACCACACAAAGAGAAGAGAGAGCACAAATTTTCCAAGGAGTTTTTATGGAATTTAGACATCCAATGCAAAAGTTACAACACTTTGAATTGGACTAGAAACTATGTGAAGGACAGTCATTAGAAAAAATATGAACCCTCTAAGGGGCTGTGAGTCCTAGATAGCAGGGAACGGCATCAGAAAAGTTGGGCCAGATTGTTTTGATGCCATTTTGACACCAAAGGCAGCATACATGTCATTTTAGTGTCATTTTATCCATACTAGGTTGGTATGGAGGTTGGCACCAAATTATCATAATTGCACTTCAATGCACCATTGTGGCACCATGTTCACATGCCTTGAAGTTCCTGATGGGCAGGGAATAGTGTCCGGAAAAAAAAATTCGAAAAAAAAATTGATTATTTAAAAAAAATATTTTTTCCCCAACCAACGAACTGCAGAGCCTCATTCACACGGGACAATTCAATTCAAGAATTAAAAAAATATTTAATAAATAATTAAAACATTAATCTTAAAGTAAATTCAAAATTACAAAATTGTGAGATCTGATGTGGCATTCATGCGACCACGTTAGATTGCTATTCTTATTTTAATATTATTTTTAATGTTATTTGATTATTTTATATTTTTTTAAATATTTTTAAATATTTTTAAATATTTTTAAATATTTTTTTATTGTGGCACTATTCATCATTGACGATGAATGGTGACCACTATTCCTCAAAGGGGTTGTGCGTTCCTTTGAGGGGAACTTCTCAAAGGGAAGCAGCCCCTTTGAGGGCTGAAATTTTTTCTAATGTTTGGTCCCCTTTAGCAATGAGGGGTTAATATGACCCTAAAAGTTAATTACTTTGGTACACAAGACTATCATTTCTATGCACAAATCTACAATTAAAAAAATTGTTCTTTTCATAAACTCAATTGTTGAATCTATCTAGAAAAAAAATCCCAAAACTTTGATATTATAGATTGTAATATATTAGTGACTCTATGTGAAAGGAAAGAGTATTTTGCACCTTGCATTAGTAGATTTGAAGACTTTCAATCTCCTAAATTGAATTTCTTGTGCATTGTAATTTTTTGACCCCTAATGGCTTTGATTTCTATTTTCTGGACGACAAAACTCAAATTGAAATTCAAGTTTCATCCTCTTCACTACTTGGATGAAAGTCATCCTAATGTGTGGAGATACTTTATGAGGTTGTTGTCGTATCAAATGATTGGATTTGGTTTTATTAGAGTAGTACTACATACTTTTCTAAAATTACAAATGTGCAAGTATGTCAAGTGGTTCACCAAGCCAAAATTGTATTGACTCTAGTTCAAAATGGGATTTGCAAAAATGAGGTCATAGATATGACAAACACAAAAAATTCAAAAAATCATCATGTCAAGAGAACCTTATTTCAAATCCATTCCAACAAATTTTTCTCAAAAAATGATAACATTTTTCTTGTAATCAAATTTTGAAGAAATTTAAAAATTTTACTTTCAAAATTTTTTAAAATATATTGGTGATATTAGCATGGGTGAATGGAATCTACAACTCTATATTTACAAATATTATTTGTACATTAATTTCCTAAAAATTCTTCCAACTACTACTTTATGATGTTTTTTTCTCAAATGGCGAATTCTTGAGAACACTTTGGATGTTTAGGGATTAAATCTTTATGGTGGGGAATTGAGTTGAAAATCTAGGAAAGATAATTTTTATTCTTAAAATGATCGATACATAGAAGTAGGTATAAGATGGATAGGAAAATTGAATTGTTAATAATTCTAAAATGGACTTGAAAAATATCAATTCTAGTTGTAAGAAATCAATGTTGTAGCAAGTAATATGTATCCTATAGACTTGTTTGGTTTGAAGAATTGTAAAAATTGAGTGCAAAAACAAGTTTTGTACATTATTTTTGAAAAAGATGCTATGATTGTCCACAATGCAAGACTCTTCATAACTTTCACCTCACTAATCTAAATGGATAGAATAAAAGTTTTTTGTGTAGACATAATATACTCTCATAAATTTAAATTAAAAAAATTGAGTTATGAAATTTTACATGGTTTCCACTACTACATGAGCTCTAGCAATTTGTGCTTTGGATAGCATAACTTTTTCTCCCAATCACCAAATGAAATTATAATCATAATCCCTAAAAGCAAGTACATTTCTTTCCCTTGAAAAAAAAATGACATCATAGGCCCATGCCCCAAATCCAAATAAATTTGTTCTAGGACAATGAACCTTTATAAATTAATTTCCTACAAGGTGCAATGATAATCCAAAAGCATACTTCAAATTTGAGATATAATGAATGAGTCTTGCATATGTGTAAAAATCACATGGTTGTATTCACTAAATTCATAGAATCATTACTTGACAATCCAATTCCAACCCTTTCAATCCCAATCCCACACCATACTTTCACAATGTGAATATGAATACACTTGGTTGCAACAAAGCAAAAATTGGGTTAAATAGGGTTGCAAATAGAATGAGTTCCATTTTGAATCTATTAGTTTAGTCATATCAATGTGAATCTTGCATGAATTGTTGGTGACTCATGAGACTCAATGTATACATTTGTAGAGGTTGATGATAAATGATAATAGGTTTGTACTCCAATGGAATAGTGGATAGATATTGTAACCCAAAAACATCGAGGAGGAAAAAAGTATCCGATGAATAACTTTCAAAGGTTGTTATAGAAAAGAAAAATGCACCCATTCATCCAAGAATCTAATTGTACTTAGCATACTACCTCAATGTAGGTCTTGTCCTTCCAAGGTTAAGGAGGGTGGATTTTTCTTGGTCCTTGTCCACCCCCATGCAAGTTATATTTCCCCGTTTCATGTAAACAAATTCTCAACCATGAAGGAAAACATTTATCTTCACAAGGATACTACTGTATGTGAAGGTCTGATTTGCACTTAGGTGCCAAAATTAAATTTCTACATCAAATTCTCAAGGGTCTATGTCACCTCACACCAATCACAAGATGAAATGTGGCACATTTTTACAAAAATGACTTAATTTATGCCAAATCTGACCTTCACGTACTTTAAAACTCCTTGGTCTTGGTCTTAATCTCAAGAGAGAAGTTATAATTTTACTCCATGTGACCTTTTCATCACAAAGGTACCCTCATTATGCCTTGAAAACCTAAAACCTATTTGATGCAACATTCAGTGCTAGCAAGTGCCGGTAGACCGATTGTGCAAAGAGACACGGCAAAAAGGGTTGATATCATAGTAGACATCACTTTGATGACATTCATCATCTAAGAGACAACAAAACAATCAGTGAAAATGCCAATTTCGCCAGACTTCCAGTGGATGGAGAGTGAAGCATGGGTGAAGATCGATGTGCAGCTTCGCACTGTAAATCCTGCCACGGCCGACATCACCAGTAAGTTATCACACTCCTGCAGAAATTCTCTTTTGAATTTGCATCAGAAATCCTCTTTCATTTTCTTAGGATTCACATGTGTGGGTAATCTGTGCAGCAACGGAGTGCTTTGTGAAGGTCAGCAGTTACCCCTTCTTGTTCCAAGTGGACTTGGAAGGAGAGATTGATACGGACGAAAGCTCTGGCGTGGTGGACAAACAGGGTGTGCATTTCCATTTAGTCAAGGTACATGGTTCGTTCAATATATTATATGATACTTCGTTTTGTAGGTTTAATGCTAATTCAAGTAGCATGTATAGGTGTTGCTATTGATAAATAAGATTCAATCACCATGTAGTGTTGGATCTTGTGTTGGTCACTCTTTGATTGAGTGATTGTTTGCTCAAAAAGCTTCTTCATTGTGCACTATTTGACAAAGAAACATTTGTTTACTCTATTTTCTCTATGACACTCTATTTTGGTGTTACAATGGATCATTCATAACATTCTTGAATAGGAAGGCTAGGTAGGGTTTTCAATAGTGTCACTGTAACAAGAATAATTTGTAATACATGGGCAAGCTTGCATTCATGATTTTCTATTGTGAAAAGGAGCTTTGATTCATGGGAAGCAAACATGGGAAGCAAAGGGTAAGATGGGTCCCCTGCCTTGAAGTTCAAGAATGTTACATAGGCGACTGCAAATAGAATGAATTTTGGGGTTCTGAAAAATTCGTGATGGGGCTCTTTTCTATATGCAAGCCATGGGATTGCTTGATTACCTCCTGGTAATTATACTACTTGCGTTGCAGAAGGAGCAAAAACTTTGGAACAGACTGGCAGCTATAGGTGAGAAGAAAGACATTCTGGCACGCCGGGAGCGATCTTTGGAAGATATCAGAGAACGATCTCGGGAGGTGAAGAAGAAATACCGCGAAACGAAATCCATAAACAATCGTGTTGCTGTTTCGAAGCAAATGCAGCTGGATGAGGTACCTCAACAACAACCTGCTCTGCCAATCCTTCCCTCACGCTTATGACGTCTTCTAAAGCTCAGGCATAGTGTTTGTTTGGCTTGTGATGTTTGAAGGGGCGACGCAAGGCGATCGAGCGACGGAAAGCAGCAGAAATGCACGAAGAAAATGTAAGATAGCAAATTCTACGCACCGGTAACCCTAATCTGCTGTGAAGGTCGAGGATACAATTTGCAATACTTTAAGCGTTTTAACCAATACGTAGGAGTGTGTTTTCATAGGTAGATCACTAGAGAGATCACGAGAGAGATAACTGGGGAACGAGAGCCAATCTTTCTTTAGATCAAATCGTTTTATCTCTATGTATGATGATATCTTGTGCATTCATTTGAAGAGGAGGTTGTAGACGATTATTGAACGGATATTATACATCACCATTTCTATTTGAAGATGAGTAGCCATGATAGACATGTCTATTTCAGTCAAGTCATGCTTACACCACTTGCTAATTGAAGGCCAACCAAGTGTATGCATAAATAAGTTGCTATTGGTAACAGGGGTCAGTATGAGATGGGATCAGGTCAATAATGGTTTTAGTGTCCTTACCTTCATAGGTTGAGCTCATGGAATGGAAGAAACAACTGCCACCAGGGTTACCAAAGTTGCAACAAGATGCGAACCCGAAGCCTGTTGAGTACCAGGACGTAGTACTTGATGAGGAAGCCGCCATGATTGAGAAACTTGAGTATGAGAAAATTCGTGAGCAATTTGATAGAGATAATTTCGATGTTGAGGAGCCCACAACTCCCGTGCCTTCAAAGAAAGAGAGAGTGCGATTCGTTGATGATGCTAAAAACATGGCATCCGAAGCATCGCCACTGAAAGAAAACATTGGTCCATCTTGTGAGGGAACCTACGACATGACAGGGGACTCATTGAAACCATCGTCTTCTCCCCGAGCTACTGTCGTGCCTCCCAATGCTGCCGTCTTAAGAGAACGACAAGTGCTTGCACCAAAGTTTGAGAAGATCCTACCTGCTCCTCGCAAGTTTTCGTGTGTGTCAATCAATTTCAGCGATAAGCCAACCCTGCCTGATCATCTACCAGCTCGTGAAAGCCGAGGTGAGGCTCCAAACTTTCGACCCTCTTCCCTTCAACGCTTGAGTTGGGGATGCTATTTGCTGGACTGTAAGAATTTTAACATATGTAGGAGTGTTTTTTGGGGGATTACATCAGTATGGAGCTGTGAAGATATATTTGGGTACAAGAGTCAAATTTGTTGAGACTAAGTTTATGACTGTATTTCTTATGCAATTCAAAGTGAGACGTTGTAGATAAATATGAGTGAAAGTAGGCAACCCGATTTCCCAGATCAGCGGCTATAGACGTGCAGTGAATTCGTTCTTACTCCACCCCCTAATAAGTCCTACCAAATGTATCAATGGATGCTTTGCTGTTGGTAACAGCGGCCAGTACCAGAGACGGGATCAGTTCCCTAACGGTTATAGTATCTCTACCTAATTAACTTGTGAATCAATCTTGCCATTTTTTGTTGTCTCCTCACAGAAGTGAAAGTGCAGTTGAAAGATCGAGCCAATGCAGCGGCCACTGACACAAACGATGTCTCCGACAGGTTTGGGAACCACTAGATTATTTTAACCCTTTTTTCACCCTTCAGAAGTTTATGCTATTAAACTGGCTTCTGATTTGAGCTTATTCCCACAGGGAGCCTATCTTTCTCCAAGACAAAGGCGACTCATTCTTCAAGTAATTCATGCACTTCCTTTTTCATCCCATGAACAATTGGTGCCAATGCAAGTGTATCGTCTCCTTTAATGATTGGACATTCACTTGGTGAAGCAACAAAGCTGCAGCTACTAAATTCTGTGTGTGAACGGCAGGGCTGGAGATTACCAGAGTGCAGCAAATGCATACTCGGATGCTATATCGAAAGATGCCGCCATGATTTAGTATCCTTCCACCCGAGTCGTTACAATCTTCTCTGTCTTGTTTGCCCCGTTTTCTAGAACGTTGTCCTCATAACATTCATTTTTCTACCAGTGCTGGAGACGTCCACTTTGAGGTCTGGCTTCTAGGTACTATTCATTTTTTTAAGCCCAACTCTGGTTGTTCACCCTAGGTTTGATTCCTGAGGTCCTCCATGAACGCTTTGCTCTCAAACTTTCAATAGAGATTGGGTCCTTAGGCATCCTGAGGAAATATATTTTTCTTCACGTCTCCAAGAAGGACATGATTACAAGATGTTATACTTTGACAAATCACCACAGCTGCTATGCAAATAGGGCTGCGTGTAGATTGCACCTGAAGCAAGTGCAGGCATGCATAGACGACTGCACCGCAGCCATTCTTCTACTCAACTCAGATGACCCCATATTTGATATCCAAGTGGACATTGCATGTGCTGCCTGCCCCGAGTATGTCAAACGATACCGTGATCACCCGTCTGAAGGTCTTGGCCTGCTCACGTGCTTGAGTCGGCAACGAACGAGTGGGAACGATATTCCTAGCCTCAAGAATAGCGTCAAGACTAGGGTGTTGACACGACGAGGGACTGCTCATTGCTTGCTTGGAGACCTCCACAAAGCAGTGACTGATTTTTCTACTGTAATTTCATTTAAATTTATTTTTTCTGGAATATAATTGAAATTTAGTTCATTCGTAGTACGTAGTACGGAGTATAATTTAAGTTGAATTTTTGGTAGTGGCTAATTCTCCTTTTCATGTTGACTTCCGAAATTGGATACTCATATTTTTTGGAGGTGCTGATGTTGCATGTGGTGGGGTTTGAGTGTTTTCGGGACCACAGGCTCTGGAGCTGTTTCCCAAGAATACAGATGTAGAGTGCACCTTGAAGGAGATGAAAGAGAGGTTGGAGGCGTCCAGTTATTCATAGTTTTGTCGTTGCTAGACAATGTCAGCGCAGAATTTGCAAACAGAAAACCAGACTTGACGTTAGAACAAAAAGGTAATTACTATTAAAAATAGTAATACTAAACGGAAGAAGAAGAAAAGAAGAGCATCTTGAAACCATTATATTCTACAGCCAGGTTATAGGAAATCAACTCTTTTATACTTTCCCAATACCTGAAGAAACTACATAGTACCATTTTTTAACAAGATTTCAAGTTCCAGATTTGTATAGCTCAAAACGGGGAAACCTCTGCATGTGTGATCTTTCATCACTACATTCTTGTGGAGCAACCTCAATACCTTTGGAAAGGATTTCATTTTCATATTGTGGACAATCTTGAGCTTATCCCAAATGGAAGGGGCCAAAAGCTACAGGATGAAGACAAGGCATTCATCGTGCGCCGTGCATCTTGGACTCCTTTGAGTCCTTTTGGGAGTTGTCATCTGCATTGGAAAGAGGTGAGTTCTTACAATTGCTAAAGAATGTTATGATAAAATACTCTCCAAAAGAATAATTTGTGGTTTGTAGGGACCAAATTTTTTGTAGAAACTATTTCTACAAATAAATTGCAGTAAGCTGCAGCAAGGCGTGCAACTGCAGAACCTACGAACACCAGATACAGGTTTTGGAGCAAAACACTTAGTCACTGTTGTTTGCAAACAGACATCCAATTCACAGTATTTTTAAATTTCAACATTTCATGACATCTTGGTTTGATTCCAATTGTCTTTTATATTGTAGTAATGACCATTACTATAATAGATAAGGAATGATGCAAAACAAATTTTACCGAGTCTGCCAAATTGGTTAAGTTTGAGAGTGTTGTAAGCTTTTGAATCTTTTTTAAATAACAATAAAAAGTAGAAACTTAGTGGAAATTTAAGTATTCCGTATTTTCTGAAAAGAAGTCTTCAAATTTAAGCACAAAAAGTATAGATAATCCATTTTTTATATACTTTTTACACACCTCAGCATTTTTGTTTTTAGAAAATTGTGAAAGGCTTACAAAATAATACAAAATTTGGTTGTCTTTCCAACTAATTACATTTGAAGAGGGAAAAAATTCTATGATCTCTATGTTGAAATTAAGAAAGTGTATTTTGAGCATAAGTGTAAGACAAAGATTTTACTATTTTTGAAAAACTCTTTGTTAGAAGTCCTATGCAATCCCAATTGTTGATTGTAGAATATTACTAAGGTTCCATTTCTCTTTGTGCTACTAGGATAGAACTACATGATTTTATTCACCCCTTCCCCCTCCCCCCCCTCTTCATCAGATAGGTGTCTACTTGTATTTGAAGTGCTTTGAATGGCTCCTACTTTACAAATGGTGCTTTATGGTTGTAAAGTAACAAGCTTTTAGAGCTATGGTATCATTTACATTTTTTAAGATTCACTTTTCACTAGAGACATGCTTTTTTTAGGTAGTCTTTAAGAGCACAAAGAAAATTGCATATAAAACCATTTAAATAATCATTTGAGATTGGTTCTAAGTGTTCAACCCCTAAATGCCTAAGGCCTTTTTTGAGCTTGTAGGAATTTACTCTAAATTGAACAAAAAGACAACATTTTGATAAGTTTGACCAATTTTTTTGGAATTGTAATTGTACAAATTCAAACTAGATACGTTAGAGATTACTTAGGAAAAGAAAACACATCAATATCATTTATGGATTGAAATATTATAATGTTTGATCATGACGGTATTAAAATTGTAATAGTGATTTGAAGTCTTTCAATCCTTTGTTCATATGTCAAATCTAAAAATTTGGTCACCAAAAAAAAATTAGATTAGAAGGCCTAACATGCATAACCCCAACCAATTTATGACTCAGCAAAATCTACTCTACAATATTTTAAAATGAATGTCTAATGTGATTTTTTCTCCAAGATCTAATGTATTTGAGGTTTATTTCCAAGAGCCCTCAACACTATAAAAAGTCAAGATTGCAATGGACACACTTGCACAAAGTCTTGAATAGAAAAATCATAATCAATCATTTTCAAAATTGGAATTTTGATGCTATAATCGGACTTCAAAAATAATTTTTCAAAAATACAAACTACTAAAAATAGCAAATTGTTTAGGTTTTCTTTAACTTCAAAGTATTTACGACACCAAAATTTGGTGCCTTGGCATTTAGGGGTTAAGTGTCTAAATTTTGCTCAATCTTGTGAGGAGTCAAAGAAAGACTTTATATTCTATTTGCATACATTTTGGGGACAAATTATGAATGAAGTATGAATTTTCAATACTCAGTCAAAAATAGATATATCCAAAAAATAATCCACTCTAGACTTTCATGTTTAGAGACTCTACATTTTAGACAAGAAATTTGAATGGGACAATTTTCAAACATGTCACAAGTACTTTAAGGTAGTTGCACTTAACTTTGACCCCTTTCTAAAACTCATACCTACAAATTCTTGCCTATAATATACTACCTTTATTCATGAGAGCCTAAAGTATGTTCACTTTTGGAAGTATATATTTTGAGTAGTTTGAAAATTCATACTTGATTCATATGATAGGATCCAAACAAAATTAAGCAATTTAATAAGAGGAACAATGTTCAATATAGGTATGCTTTCCTTGATTGGTGTACATACCTAAATCACCATCATACATTTCTCATGCCATATAGCCAATGCACTCAAGGTCACACATTGACACATCTATTATGCAAAGTTACAACCCATGTCACCTCTCCTATTACAAAACTTGTCATGACTTCATACCATAGAAATATCATCTAATTATTCCATGCAACATTTATGATGAAAACCTAGAGTGCAATAAACATTCCTATAATTTGTCATGCACATGTTTCCCTTGTTTCTTGCCTTGTCCCTATATATAGAATTGTCTAGTATTATAAAATCATAACTTACTAAATTAGAGGGAGTGCTAGCATGCAAGCATAGAATCTATGAGCCCATGAACCTACAAGTTTATAATATAGACACATTCTATGGTTATAGGTGTCTATGTTATAGGTGCCTATATTATAAACTTTTTCCATGTTATAGTGTGTAGATGTTATAGATACAAATGTTATAAAATACCTACAAAATGGTTGTAGGTACGTGCCTACAACTAGGTTCAAGGCTTGTAGGCTCACGTCTTTGCACTCACACACTAGCAATGGTTGGTAAATTAATAGGTAGAAGTCCAGAATGAAGTTCAATATGGAATCCCAAGGCATGCATGAGGACAATTGTATGAATACAAAATTGGACCACATGCTCTACAAATCTTTCTAGCCTATCTTAGCCCCTTTTTATTTTTCCTTTTTTTATTTTATATATTTTATATTTTTATATTTTTATTTGGGGGGAGGGGGAGGTGCAAATGAAAGAAAACTGACCCTGCTTTTCAGTTTAAAAAGAGGAGAAAAGCAATTGAGAGAAACAGCTGGAAATATAATTTACTCCAACGAATGCATTGGAAATGTGTCATACACCAAACTTACTCATAAGTACTGAGCCACATCAAAGTAGAAGCTTACTACCCGTTTTCAACCACTTAAGGAATTCAGCATAGTTGCATGATGGGTTTTGTGAGGGAAAAAATTTCCTCATGCAGTGAAATAGATTTTGGAAGGATTTAAAATTTTTTATGATTTTTTCCATCAAAAATGAAATTGCTATGAATTTTTTTCATGAAGATTCTGTGAAACCTATTCTTGTGATATAGGTCATTCTATTACCAATCATAGACTTGTTACAAAATTGATGAGAGTGATAATTGTGACATTCTATGTACATATTGTGATCACTCTATGCTTTCAATGTACACTTCTTGAACATTTATGTTGCTCCAGCTAATACGTGTTAGTGGTGAGCAGAAATGTAAACCATGACTGATTGGAAAAACATCAACCTATACTGTGAAAGGAGAGGGGGTGGGGGGTGGGTTTCGAGAATGGGTTGGCTACCTCAGGACCAGCAGACCATGACAATACATTTTCAATGTTTATTGTTGAAAGTTTCAAATTTTTTCCCATGGTTCCATTTCAAATTGAAAGCCCTTTGAATTGCATGGTACGACGACGACAACTACCGCCGGCTCAGAGCACCTGGCAGCCCCCACAATCTAAAAAGTCCAGCCTGAGAGCATCTCCACCGGGGCACGTCATACTGCCCCGGCAAAGGGTTTGGCGTGCCCGGCAGCTTTTGGCAGACCCACCAGTTGCAGCCTGAAGCGTTTGTCAACGCAGGCCACAGGGAATTTGTATTGCCACACTCCATCTTCCAGTGTCTCACTTGTTTGACTTCTGGCCCGGTACTGACGAAAAGAAGTGCTTGGTCCTATTTTCGATGGAGGTGGTCATTAAGTCCGACCCTACATTCATTTCATTGGCATATTTAATTGAATGAGAGGGCCCAAGGCCGAGTTATAAAGACCCCCCTCCCCAGCTAGCTCGGTAATATGATAATGGCGAACTCCACCTCCTGGCCTTGGGATGTGGGTTTGTCAGACTGTCACAATTGCTACCTCGAAATTTGGGTTTTCGCTCTTCACTGGTGGGGGCGCGGTAAATAACCGGGGCCTGTCGTCAGGCTGCCACACGCCAAAAGAGCTTTGGCGTGTCCCTTTTAGAGGGCACCGGTGGAGATGCTCTGAGTGAACTGAACTGAACGCCCACCCTTCAAATTGCAAACCGCTCCTCAGTCAGTACTTTTCTCTTACAAATTTCTGTTGTTGTTTGTACGGTAGGACCAAGCCAGGAAAATATGCTTCGGTCCCTTGGTCTAACTCGACTCAGTTGGTTCAGTCTTGAGAGCTTCGTCATGATCTCTTTTCTATGGAGACCTGACTGCAGTAATATATGGATTGCCATGATATGCAGAGGAAGTATGATAAAGCTTTAACAATGGGGACAGTGGCAACTGGAGGATTAGAAATTTAGTACATATTATGGTGGGCACCCCTAAATGTACCACTGACCCTAAATCACCATCTTCACACTGTGTACATCTCCAAAATCAATTATGTAACTGCGTGGAAGAAATGTTTTCAAAACCAAACTTTGCTCCTTCAGAACCAAACTTTTACAAAAGAATCCAAATGTCGTGTTCTTTGGTGTGTTGGAACCTCCTTTCACTTGTCAATAAGAAAATATACAAATTTGAAAAATATAATAATAATAATAATAATAATAATAATAATAATAATAATAATAATAATAATAATAATAATAATAATAATAGTAATTAAGCATAGTAGCAATTAGTGGCAGTTTGAGGGGTATCCACCTTATATACTGAGGTCATTGACCCCATTCCAAGTACACAAGTGTGGACAAGCCCAAGAAATTCTTGTGGTGTAGATATGTACTTTGCAAGAAGAATTAATTGGGACTGTAATAGGCTTATCTGAAGTTGTGTCTGATCATGCAGTAATCCCCAAACTGGCTAAATTTCACTCAATTGCTACTCAATTTCTTCATGCCCTCAGTGTTAAATTCAAAAAAATCTTCCAGAAATGAACATTTGACTAATTTCCCTGAACCTGTTCTGGGATCATTGGTCTGGTGTTGGGACAGAGTGGTATGAAGCTAAATCAAGGTCATTAGAGCATGTCAGCTTGATACCATGATCATTGCATGTGCATGACAAGTACATATTGGAGATACTAGTCCAACATTGGTTGTGTCGGTCATGGGGTTAGTTACCTTACCTTACATTGTATGTACAAATAAATAGCCCAGTGAGAGGATTAGCCATGGCTACACTATTTGACCGTTTAGATGACAGTTGAAAGAAGCAACCTGTGTAGCAGGAAGAGCAGTTGATGAGTTTTGTGAGAGTTGAAGAAATAGTCAAATCCTCCGAAATTCAAAACACAATTGAGATATCAGTCATAACGTTCTTGAAGATCAGCACCAGCCCCCCGGGGGAAGGCGCTGGCCGACCCTTCTTCTAAGCCTACAGTTTTTTTGGTACCTCACCTAACTGGAATAGCTCTACGTAAGGTAGGAGGTTCATAAAGCACTCACTGGACTCTACAAGCGTCCTTTAACTTAGGGGTGCATTTTGCTTTCTCATTGCACCAACAATGTGCAAATAGCTTACATTTTAGGAGGTGGGTGCTTTCAGTGACCATTTGGTACTTCAACTTCAGAGATTCATTCCCGACACAAAGCTCCAGAAAATATGAAACGACTTGAATGGGTTTAATGCCAATTCTATTTGTCTTCCAAGGAAAAGTTGCTGAAAAAGCAACTTCAGGAAGTTTCACCATAATTTTCAGCTTTGTGGACCTCCTACCTTACCCCCTTAATGTAGACCATACAAATAGCTTTGCAATGAAGAAACCTTGATATAGTAAATCACGTTCAAGTTCCTACATGCATTAGGGGTTAAACTTGGACCAAAAGGTAGAGTTTGTTTGTTTAGGATACAATGCATAAAAATCAAAATAAACTCAAAATTCTAAACATGTCTATGAGAATACGTCTTTGCACATCAATTAGGTTAGAAGAGCAAGTTAGAGTACAATTTGAGAGTTCGGACTTTAAGATTACTTCTATAGAAGGAGACACGTGTTACAGATATTGAGTTGCTAATAATTCATATGTAGCATATTAAGGTAGAAGATCCCATTGTGAACAAAATGGTTGCCATCACTCTCTTTAGCAATTGGTTAAATTTATTTCTGACAAAGTATGAATTTATTATGAAGTTTTGAAGAGATTTCAAAATGGAGTCATTGGACCCTTCAAAATCAATATAAAGTACATTCCTATCATTGTTAGTATTGTACTATAATTGTCAAAATAAGGACCTAAAACAATTAGATTGTATGATGGCTTTACATTCCAAAAGGGAAAATAGTTATTGTCACTAGCTCAAAATAGCTCTTGTCACTCAAAACATTGATTGTGATGTCCATTAATCCCATTGTAACCTACACCTCAATCATCCAATAATTGCAGCTTTATGTTGAATGTATGATTGTAATTTGTTCAATTCTAGTTGTATGGAAGTGCTAGATGGAATGGCAAAATGCTTAGAATGGAACTTCCTACCATATTGATTTCTTTTCTGCCTAGTTTAACCCCTAACTACCTAACTAACCATGTACGGTTGATTTGAAATTTTAGGCTCATTTTGGGATGGGTAGTTAAATTCTAGTGACTAGTTTAAAAATTTTTAGGGACAATTTCAAAGGTTAACTACTGAATTTTTTTATTTTTCACTGGAAAAGGGAAATAATTGATTTTGGAGAGGTCCTCAAAGGGATATATGTATCTTAGTGGAAGAGTAAAGCTTACAAATTTTACTTGATTTCTTGGCTTTGAGTGAAGCTTGCCAATTTCACTTGATTTGAGAGCTAAAAAATTCTATTTATCCATTTGCTTTGAAAATGGTGCCAATGGAAAGAGTAAAGTGTTTTCATGATTTTTACCATTGAAAATTTAAACATTTAAATGTTGATTTGGACTTCCTTGTGATTTCTACTTATAAAAAAAATTGCATTTCAACAATTGCAAGGTGGTTGTGTAATGAGTTTGATAGCTCTTCATTTGAACCTAAGGTTTTGGGAAGTGCATTTTAGTGTGCTAACACAATTTTTAGTTAGTCATGTCACCTCTAATACCAAAAAACCTTTATATGCAAATTTCTGAAATTGTGTGGAGAGGGACAGTATACTAAAAATAGAAAACCTAAATTTTTCTTGTTATAATCTCACAACTCCTATGCAATTTTGCACTCAAAATTGATAGGCATACTAATAAGCAAGTTCTTTAAACATTTTGAATTAAAAAAAATTGCTTCATTAGAGATAACTATAAGCCCATGCTCTTTTTTCATAGTCAAAACACACTTGGAAAGGCTTAGGCACTCAGGGGTTAATTATTGTCAAGTATCCATTTGTAACTTCCGTTGTGACAAACATTATTTTCTACTAAAAATTTCTAGATTTCAATTAATATTGTCGTCAATCTACAAGCCCAAAAGATAATCGAGGATGAAAGTATCATCAATATTTAGCTACATTTTATAACAAATTTGTTGAAAGTTTTCCCATGATCTCTAGAAATTCAATTACAACTACCAAAATAACAAAAATATTATACAAAATTATTTGGAATCATAGTCATGAATGAAAATAGTTTCATCACTTCACTGAAAATTGCTTCATTATGCCTAGAATAAATAATATAAAATCCCTATCATAGGTGGGGAATTTAGAGCAAATGGTTTGTCAAACGTGATACACAATGATAGGAGTGGAATTTTCAACAATAGATTCCTTTAAATTTGGTAGGTGAAATCATTGAAATGCTACAAATTCTTGAAATGGTACCACTCTCTTTTAGATGAACACACTTTTAAATGAATAACTATTCATTCATTCATATTTTAAATGTTTCATGAACATAAACAACTTCACCAATTTAATGGAGATTGCTTTCTACATTTCCCAAAATAAATGAAACAAGTAGCTACACCAACAACACTAGCATGTAAGCATGAAAATATGAACCTTGAACATGTATATAAGTAATTAAGTAGATATTCTACAATCCTCGAAGATGCTTACAGTATAAACACCTATAATGTAGGTTTTTATAACACTGATACCTTATAATATATATACAACAACAACAACAACAACAACAACATAGATATATAGACTCCTATGCTCATGATTATAAGCTCACATAATAGCGACAGTGGCAGCTACACTACGAGAGACTCCGTACAACTCCAGGACTCACTTTTTGAGTAAGGTAGGGCTACTCAAACTTCCTCATGATAGCTTCTATCCATAGTCAATTGATAAGCCCTTCCCTCCCTGCCGGCAGCCAGTGTCTGTCAGCCCCTCAACTTCGTGAAATAGTCCGCGCAAATAAGACATTGATAGGCCACGAAACTGGCTGACCTCCCATCCATGCTGAAAATCACGTGTCCATAGGTCATCGTCGAAATAAAGAAACCCAAAAAATGGGTTGACCAAGTCCTAAAGCAATTGCTGCTTCCAGTAAGTTAATTCCAATTGAAATAGTAGGCGCGGGTGAAGGTGTTGAGGAAGACGCAGGTGTCGTGACATGTCCAATGGAATGGGTCAACTCGCATTTGAAGAACCTCGCCGATCGAGCACAAATTGCAAGAACGATATTCATGTCTGCTTCTTAAGGATGGACAAATGGAATCACTCTCACTTTGCGGGGATTTGGAAATGGCTTTGGTTAAGTTTTAGGATTCATTGGTAGCTTACAATAGCTGCTTCTTGAGTCACTGCCGGTGGATTGTCATGATAACCTCAGAGGATTGTTTGATCTTTTATTCCATTTGCATTTGGAATGCCGGCCCTTCCATGAAAAAGTACATACAAAGTTTGTTTGTTTTTAATTTTGAGGGACAGTGTTGTGAAGGTTGGCCCACTTGGATTCCTTGATTTTGGAGGGAGTGTTGACAATATAACATTGTTTTAGCAATGAGGTAGGGGTCTGTTTTGCATGCTTGAAAAAGGCCTGACTCCCCACAATGAATAGATGAATTATCTTATTGATGGCTTCTGAGCTAACAATGCTAGTGTGTGAGCATGAAAATGCAAGCATGTCATGAGCCTTGAGCATCTGTATAAATATATATATCCTACAATCATTGAAGGTGCTTGAAACATAAACACTTGTAAAATAGGGATCTATAACATAGTTACACTGTAATCATAGAAGGTTTCTATAATATAGACACCTATAATATATGTTTATAGTCTTCTAGTCTCACTAGGCTTACATAATAGTAACCCTTGCTCCTCAACTACCTCCAATCCTAAAATTAATTGATAGGTACCTCCCAAGTATTATATTAAGCATATATCTTCCTAGCATGGGGAAGACAATAATTTATTGCTTGGTTATACATTATTACAAAGACCCAATAAATCTACAAGACTTTATAAATCTTGTAGTTTAGCTTCATGGTTTTATTAACCCCTAAAGTCCCAAACATGGTTTTTTGGCATTATAGATATTTTGGGCAGCTCACTATGAGCGGAATTTTTCAGTTTTTTCTTTGATTTTTTTATACAACATGTGGTCGAGGAGTAGCTTTAAGGCCCACCAATTTTCATAACTTTTGGCTACATGGTTAAAAAGTTATTGTATGATATGTAGTTTCTTTCCCAACTCGGGCAGCTCGGGCAAATCAGAAAAAATCACTTTTTTCAAAATTTGAAATTTGAAATTGATTTTCTAGATTTCTATATATGTGGAAAGCTTTGAATCATTCCATTTTGATCAATGAGGTGAAAGTTATGTGGAGTTTTAGTTTGTAGGCAGTTATGGATTCTCTACTCTAAAATAAACTTTGAAGTCCTTCATTTTACTCAATTTTCAATATTTTTTGAAAAATATATAATTGCAGGATGTAGATTGTTTATTATAACATTACAACCATTGGGATTGTCAATTTTCAAATCCATAACAAAATTGTTAACAATTTAGTATTTTCAATCATTATCTACCCCTTTCTACTTACTATTTTTTTCCTATATGTTGTACATTTTCAAATGATCTGAAACTTTTCAAGCATGTAGCTAATTTTCCTTGAATAATGAATTAAAATAGACACATCCATTTTGGACATTTTTTCATACAAATATGACCTTGTAGAGAGCAGCTGCCCGGTTTTTCACAGGGACAAAAAAAGGATTTTTGTCAATTCAAACGCTAATATCTTGCAATCTACACGGTGGAAATTTATGAAATTTTTTCCACATGTTATCAAACCAGCTTACTACAAGATCCTACGGTTATATGTGTCCAAAAATGTTTTTTTTTCTAAAATTTGGTTCTTGTACTAGAAATGGCAGTTTTTGAGCGTTTTTGGTGAAAACATAGTCAAAAACCTTTAGGGGTTAAGGAAGATTAAAAAAAAAATCAAGATCAAGATTATAACTATTTATGATCAAGATAGGGTCTCATTCAAGTTTTTTGTTTGTGTATTTTAAAAAATGGAAAAGAAAACTTTGAAAAAATGTTGTAAATGCTACCATTTCAAACTTCAAATTTTGGGATGTAATTTATCTAGTTTAGATGGTTGAAAATCTTGAATGTACTAGAGTTAGAAAGGTTAGTAGACCTAATTGTGATTTATTGCAAAATGGTCCTCTACGAAAATTCTTGTTTAAAATGTATACTTTCAAAACATGAGTGTTTTAGGATGATGTTGGGTACACCTCAAATCAACACCTTGAAAATCCATAGTTTATTCATATGGTGTTCAAAAAATGCATGCTAAGAAAATCTAGAATGTTTTTTTCAATTTCCAACAAGATTCAACAAAACTAAGACAAATTTAATATAAAAATCATGCTCAAATACTTATTTAGATGTGGTCACATTTATTTCCTTCCAAAAATCCTTTTTAAATTCTACACTAAACAACTCTTTTTGAACTTTGGACATTTGTTTTGAAAGGAACTTGAATTTCTTCATTTTCACTCAAACATTTGGGATGCCTACAAACCACAAAGTAAGGTTTTAATCTTTCTCCCACCACCACTTCTTGAACAACAACAAAATATTTTTGAGGAGATATATTTTATAGCTTACATTCTTTCATATTAAAATATAGAATATTGGAAAAGACAAATTGTAGAAATCTATACTACAAAAATGTTTTAAAATTTACTCAAGCTAACTGAGAAAATCAAAAACTTGGATGAAAAGTTGAACATGAGTTACATCAAGAAACTACCCCCCCCCCATTGCATCAATATTGTTGCAATGGTTGAATAGTCCAATATTAAAATTGGACTATCGCAATACTGCAAAATAGTACATTTCCGTACATTTTCAGTAGAGAAACTGAAAATGTATTGTTGCAATACTATATGCATATTTGCAACAATCCAATTTCAATATTGGACTGTTCAACCATTGTAACAATATTGATGCGATTGGGGGGCTTTCTTCCAATGAGTAGTTAAATCCAGGTTATTTGAATGAATGAAAAAAAATCCAAACTATGCAATCTTGGGTTAAGGGCTAGCTACCATGTGGAGTTGGGACCAGTAAAACCCACCGATCAACAGTGGAATGGGGAGCAGCATTCCCAGAACTGCTTCAGGGAAATTAGCCAAATGTTCATTTTTGGAAGATTTATTTGAATTTTACACTGAGGGCATGAAGAAATTATACAGCAACTGAGCAAAAAATTTCCAGTTTTGGGATCGCTGATGGGGAGTTGGCTGTTTTGTTCAGAGTCCCCATTTCACCTTTGATTGGTGGGGCTTCACCCACCAGCCCCAAGTCCCGGACTCCACATGGAAGCCCGCCCTTCCCTTCCCTTCCCTTCCCATCCCTTAAAATCCCCACTTGTGAGGAGTTTAAATTTTTCCAAGCAACTTGCATACGGATTGTCAGTGGCATGGTGCATGGAACTTAATTAACCCTCCTTGGCAGCGATTGAGTTCTGGCACATAAGTTATGTTAAGTTAAATTTCTGAACCAAAGTTAAGTTAATGAGAGACTGAGCGGAGAGGCCCTAGATGATAGTAATGTAATTGGGTGGCAATCTGGTTGAAGAAATGGTGTCAGGAAAGATTAAGACTGGCCAGTGGAAGTTAAGTTACAGGACAATCAGAACTCAAGTGGGCGGGCAAGTGGGCGGGTGGGCCGGTGGGCAGTTCCACACATAACATAAATGACGCTGCAGATGTTTTTTGTCTGAGGAATGATAAGGAATTCTCCTGTGTAGAACAGAAATGGCAACTATTCATTCTTGAAATTAAGGGTGGAATTGTGGAAAGGGGAGATGTTCTACAGTAGTTTGACTCCCAATGAGTATTTTTTCTTTTTTCAAAGTAGATGATGTCACACGATTCCAGAAGGGATGACTTCCAAAGGTCACCAGTCCGTCGTTTAAAGGTTAACTTAACTGTAATTATAGGGTCAATATGAAAAATGTATGATTGTACTATACATTTGACATTTGACAGAAGACTTGAGAGTAGGAACAATGTTTTTTTTGAGAGAATTTTTGCTAAAAAGTGATGAATTCTTTTTCATATGGAATATTTGGCAAAATATTTTTGCTTCTCAATGGATGAAATTGCTAATTTGCTACCAAATCTTGGAACAATATAGCTCTATTTGGGATGAATGTACATTATTTTGGAAGAATACATGAATTTTCATCCATAGATTGCAAGTTTTATCCATTTCCATAGATGCAAATAGCTTCATCCTTCCAGTGGTTATTCCTTTTTGCATTGCCTAAAATAATGAAAAAAAAAGACTCCATAGCATCCAGGGAAGCATAATGCCTCCCCCTCAACTTGAAGGATGTTATGAAGGATGCCCAGGTTTTGAGGTTTTGCAACTATCCCCTGAAAAAAGATGTCCTCCTCCTCGCCCCCCAGATTGAATTTAAAAAAATAAAGTAAGAACACTTGATTCATTCATGCACACAAAAACAGAAACAAACACTTTGATAAGGGTACGATAGATACAGTACATGGAATGCACTTGGAATACATATTGATATGATATATGGAATCTAAATGTCTATTATTGAATATTGATATAATATATCATATAGGTACAAGATATAGGATTATCTAGAATACGAATGTGTTAAATGGAATATTGATATAGTATGGCATATGGATAGATGTACGAAATATTCCATACAAGATATGGTTGTTAACCCCCTAAAGGATTGAGGCACATTTCAGGCAAAAATTGCCACTTTTTAGGGCAACAAGAATATTTTTTTTTAAAGTTGTTTTTTTGAAATTCAATTCTACAAATTTGCACTAGAATTTTTTGAGAACATGTGGAAAAAAAATTTAGAAACTTTGACCGTATAGATTGAAAGATTATAATGTTTGAAGTTAGGTGAAAAAGTTTTTTTCCAACCTTGCCTGACAAGGCATGCAAACTTCAAGTCCTTCTAGAATGAGATTCTTATATTGAGCATGGTTATTTTTTTTTTGACAATCGCATCTTGTCTCATGTAAGCTTCACACTCGCAAAGTTTCAAAATCATACAAAGAGTTTTGCACATGTTGCCCATGTTGCTTGCAAAGTTTAGGGCATCATAACTTTTGATCCAGGCATCCAATCGGAAAAAAAATTAGATTTTCAAGAAGAGGGTACTTAGTTATATAGTTATAGTTACACATCATGTCCAAATTTTATGAACATCCAACCAAAAATGACTTTGTAGGAACCTACCTGAGATTTCTTGTGTACATTGAATGGAAACTTGGTCCTTCTGGGGTTAATTCCATATTGATTGCAATCTCGTTTTAGAAAATAGAGATACAAGGAGTAATGAGTAATGACCAAGGGTAATGAAAATATAAATATGGGAGCTTATTCATTCATTCATTCATTTGTTAACCCTATAAGGACAAGTGAGGTCACCATGGAAATTTTCTTCTTTGAAACAATGTGAATCATCTAATTTAAGAAAAAGAAGTATTTTGTGGAGGTCACACTATTGTGCAAGCCCCACCCACCCCCTTGCACAAATTCCAAGGATGAACAATCACACTTCTCTCTCTCACATGGAAGAATTCTCGATCATCCATTAGACACTTAGTGTCCATGGCATGGCAGTGTTAAGTGAGTGAAGAGATACACTCACTACTATCCTCTCAAAAGGCTTAGTACAATAGAAGGTTTAGTTGTGCCAAAGTGCCATTTTGAGGTGCATAACAATCTATGTCACATTGCACATTTTGAGACATGCCCACAACAAATCCTGTTATATATACACGTTCAAGTCAATAGTTTCAAATGATACTAGTATACCATGTGCCGTCGTCACAATAAAAATAAAAGTAAAATTTTTTTTAAAATTTTTAAATTCATAAAAAATTCAAAATTCAAAAACTTTCACACCCTAGGTCCAATTGCCATAAAACAAAGCACATGCACCCCTCCTCACAAAGTACTTTCTCAGAGTAACAAGAATGTGACCGGCGGACACACAATTCCAAAGATCTCGACATAACAATCAAAACCAACAACCTAACTGAAAGGTATGTATGCATGGAATAGTCCAATTTATTTTTTTGGAAATCCATATAGGTATACATATTTGCGTACAAATGTGTCAATATATCATATCCATATACAGTATCCCTTTGTGTGACACGGACACCACCTGGTTGCTGCTATTCAGGGGGGATAGATAGTCACACAAAAGTGCTGCTTTTATTTGAACCCCTTTTTTTTAAATGCCAGACGGACTGGACACTACTTCATCTTGCGATACGGAATCATAAAACCTTAGATTGTGATGGAAAGGAATAACAACTAATGATAATTCATTGTGTTCAATTTTAATTCCATCATTCATCTGTCATTGCAAGAAATGACGGACTGATGGTAACGTAAATAAACTTAAACTTGATTTGGGGAGCAAATTTCTGAAGCTTTGCTTCATTTAGGGAATTAAAGCAAACATTCAACTGAAGTAGATGCCCAGCCGGCCAGACTTGGGAAGAAGAAGCAGAAAGAGAAAGAGAAAAATGATTCTAAAAGTGGAGGGGTTTTATTTTGACTGGGAAAAAGCCTTGTGGACAAATTAAAGGCTTCACCCTGCATCTTTTTAAAATAGAAGTAATGCAACTGGTCAAAAGTTGCTGGGTTTTTTTCTTAAAACTTTGGACTAGGACAAAAATTGTCCTTGGGATGGTTGAACAAATCTTTCTTAACCCTTGAAGGATGTCACCCCATGATCAAAATATTCTTCTTATTAGACCAAGTGGTGCATTCTTTGTTTCTTTGAAATGTTCCATGGAAATATTTGTCCTTCCAAGATTAATATTGAAGGACTATGGTATGATTCTCAACTAACAATATTAATGTTGTATCCACATCAATGTTTGGGATATTCTTTTGGTTTTGTCAACTATTTTCCTCCAATTCTTTTCTTGAGCTAGTTTCTCAAGTTTTGAGTCTTAGTTTGTTTTTTCTCTATTTTTGATTTTAACAAAAAAATTATAGATTTTTTTCACCAAATTTTTTCCAATGTTTTCCAATTGCAATTGGGTTTCCCCCCTTGAATTCCACTAACTAACAATGAACTAATTAGCAGTCTTCCCTAAATGAATTGATCCACATGATTGAGTTTAAGTTAAAGTCATATTAGTTTTGTTCTGTTACATTGGGGAAGTTCATTTAAAAAAAGGTATTGTTTTTATTATTATGCATATTTTATTTAAAAATATTCTTCTCCCAAAGTTCATAGTAGTCCCAAAACTACTTCCAAAATGGCCAAATGCAACAAAATGAGAGGTGTTTTATGGTTTTATCAAAAATCATTACTTTCCCTTCGTAGTAGATTTCTATATTCTTAGCAACATTAGATATTTTATGGTCAATTTCATTTAAATGGCACTATTCCATTGAAATGGCGGGCCATTTTGCTACTTTGGCATTTTTAAGGTTTAGACCATTTGGTTTGAAATCTAAACATGTCATAGATGTTTGAAATCTAGAAACACCATAGATAATTCAGACAATGTGGTCTGAAATCTATATCATTTCTAGAATTATGAAATCTATAATAGTCCTACATATCCCAAATCTACACCTATTCAAGATGTTGCTTTTACAATTTAGAGTGCATGGTCTGAAAAATGGTATATGGAATACCCCCATTTTAATGAGATTGACCATCTTTGCACTATTTTCCTTACAAAAAAATTTAGACTATAGCAATTTCAATTTGAAACAAAAAAATTCTAATGGAATCATGTGTTGTTTGTTTAAATAAATCCGAAATTAGGCAACAACCATAAAATGGTTGATTGATCATTTGGGGGGGGGGGAGGGGGGGGGGGAAGTGACAAATGATCTATTGTAAATATCTCTACTATTGGGTAGCTACAATGTTTTGAGAAATTATGGAAGGCTACGTTGGACTTTATATTATATTTGATACTTTGGTGTACCATTTCAATGCCATTCTCTTTTAGAAATTTATTAAAATTTATTAGCATAGTTAAATTTCAAAACTAATGATTAGAGGTGGATCTTGAGTATACACAACCTACAAACTAGTTTTCATTGTTACAAAGACTGTTTTAAGACTTTCTGAACTTCACCAGGAATTTTCATGAAATTTTTTGCATAGCTTTTTCTAATTATCACCTCTTTTCATTATGCAATTCAAAGATCTCTTGAAATTTTGATTGGTTTTAGTTTAGTAGTTTCAAATTTGATTGGTTTTACAATACTTGAATTGCTAATTTGCCTTGATTATTGCTTTTGAGGTTCTACATAAACAATGCAATGTTTGAAGTTCTACATGAATTGAAATATTGAAAGTTCAATGATGAGTATTGTGTAAGAAATCTATTTTTTTTCAATTTCAAATTAATGCCTAGTTAATCCCTAAAGGTCTCCAAAGACAAAATGTGTCATCTTCAAATTTTCAATTGCAAAGTTGGGAAAATATCATTCCTTTTATAGCTAATATGTTGTGAGTGAAATGTCCACATACTTGTAGTATCCTTTGATTTTAAAAAAATTAGATGTGTGATATTGCAAAATTAAAATAGATAATGAATCTTATACATAGAAAGCATGAACAATAGTTTAGGACAAGTTCATATTGCAAGAGTAGAATGGGCAAAAGAAATACATTTTATCATAAAACTTCAAGTAGTTAGAGAATTGTGCTTTAGTTGGATGAAGGTTACCTTCTACACAATGGAGTGCTAGACATTCTCCTACTAACAATTTTTCACCATGTACATATTTGATCTTAGAACAACATTTTTTTAGTGAAAATTCATTCAAATGCATTACAAAAAATATTTTGCAAATGTATTCCCTGCTTCTTGATGGATGAGATCATTTATTTGTTACAAAATCTTGGAATGGCATCGTTTTTTTAGACATGAATGTGGATATGTAGCCATTGCTTTGATGAAATTTTTAGATTTTAGCTCCTCAAGCCATTTCAAATCCAAGACTCATACTCAAGGTACTAGAGGTGGGTATGTTCTTAGACAAGGCGGGTATTACTTTAGGATTGTTCATGATAGCTAGCTTGTACTCCATCATCCATGTCTGCCCAATGTAATGAAATTCGGAGTTTAGTTTCGAAACCAACAAGTCTTTTTGAAAGAAGTGGATTGTAGCCTTTGCAAATTTGAAGTGAAAATGAACCACAAGATTTTTGATAAAGAGAGGATGTAACCAATGCCCTTACCCCCACCCCGACCCCCCTCCTTCTACATTGAATAGGGGTATTAAGGGGACCTATACTAATTAATTGATATTTCACACTATATAAATATCTACCTTCACTGTACATATGTAGTTATTGAAGTGTTTGGGTTATGTACATCATGTTTCAAACATCTACAGCTTTCCACAATCAACCCCTTTAATTTTTTGGTCCTCATAATACCCCTATTCAATGTACAGAAAAAAAAAGCAACTTACCGGAACAACTTTGAAAACTTCCCCAAACACCAAGTCTTCCAATTCCCATGGTCAATCACAACTTGTGCTAGCCCTAGCACCACTTGCAGAAGACAACTTCCTTCCTTCCCAGCCAAATAAATAAATGAAAGAAGTGGCTACGCTACGCTACAAGAGGCTCTGTCCTTGTAGCATGGACTCTCTCCTCCAACAAGATCCTCCTCCAGCTTCTGTCAATGCAAAGCCTCCTCCCATTGGGTCCAGACTCACCCCCCCCAAAACACACCTAAGCTAAGCTTAGAGGATGAACAAACAAAGGTCAGGACCTGTCAGGAAGCTCATCTCTACAGTAGCGACTGTAGCTAGGATAGCACCAGCAGAGCTACTGTAATCACCAAATCACTGCAAACTAACTTCGCTAGGATGGCCCCCCCCCCCCCCCCCCCCCGGGCAGCTGGCCAAGTCCACCATCTCCATGAATCCGTGCCGGCAAGCCCGCCCCCCATCACCACCCAAAACTTACAGTAAGTCCCGTCTTGGGCTAAGTTTATACCCAAATGAAGGCTACGAACAAAATCTCTTGTGTGCATGTGCTCTCTCTGGTGTGATGCTCTGCGCCTCTGTCCATCCCCATCACCTGGAGTGGCCTTCAGTTCCCTTTCATTTCATTTCATTTCCAGTGAAACGGATCCCTTGGCAGACGAACTTTACCTTCCCATCAATCTGGCTGGACGGACAGACAGCCGGACACACTTCCTGCTCAGCTAGTCACGTCCCGAAATAGGAGCCGCCTTTGCTCCTGGCTTCTGGCTCTTGGCTCTTGGCTCTTTGGCTGCGTCGCTTCTTTTGGATCCCTGTCTTCTTCTCTCCTGCATCCCCAGTTTCACTTATCAAACGGTAATCTTGCACCACGAGGACCAGCTTAATAACTTCTTCCCCCTTCACGTTTCAGTTGTACCCAGTCTCCAAGCAAGCTTTTTTTTCTGGATTCATGAGAAGACCCCTGCAACCGCTTTTGCTTCGGTGCCTCCTGGCTTGCAGCAATCGGATTGGGGAGTGTCGCAAGTAGTGGGTTGCCATTGGGAAGGGGCTCTGGTGATGTGGGTTACCATTTCTGTCTGCGGTGCTGGTTGAATTTCAATTTAGCTAGCTAGCTAACTAGTGCGTGCGTGCGTGCGTGTGTTTGTTTTGATTTTTTTTTTCCAGGATTGTGGAGTTGGTGAGAGGCTGTTGTCATCTGTACGTGAAGAGTTGGTGCTTGGGATTGGAGGGATGGGGACTGGGTGGTGAATGGAGAGATTGTTTGATTGTACGTTGCTTCCCAGTGTTGAGGTTTAGGTTTGCCAATGGTTGTGAATTGGGGGGGAGGAGAGTGAGTGATGAACTTGCTGGAGTGAGACGATCGGGAAGCATTTGGGGGGGCGTGGTGAGCAAGTCCAGAGTGGTGTGAGAAGTGGGGCGTCAACATGGCGGCGCCGGCGGTAGTGGTGGCTGGGCCGCCTCCCATCAAGCAGGAGGATTTGTATCACCAAGCTTTGGAGCAGTTGCCGGGTTTGGCGTATTGCATCAACGATAATCCAGGTGTTGGTAAGGGACCTACCGAGCTATCTGCTTTCTGCAAGTCTTTTTAGGAATCCATCCCCTTGCTCTATTGTTTCGACGGTATTGTTTCGAAGATTGTCCGACAACCTAAACAGGAAATCGTGACACCAGTATTATTAGTGGTGTATTCCTTGGTGGTATACAGCAACCTGTGATAGTCTTGGAATTGTGACGAAAATTCCACGCTAGGTGCTTATGTACTAGCTTGTGTCACTTTGGTTTGTTAGGAGGCATGAGCCTGACATGAAAGATTAGTTGCGCGCTTTTTAATCGAGTTCAGAATTCGCAGTTGCTTCTATGTGTACTTTGCTTGGTTTTTGGAAATTGGATTTTGGTGCAACAGGAACGGCATGTGGTTGGGGTATTGGAAGTGGTTCTTATCCCTAAATTTGCGTAATTCTCATGTAGGTTATTGGTTTGATTGTTTGTCTTCAGGCACGTCAATAGTTTTAGGATTTCAGCACTACTTGACCATGATCGGTACCACGGTGCTTATTCCACTACTGATCTTTCGGGCCATAGGAGGGGAAGCGGTATGATCTCCTTGATCCCTATTCTTTCATTTCCCCGCAGTTTCTGTGTTTTATATCTCATGTCACGGCTGTTGCAACCTGGTTTACTTCCTCTGTTGATTTTGATGACAATGTATTAGTTTGGGAAAGAGGATTATGGCTTGATTGTGGCAGTTTGTAAGCGAATCTTGATGAACAGGGGATCCGCTGGATTTGCTAATGAATTTGAGTTGTTTGCAGCATGACCTAGCCAGAGTTGTACAGTCTGCGCTGTTCGTTTCTGCAATCAACACTTTGGTTCAGACTTTTTTCGGAGCTAGACTCCCAGTTGTGATGGGAAACTCGTTTTATTTCTTACCTATGCTTTTAACCATCGTTAACAGAGATGGCATCATTAATATCCCAGATCCTCATGAGGTACTCCTCGCTGTCAAGCCGTCATTTTAATTTTCCTCCAAAAATTTGTGTTTACAATTTTGATGCATTAGAAACTCTAAGTGAACATCATCTGTGCAATGGTGTAGAGGTTTAAGAAAGGGATGCAAGCCTCACAAGGAGCTTTCATCGCTGGATCAGCTGTGAACATAATTCTTGGTTTCAGCGGTCTCTGGGGCATAACTATGAGGTATTGTTTTTGATTCCCACCACCACAACACACCACCCCTCCGCACCCTTCCCCATTAGATGGACAGTTTTGAATGTTAATTTAACAGGCATTGGATTCAGTAGTCCTCGTCTTGATTTCATGGTACTGTTAGTGCAACGCAAATGGTGGCAACTTCATGGTAGTACGATACTAGCGTTCTTCGCATTAACGTGTTACTATGTTGTCTCCTTAGGCTAACATCTAGTCAGCTAACATCTAGGTTTTTTATTTCCTTAATATTGACCTAATTTTCTGCTACTAATAGCATAACTTGCCCTTAAGAGGTTTGTGAATCTAATGCTTGACTCTTGCTAGCATTGACATATCACTAATTGTTTTGCAGGTTCATTAGTCCCATTGTGATTGCGCCGGTCACAACAATAGTAGGTTTGGGGCTCTTAGAGCGCGGTTTCCCCGGGGTGAGTTTCTGCCTCATACGCAGCTGGACTAATCCCATTTACCTTCTGTGATCAGTGAAATGTTTTTTCCTAGTCTGACGTCCAATGCGTGGCTATTTTCACCAGGTGGCCAAGTGCGTTGAGATTGGTATCCCTGCTCTCCTCATTATTCTCCTCTTTTCAATGGTAAATTATCGAGTCTTTTCATTTGCTTCTGGTTGTCTTGTGTTTTCAATCTTGTCTTGGCAACCAAGTGTTTTCTTTGTGTTGGAAGTAAAATCGCCCTTTTTTTTCTTATGGTTTCAGTACCTGAAACATTTCCACTATCGTGCTCATCATGGCTTCGAGCTCTACCCGATCATCTTTGGCGTGGCGATTGTGTGGATCTTTGCGGTCATCCTGACCGTGGCTGGCGCGTATAATCATGCAAGTGCACTTGGCCAGCAGAACTGCAGGACTGATCGTCTAGGCCTGGTTTCTGCCGCGCCATGGTAAGTTTATGCCGCCGCAAGTCATCCACATTTTTATTTTGCAATTTTCGTGAGGCCTGAGTGTTTACCGACACATTTGGGGGGGGACGCCTCTTCAGATTCCTTATGCTCAGTCGTGTTGTTTCCAATTTTCTCAGGGTGAGAATCCCATACCCATTCCAGTGGGGTAGCCCTACGTTCGACGTGGGTGATGTTTTTGGTGTCATGGCAGCTGCGTATGCTTCCCTCATCGAGGTGACTTTCTTATTTCTTTCTGTTTAGTATATATATTTACTCATTTGCTGGTATTGATGTCCTAATAGTAGTGCCTTTTATTGTAAACCTTCAACTAATATTGAATTTCTGAAATGGTTCAGTCCACTGGTGGATTCTACGCTGTTTCTCGACTTGCTGGAGCAACTCCCCCTCCCCCTTATGTCATCAGCAGAGGCATTGGGTGGCAGGGGATCGGGCTGTTGCTGAATGGATTCTGGGGTACATTCACAGGCGCTACAGTGGCACCGTAAGTCTTGGTGACCTATTCCCTCGTGTTTTCCCACGTGCTTGACAATTTTTTGGTACCTAACCTGACTGACACTCTGGTACTGTGCAGTGAGAACGTGGGTCTGGTTGGGTTGACCCGAGTGGGAAGCAGAAGAACGGTCCAGGTTGCTGCAGGCTTCATGTTTTTCTTCGCTATCTTTGGTATTACTCTCCCACTGTATTTCTCCATGCTCTTGCTTTATAACTCTGTATTTTCCTGTGGTGATCGTGCTTGAAGTACCACTGAATTTGGTATTGTTTGTGGTTCAGGGAAATTCGGTGCAGTGGTTGCCTCGATTCCTCAACCAATTGTGGCAGCTATTCTGTGCATCACCTTCGGCATGGTTGGTGAGTATCCGACTCCAATTCTTCAAATGATAATTCTCTCCATTGTTTATGTTTGGTTCGTTCAGATTTGTTGACCATTTGGATCTCTGTTGCTACAGTAACACACATGACTGATGGTGATATGTGGTGTTATGCAGTGGGCACGGGAATCTCGCAGTTGCAGTTTGCGAACATGAACTTGACTCGCAACATCTTTGTTGTTGGATTCTCCATCTTCATGGGATTGTCTGTCCCTCAGTACTTTTCGGAGTTTGCCTTGAGGGCTGGACATGGTCCTGTGCATACCAATGCCCGCTGGGTGGGTGCTCTCTTATACTCCATTAATTGCATAGCCTTAAGTTGCCTTTCGTTTTCTTATATGTTGTGCCTTTACTTACCATGGTTTTGGTGTGAATCAGTTCAACGACATCCTCAATGTGTTCTTCGGCTCTCCGGTGATCGTGACATTCATCGTGGCGACAGTGCTTGACGTCACACTGACCCGACATGTTTCCAAGAGGGACAGGGGTATGCTCTGGACGCGCAAGTTTAGGCATTTTGGTCACGACCCTCGCAATTACGAGTTTTACCGACTGCCGGCAGGCCTGCACAAGTTCTTCCCTCCAACATAGGTGAACAATGGTTGACTTCTGTTGATGTTGAAGTGAATTGTGCCCTATCCTTCCCAGTGATCGTCTTTCCCGGAGAAAAAACCTCTACTAGTGGGATGTAACGGTGCGTTTGGGGTTGATTTGGAAGCGGACCTTCTATGGAGGCGAAGGTTATTGAACGGGGTGGTTGTGGATAAAGAGGATGACTGGCACTGCACTGGCTTGGGCGGCAATTTTATATCCGTCCTGCGACTTGGGAGAATGTGTCGTAAAGAATTTTGTAGACGTAAATACTACATGTTTGGAGAATCTCTTTGCTCACCAAACAACAGGGGTTAGGTTAAACTGACATTGGGTGTGAGTGCAAGGTTTGCGTGGTAGGCTTGTATATGCATTTAGCTGATGATGGACATTGACACCAATCAAATCCATAATAGCTTCCTTTTGTGAAGTCTGGAAGCTCTGATACTATCATGGTCGTGCTCGATCTGGGGTTGTTGCTACTCAGTGGTTGATGTACGTGTGGGCAATTTTGGCATTTTCAATTTTGGTTTGGAGATGCTTACTTTCCATAGATATAGTGACTCCCATAGTTATTTTCACCGTCATGTTAGACTCTGCAGTTGTAATTTCTGTGTGTATATGCGTTTTGTCGTTTCAAAATCTGGGTTGATAATATAATACGAAGCTCTCTGGTTAGTCTGCTTGGAAGTCATATCGCGCACACACTGGTGGTTTGACCTTGTTTGCTTGTCATTTTTTAGCTCTTTCCCGACACGTGTTGAGAGGTTCCCGAGGTTAACTTACCAAGGACATTTTCATTGCATCAATATGGCCTGTGTAAAGACAGGATCAAGGACACAGAAAACGCTCTTCTGACTCTCTGCCAAGTTCATGACCGCAGGGTTGGTCTTGGGATTTGGGTTCTCTGGAGAGACTACGTTATCGCGCGTGACTTTAATATATGCGCATGTTTGTTCTGGACAGCCAATCGTAGCGTTTGTCAGTCTCTGCGTCTCTCACACAATCTCACATTCAACCTCCTGACCTCTGTTTCTGACATAGTGTATCACACCGAATCCACTTGAGTGGTGCCTGATCATTGCTCAATTGGCTGTTTTGCGTTCTAAATTTAAAGTCCCTCCCGCTGGTACTGTTCATGAAGCGCTAGAGGAGTGGATGGAATGAGTGAATGAATGAATGTGGATGTTGGTTCAAATTGCGAAGCTCAAAGTTGCTAGAACGTTTGTGACGTACCTGAAGTGACCCCTGAGGGAATCTCCACTCCTATGAGGTAACTGTAGTAGTACTATGAAAAATAAGGTTGCAGTTTGTGCTTTCATTTGAGTGTGTCCCTCAGAAATGCACCATAATCTATTTCCTTCAATACTTGGGATACAGATCTTTAAGACCATCAGAATAAGGTTGTTTTCTGAGCAGAGTCTATGCAGGCATGAAAGATCCAAGAGGAGGAAAGAGCCAGTGGTAGTCTATTCCTTCCTACATGGAAATTAGCTCCTACTCTCACCACTAACCTGCCCAGGACTGATCGTTGGTCCTTTTGTATTTTTAATGTACTTTTAATGTACTTTTTATGTACTTTTTACATACTTCTTTTGAAGGCTACTAATCTTTCAAAGAAAAAGCCACAAGAAGTAAGGTAGATGAGACTAATAGTGTCAATCACCCAATTTTGACATCTACTGTACCGTCTGCGCACCATTTGCGCAACAAGACATCACCCATTTTTGCAAAGTGTGTAACTCCTTTTCCTTCGGCAAGCAATTGGTGTCATCCATTTCCATAGAGTGTAACTCATTTTACTTGAGCAAGCAATTGGGTGCTATTGTCAAATAAGGATATCAAGTTTACATTTGTTTATGGAACCCATTTTCCTCGAGCAAGCAATTGGGTGTTGTTGTTAGAGAATGATATTAGGTTCACATCTATTTATGGACAATTTAAAGCTCTTAACCCTTGAAGGACATTGAGGTTGATAAGTGGTCAATGGATGACTTAATTATTCATTGTAGAAATATAAAAATGCACCTATTAGTTTAATAATTGGAGCACAGTTTGTTTTTTTCCGGTGATTTGTCGTCAATTTGCACCAAAATATGAGGCCTTACACCAAGACCATAGAACATAAATAGTAAAATTTTGGATGAAATTGCCCTGAAAACTTCCAATTAAAAAGAATCTTGGATGAAATTGCCAAATTGTAGACGAAAATAGAATTATGCAAATGTGATATGTGCTAATGTGATTTTTTTATCCAATATGTGGATGAATGTTGAAATTTGGAGCACCACTATAACATCTAATATCACCACTTTGGTGCTTTACAAAAAATTAAAAAAAACACCCTGTGGAGCATTTGGGTGACTACCTTGGTTATAGGGGGTGGGCCTTCCAGGGTTAAAGTGAAATATTTCATTAAATGTTGGTTCAAGTGGGCTTAGTTGTGATTCATATTTGTTTATAGATTGTTTAAGGCTGATAAAAATGTGGTTCATTAAATGTTAATTCAAATGGAATTAGTTGTAAACAAATGTTTGTTAGAATAAGTTGCAGCTTTAAACAATAAAAGAGGTACTTTTCGAATGTTAAATTTGTGCTTTCAAAACACTCATCAAATGGGATTAGGGTGGTAGGTTAATGATCTTGAATCCTTTTAAGATGGTCATGATCCCCACCTATTGACAATATTTTATTTTTACACAATTTTGTTTTGAAAATTCATATCCATTTCAGTTCTTCTTGGATTATTATGATTCCATGTATATTTGAGTTCACTCAACTAATTCTTTTTTTGAAAAATACATGCAACAATAAGCACATTGCACAAGATCCTTAGATTGCAAATCTTGGTGGTAGTAGGTTGATCTACTTTATTTGATTACCAATATGAGTTGAAATGTTTTTGATGCTAGCATTTCAAAATATTTCAGCCTTGTCTAGTCCTGAATCCTTAAAGGATAGAGACTATGACCATGTGAACATCTTCAATATCCCTTGCTTTGTATGCTCTATTTTTCCATTATGTATGAATGCAAATGATTATTATTATTTTTCAATGATGAAATAAAATATTTTCTATAAGTCATTACATTTTCAATTTTTTTTTGAAAATTTGAACTTACTGTGATTATTTCTAATATGAATGAAAAAAATTCATGTCAAATACTATACGTACTTGAAGATTCTGAAATTTTCACTACAAATTTATATTATAGTATGGAAATTTGTAGTGTAATTCAAATCTATTTTTATCTTTGGGCCTTTATGTTTATTTGTGTGTGTTCATATACTATATAAAGTGACTTTATAAAAGAATACATTGCATTTTCATAGGGTGTTACAATATTTTTTTAGATAATTTTTGTCTTTTTTAGATTATTGAAGGTAAAATAGAGATGAATATTGTCTATATAACCATTAAGTTGGTTGGTCTTTACAGGTCATGAATTAGAGCATAAGGGCTCCCATCATGCAACTCAATAATTATTTGACACTCAACAAATAGATGAAAAATATTTTAAAATAGTCTCTTGTGACATATTTCTTGAGTTATCTCTCTATATTCATTATACCAAATCCCTAAATAAACCTAAGACTAAGTTTAAGTGAATTTTTGTACATGATTACTCTTCCAATGGAATCTTGACATACATTCTTGAGTAGATGATTGGTGATTGTTTCATTAGCTCCAAAGAGAGACTAGTAGAAGAAAGAATGTAGATATGAAGCTTGTTAAGCACAATTAATTATAGTTAAAAAAAATCTAGAGACTAGATCTTCATTTTTGAAAGTTTTTTGTTTATCACCATCTCTATACATGAACTAATTCAAAACCTTGCACAAAAATCCAAAAGCACTAAGTGACCAAACAAGTGGCTATGCATCACTAGAAAAATGGTTGCAACTTCATTACACTTACATAAGTGATGAATATTACATTTGCCATCCTTATAAAAATGATGGAATTGAATGATCATGTGATGATTCTTAAGTGGATCATAATAGAATGTTTTTAGTTTTATAATCTAAGATTAAATTTATACATGTGATCCAAAGATATACTATGAAGAGTCTTCTAATGTTTTTACCATGAATTTTGATGAGTAATGATTCCAAGGCTTGAGAAATAGACCAAAATTATTATTTGAACATGTTTGGATGTTCTTCATTCATTTTGTATGACTACATCAATAAGCTCTTGAAAATATTCATCATCTAACAATTAGAAGTTGACTCACTTTAGAGGTTAACTATTTTAGAGTGTGGCTTATGGTTTGATGAAAGATTGTTTTGTCAAAACACAAGGATACATTTTTTGTTGCGCCCCTTAGTGACACTTACCACCTTAAGTTCCCTTCCAATGCTTCTCAAGCACTTGATAGTTTAGTGGCACCAAGGGCCACGCTCTTCTAACACTGCACATGCCACGTACATCCAATGTTAGTCCCCACTTCCAACTCTTTGTGCTAAGTTCCAGTCACCGGGACTACTAACACACACACACACATCATGACACCGGGGCATGTTACTTGGTAACATGGGGCGGAACTTCCATCTTATTGTGCAAGGACCCATGGTGGCACTATTCACTATGGTCCTAACTGCCCTTGAGTGTAACCCCAACTCCATACTAGGCTCCTTGTGTATTTGCTACTTTCCACTTCATCACTAATCGGGACTCACCATTCGGGACACCTCGCATAGCCTAGCAAGGAGTGGGACTCCACCCAACCGGTGCCATGGGACACCCACAAGTGTCCCATGGTGCCTTGGAGTGGTGGTGACCCCACACCACCAACCTTGAGTCACCGGGACTCACCAAGGCTCCAAGAGGGAGTGAGGAGTGAGACCAACCCCTCCTATAGTACTCTCTGTGGGATTCGGCAAACCCCCCTCTTGTATGTCAAAGGAAACTCCCAAAACCACTTTGGTTTTGGAAGACCACCCCGTTTCTCTCAATTCGCGCTAGTTTGGGACTCCTGAACTTCCACCCGGCATAACTTTGCGGTTCAGGATCCAAATTGCACATGCGACCCCATTTTCGGCATCTACGCGACGCGTAGATGCCGATGGACTACTCACTTGCTCCATTTGGACAAGTACTCGTAAAGTTATCGCCCTCGCAAAGTTATCGCCCTCCAAAGATTCGGGACACTCCCGGCGCGACCAGGGCACTCCCGGCGCGACCGGGACACCTCCAACTTTGAATGCCAATAACTTTTGACTCGCAAGTCCAAATCACCTGTTCTCTGGACGGCTAGAAGCGTCTTCTCAAGACCTTTCCAAGCATGTATCACACGCCCCCAAATTCGTCCGGATCAGAGCGCTAACACGCTCGGATCGCTCGGGACTCCTAGTCCCCCTCACCTCATCTCTTGCAAAGCTTGGGGAGTCACCCCCAATGTCCCCCTTGCTCACCAAGGTGGCACGGGCATGCCTTGTGATGAGGGTTGTGACATTTTTGTAGAATGAATTACTTGTTTGCCCTACTTGTTTAACATGTTATATATTTTGTTTACCAACCAACCATAAGTCCCTTTAGTGTGTCCCAAAAGCAAAGGAATCTCCATATTGCTAATTCAATGAGTTATTTGTTGATGAAAAAGTCATGTAGGCAAAGTTGTTCTAACCCTAAAAAATGAAAATTTTGCCATGCTCTAAAGATTATTTTGGCAAGGTCAAGCATTAATTTTGCACTTTTCATCCAAAAAATGATAGAGCTGGTTTATTCGACATACCATATTCATATAGATCTGGCTTTTCATGTATTAATTATTTATAGGGCATATATTGAAAATTTCCGTGGGCCTTGAAACTAAATAGTTTAATTGAAGTGTAGATAATAGGTGGCCTCAAAGGTAGATTTTCAAGGAGAAAATGCAAACCCAACTTTTGACCCCCTTTTGAAGAAAAGAAGATATCGATTAATTCTAAACGCTTAAGAGGATGAATTGTGTCCAATGAATGACTTTAAGAGAAACTATAGGAATATATAAAGAATGCACTAATTCATTTGAGAATCTAATAACTTTTGGTTGACTATACTATGCTAGTGTGTATTACAAAATGACTTTACAAATAGTTTTATTTTTGTTTGAGGGAGGAATATTTTACTAGTGATATTTGGGATGATTCTTCAATATGAACCACATTAGTAGAAATCCAATGGATAAAAATATGCCTCCCTTGAAAAAAGTTATAAACATATGTAAGTTCATTTTGTGACAAGCACTATTAGGACAAATCAAAGTGTGTTGATAACAAGGTTGTATCCTTTGAAAGGGGGATGCAACTATGGAGGTGCAATGTAAAACCTACCTCTATTTTAGGGGTTGTGTAGGCCTTGGAGATTTCATGGCCAATCACAACCCCTGCACACCGAGGCACACTTGCACAATGTGCATCTATGGAAAACAAACCTCTGAAGGTTTATAAATGGCCCAAAACAATCAAACTCTTCAAGTACACCAACTACTTAGAGTGGTTGGAATTATCTATATCTTAAGATAGACTGTTTGTTTGTTTTGTTTGTTTATTTGTTTGTTATGTTGAGATCTCCTGGACCGTGTGTCCCCTAGTCAAGTTCTTGGTACCGTTGGAAAGCCTTGGGTGAGGAGGGGTGGATGGGTTTTGTTTCGTGGTGTTTGGATCTACAATGTGAAAGTTATTGAATTTCAAAACTTTTTTTAATAAAAGAAATTAGAAAATTAGAAAAATACTTTTACTTTTCTTCTAACTGTGGCAACGGCACAGGCCACACTAGTTTCTCTTATTTCTCTCATTTCTCTCTTAAAAAAATTATCCTCAAAATTCACCCAAATCTAACCCTTTTGCATGAGACTCTGCGTAGTGATGAGTAGGCAACTGAGATCGACCATCGTCATCCACTCCCCAGCCACATCTCCGTCTACTCGCCACTGTCCCTCGCCATCCAATCTGCCACTAGAGTCTCAGAATCTGCAAAGGAAGCAACGGATTTCCCTCAATCTCTTGCTCAATTTCCGAATAGGTCATTGCTTTCGAAGAATCCATCCTTTCGGTGTCTCCGGAAGGGAATTTTCTGGTCGTAGTGGTTGGCCCAGGTATAGAATCCTGTGCTTTGGGAGTGCAAGTGTGTGTTTTGGTGTCAATTGGTACAAATGTGGTGGAATTTGTGGAGGTGAAATCTTGCAATGTTTGGGTTTTTCCAGCTGCTGCCTTTGCGGGATGATGGGTTGGTGTCGAGAGCGTTTGGTTGACCTTGATTGGCTTTCAGCCCTTGGTAGTGTTCGAGGGAAATGGTGCTCTGGAAGCTTGGAAGGTTTTAGAAGGTTCTTGAAGCGGAGTCGGCGTCTTTCCTTTTTGAAATACTCGGAGGAAGCTATCTTGTGGCCGAAGTTGGGTTTCATGATTTTTTTTTGCAGTTTTTGAGTAGGTCGTGTGGGTTCTTCTGTAGTCCGATTTTTTCCTTTCTTTTCTTGAGACCAACTGAATCCGTGCAATGTTGTTTAATGTTTCTGGTGATATAAAATTGGGGCCATGTGAATTCTATTATTTTCTATGAATTTGATCATATAATTGGTCGTTGTTAAACTATGAATCCTTGGTCCTTTAGGGTTTACTGTATGTGTCCCATGGACCACAGATTGTTACTTACGGGCAGTTCCTTTTGTAGATTCAAAGTTGCTGCGATTCTGAGATTGTGTGTTCTATGAGGGTTCTTTTCGAATCTATAATTTTTCAGAAATAATCCTGGAGCTCTGTTGTGAGGTTTTGTATAGGCTGACCGGAGCTAATCAAGCACGGAATTTTGTGAAGAGCTGAATCTGAATCTGGCGCATATATGGGTTCCACATGGAAGTGCAGTGTAGGAGCCTCGCACATGCCAAGTGCAGGGCTTCACGGTGACCATCCAGTTCTTGGCCTTGGCGAGGCCCACAATTTGACGAACTCTTCCCATACTCGGGACTTCAGGTTTAGAATTTGCTTTGGAATTAGGGCTTCTAGGAGGAGAATAAGGAAGCCTTTAGCAAAACCTCAAATTGAATTTGGAAATGGCTGTAGTACGCCCAACAGTGTTTTCATTCCAGGATGTGTGAGCATGGGCTGGTCACAGAGATTCTCACTCACCACCACTCATGCAAACGACAATAGTAGTAATAACGGTTCCAAAAGCACCCGAATTGACAGCGAGGAAGACGTAGGCTACGGTGAAAAGAGAAAGGGAGGCAATGCTTTCCTAGATTTTGGCACTGATGGAGACGAGCCCTTCGTGAATGGAGAGTACATGAGGTTGTCTGGGGGGGATGAGTCTGATGCCTCCGACCTATTTCGTGATGAAAAAGACGCCCAATTCGTCGACAATGATATGTGGGCAGATGATTCTGGAAGGGACGAGGATGATGAAGTCAGTGAGGATAGTAGTGCAGGTAGAGATGGCTATGGAGCCTTTGGGAGTGTGAAATCTGCAGCTGACTCTATAGGCATCGGAGGAAAGGAGCCTGTTTATCGGGTAGGAGAACGTGGCTTTTAATGCAATGAGTTTCAAAGAATTTGATGTTTGTGGATGAGGATCATTTTAGGGCTTATGTTTCTGCAACCATTGGTATTCCTAGGTGCTTGAACGTGGTTTTCAATGCAATGGATTTCAAACAATTGCATGTCCGTGAATGAGGATCAGTTTAGGACTTATGTTTCTGCAACCATTGGTATTCCTAGGTGCTTGAAATCCATCCTGGTGGGGATGTAGTGCAACGAGAAGTAAGCAGAAGGCAGTTGTTAAGGAGTATAGGTGAGTGACTTCGTTACGTTGCTCATATTGCTGTTCTCAGGCCCTGCCCGCACCAACGATCGTTAATTAGCTAACCGGGGTGTTGAGGTCCATTGTGTGCCTGCACTTGCAAGGTAACTTATGGGGGGGTAGCATATCAAGTTAGGTTACTACTGTTACTTGGTTTGAGTGGGCAGATTTAGATTTCACACCATTGGTATAGGCATTGTTGGTATACTTGTCCAAAATTAGAGCTAACTTGCGCTAACTAACTTGCAATGAATTATCATTCATCTCTACCAGGGGTTTAGGGTTGACACAACTTGGGCAGTGCGGGCATTGAGTTACTAATTCCAATTAGCTTATTGGCGCTACTTGGTTTGTGCGGGTGGTGCCAGTTACTGTGAATTCGATTTTCTGAGTGTGATTACTGTGACAGCATTTTACAAACTTTGATACCCATGATGATCCTTGTTGAAGATTGACGAGTTTGTTTCGCTCTGACATGTGACTAGCTGGACTACGTTTACGAGATATTCGAAGTGTCGATCCATCATTATGGGTTACCAATTCAGTGCCTGCCATTTTGGTGAGTCATATTAGTGCACTTTTATGTTTTGTCTCCTGAAAGGATTAACTGGGTCTCATTAGGCCTGCATGCAGTTTTCAAGATTTCAAATGGCTAGGTTATATGTATTTCAAGTGGTGAATACAGGTTTCGGTTATCATGCCCTGAAGACGTGTTTTTTTTTATAATGTGCTTGTATTGTATGACAGGTGAGGGGACAGGCTATTCTCCTCAATTTGGGTTCGCTCAGGGCCATTGCAACTTCTCATAGTGTCCTCGTATTTGAGCATAAAAGGTATTTGATCATTTCCATTGAATCTAACCTAGTCCGTAGTCCTTTTGGAAGTTCTCGTATTTAGGCATACTCAAAAGGGAAGTATTACTTAACCTTTATCGTGGTGATCATTGCAGTGTTGGAGCTGAAGCATTCATGGAAGCACTGCTTACACGTCTTCGGACAACTAGCAACGGCAATGGTCCTATCATGCCCTTTGAACTGGAGGTAATGCAGTACCGGTTACTTAAAACTTCTTACATTGCAAGAAGATTGATCAACTTCTTTCCTACGACTTGTTTGCAGCTCGCGTTTTGATGGATTCTTGAATTTTTACTTAGACCGATTATTGGTCATAAACGTGCATTGTCAGGCATCTTTCTATTGAAAGTGACCTGACTTCTACAATTGCCTTGCTTGTTAAGACCAGGTAGTAGAGGCCGCTCTTATTTCAAGAACTCAGAGACTTGAACGAATGCTCATGGATGTCGAACCTCGAGTAAGCATGAATATGGCTCAGCTCACTACGGCAAACTATTTATTTTCTGGTTTGTCTCACAGATGTGATGTTCTGTGCAGTAGATTTTAGAGATTTTACGAGGCCTGTAGATAATTGGTTGAAATTTTGGCCTGAAAGAGGGACGGCCATTATATAGCTAGCAGTTGCATATTTAGTCTGCTGCGAGGTCTTCTGTTTCTGAGCTTGCTTTTACTTTGTTACGACGGTTTATACATTTATGAAGATGCTTCATAGACTTTATCTGGTCACAAATGCGCAGGTAATGGTATCATTGAAGGTGCTGCCAATTCGTTATACAGGCGATGTGTTGGAGGAGCTTCGCCTTTTAAAGCAAGCTCTGGTATGTATCTTGATGTCATGGTTTCTTTTTTGTCAATGTTTCATAAGCCAATGTAAAGTGGGATAAGGTGACATATCATCATTGCGTCCACTGCAGGTTGAGTTAGCTGCAAAAGCTGGTGCCCTGCGTCAAATGCTTCTGGAGATGCTGGAGCATCCAGAGGACATCCGGAAGATGACTATCATGGGGCGAGCATGTAAATTACGGAGGGGAGGTGGCTCCATTGAGTGCTCACTACCTTTGGACCAGCAGAATGCTGAAGGTGCTACAACGCTTATCGTTTTTGATAGAACAGTTTTTGAATATTGCCTTGTAATGATGCAAGTTTTTCTATCACTAAACAAAGGCGCAACACTCCTTGTCTAATAGGTTTTTTTTACATCTGCAGATGAGGAAGAGGAAATCGAAATGCTTCTTGAATACTACCTTCAAAGGTCAGCGAAGCTATCAATCAGGGAGTCGAATGTTTGCAGTAGCAAATTTTTAATACTAAAATATATTACTTCCTCTACATTTCCCTTTCTTCGTGTGTTCTGTGGATTGCAAGATTATAAAGTAACCTTGTTAGCTGATCATTCTAGAACTGAATTCATGTGCTTAGTTTTGATGATACTCACCTTCATTCTTGCTGAATAGGGCTTTTCTTTTGACAGATGTGACTCTTGCCATGGTCAAGCCGAGAAGTTGCTGGATGCTGCCAAGGAGATGGAAGATTCCATCGGCGTTAACTTGAGGTTTGCCTTCCAATGTTGAAGTGTCTGAATACTCATTTGGATACTCATCCTGCTAGTCTTGTCACCAAAGTTGCCACTATAGATTGAAAGACTGGGCAATATATCTTGACAGTAATTTCAATCAACCTAGAATTGGAGATGTGGATTTCAAAGAAGAGTTTACGTGATGATGCAGTTCAAGGCGACTTGAAGTGAGCCGATTGGAGTTATTGCTTCAGGTGGGCACGTTCTGCTCTGCCCTCGGGGCCCTCGTTGCAGGTAATGACGTTTCCATCTTGACAATCATCAGTTTTAGCTTCTTTCGAGAGGTTTCTTTTCTAAAACTTGGATTGATAGTTTCAAAGTTGCTTTAACCCGAAATTGCCCAAGCTGATAGTCAATTATAGTAACTTTCGAACATGTTTGTATCATTCAAAATGTAGGTTATGATTTCTTCTTTCAATTGGTACATTTGATACCTTCCTTGAATGATACGCCCTAAATGATACGGAAGCGGCCACTTGGGCATTTGGCATTTGGGCATTTTGTGGTTATACGTGATCAGCGCGTTTCCTCGTAGCACATGCTAACTTTCTTTTTTTTATTACAGGAATCTTTGGTATGAATCTGAAGTCGTATCTGGAAGAGCGTGCGGTAAGTTTTGATTTGCAGCAAAGGATGAATACACTCTTATGCGCTTTTAATCTTTTATTTGTTGGTCTTTCATCGACAGTTTTCTCTTAACTCAGCTGTTTTTTCTCGCAGCTGGCATTTTATATCGCAACAGGCGTGATTGTTTTCGGAGGCATTGCGTTGTTCGTACTTATGCTCAAATATCTGAAGAGACGGAAGATATTGTAACTAGGCTCTTCTGATTGTTGAAGTATAATTCTGGGCATTCTTTGGCATAAATGTTGACGTCAGTGCACACTGTACGGCATAAGATTTTTATATCTTTCGTCTCATGTTGGTGCATTTGAAAGGATTGTGGAGGGCTAGGAGCCTAGGACTACGTCATTTAGGAATTCAATTTTGTTGGTCCTTTCCATATTTGTATATTGTGTTCGACAAATTTCATGGTGAAGGTTTTGAGGGGATTCTTAAGGTTCAGTCGCAAAATGCACATTAGTAATTGGGTTTTGGTGTGTGCATTGTCATTGTTACTCGTACCATTTTTAGTAGTGGCATGGCACCATTTGAAAACAGTGCCAAATAGGAAGTTATGCAGAGCAAAGTTTTACTCCCTGTGTCCCAAAATGATCTTGTTGGACAAAATGTTTTGGATTAAGGTTGAGAATAACATTTTTGAAACTTTTTTTGTGCTATAAGTAGAGTTTGGTGCACTCCTATCATCTTATAAACTTTGAGTTTTAGAGTTTTTTTCAAAGTGGAAATTTGGAGTACTAAAAAATGGAATTTTAGGGGTATATTTAAGGAGCACTAGCGGGCATTTAACCCTTAAACAATAGATTGGTGATTGGAAATCATCCCTTTTGGAACTATATGACATCATCTATTTTAAAAAATCCAAAAATATTCATTGGAGGTCAAACTATTGTGGAAGATCTCTCCTTTTTGCACAAGATTTGGGGGATGAATAGTTGTACTTTTGTCCTATGCAAAAGGATTCTCTATCATTCATCAACCAAAAAATGTCCACGGCATAGTTTATAGGTTAATCTTTGAGTGTGAAGTCATCATGTTGTAGTTAGTTATTATGGGTCTAAGACTACATGTAGACCTTTTCTTTGCCTTCCAAAGCTTCATCTCCTTCAATTAGGCAACACACAAAGAAATACAAAAATTAATACAAATAGTGTTGATTAACCCTTCAATCATTTCATTTATCTTTTGATTGATGATTGTATGGATGGAGGGGTAACTACTCCTTGGAGTTCTTTTGATGTTCCATATAGCAATCGAAAGCCAAATCTAACCAATTTGCAACATCACAAAGTGCAATAGGAAGATCATTTGTGGACAAATAATTAAGGTCAATAGTAAGATCATTTTGGAATGGAAGGAGAAGTAAATTCTACAAAACCTTAGACATATTTGCACATGTGAAGACCATGACTTCAGGAGCTCACTTGTTCAAATTGAACTATCTTCAAAAAATATGTTGTCAAGAATTCCTTTGCATGCCAATTTAGAGGGCGTTCAATGAGGGCTTTTTAGAATGTTACGGGCAGCTTTGATCCAATTTGCAAATTGAGATGCTAATTGAAACGCTGGGTTTTGCAAAAAAATTTGAAATAAGGGCTTCTAATTCTTGGTGAGTTATGTCTAGAAAAGAAATCATAGAACTTAAAATCCATAACTCTAATCGACACCCCCACCCTTCTTAACCCCTAAATGCCCACGGCACCAGATTTTGGTGTTTCAAAAACTTTGAAGTTAAGGAAAACCCAACCAAATTGCTATTATTATTAGTTTATATTTTTGGAGAATTCTTTTTGAAGTCTAGTTTTAGGATCAAAAAGTTGATCTGAAAAATAAAGGATTATGATTTTTCTATTGACGATTTAGTGCAAGGATGCCCATTGCAATCTTGACTTCCTGTAGTGTTGAGGGCTCTTGTAAATGAGCCTCAAATACACTAGATCTTGGAGGAAAAATCACATTCAAAATTCATTTAAACAAATTGTAGAATAGATTTTGAAAAGTCATAAATTAATTGATGTTGTGCATGCTAGGCCCTATAACCTCATATTTTTTTAGTGACCAACTTTTTAGAGTTGACATGCAAAAAGTGAATTGAAAAATTTTCACAGTTTTTACACCCTCATGATCAAACATTATAATCTTTCAATCTGTAAGTAATATTGTTATGTTTTCTTTTCCTATGTGATCTTTAACATTTCTAGTTTGAATTTGTACGGCTACAATTCCAAAAAAATTGGTACAACTTATGAAAATGTTGACTTTTTGTTCAATTCAGAGCAAATTTCAAGGAGCTCCAAACACGCCTTGGGCATTTAGGGGTTAACGAAGGGTAATCTTTTTAAATACTCAGAATAATCCCAATTCAGTTGAGTTAGTAAGACGGTTCTAACCCTCTAAAAAATAAACTCCCAAGTCTATCTGGAAACAATTACATTAGTTCTATTGCTTGTCAACTTTTCAACTTTTTCATGCTTACCTCTTGCCCGCCGCAGTACACGCCATGACCAAATAGCACGGAGCTCATGGTCACACATATCAATATTACCCTTGTACTGAAACCTGTGGAGCATTTGCCTCCATTGAAAGTTCAGGATTTCCCCGCACTGGCTCGGCTTGTGCAAGGTTAGCTATGCCCAAGCTAGATTGCTTGGATTCTTTTTCTTCCATTTTTCTCATCCGTTCAAACATGTTGCCATATAACTTAGCCTCTTTTTTGCGATGGGCTGCTATTTTCTGGTTCAACCTCTTCTGCTCCAACTTCGTATCCCTGCAATGTACAGTACATCTTAAAGTTCAATATCCCTTCCTTCTCTGAAGCAGAATGGAGTTAAGGTGGAGGGTACTAAAACCGTATGGGATCTGATGCTGTCTCTTATACTGAACTTTGTTAACAACAGCAAGTCATCTATTTATGCACTTGATAGGAGTCATTAGCAATTGGTGTAACACATGAAAATGGGGTTTACTGTCCCTTCAAGACTGGCCTACAACCTCCAACTTTGAAATTGAATAAGCTGTCCATACACAGCGATATGGTTTTGATCTCAACAGATTTAACTCTGTACACAAAGAGATCTCCATGAATCTCCCGAAAATCTCCTACGCTACTTTAAAAAGCTTAAAGTGGCGCAAATATCTTAAACAAGTCATTGCCATTGTGTGAAGAACAGAGAGGTTACTATTTCGTAGAAGAATGAAAGTCATGACAGTATGATTTTGACGCTAATACACAAAATAAGTCATTAAGGATTACAAAGATTACGAGCAATGACCTGTTCTCAGGATCAATTTCTAACGCCTTTTTTATATCCTCCTCAGCGAGTTCGAGGTCCATCGTTGCCGAATATGCTTGGGCTCTCCTGTACAGAGCCTTTACATTTACGGGATCGCCTTCTAAACACTGCAACGACTCACGCCAACTCCCGAAGGAATTAAGGATGCCTTTATAAGAGCCGATTTTGTAATATTCTCTGTCAGGTCTATCAACAGCAAATACGACAGAAATCAGAAAGCGGTGAAAGCTTCAGAATTCCATAGCTTTTAAGAGCAAACCTTGGTGGTCAAATGAATGGCTTCTGAGTAGTCTTTCAACTTGAGCTTGCATGCTGCATCATTCAATTTCAGAGACATTTTAAGACTCCTGGCCTCTCTCTTCTCATCGCCATCTTCAAAAACTGTCTCAAAATCTACGAACCTACACCCCTGCACATAGATCGAGAAATTGCCGATACACAAAACGACTACAATCATCATCAAAGATTAAATATAGAAAAGGGAGAATGAACGATATGAATTACCTTCTCATACTTTCTAGCAGCATGAAATATTTTTCCGCTCTTGAAAAGACTATTGCCCTCATTCTTTTTCTTTGCAGCCTCTACAAGCTTCTGAGCAGTATCCATATCCCAAGGGTCTTTCGCCTATACCCACACGATCACTGGCAATGCTAAGATTTTGATCCTCCACATTCATGCTAGAATCTTCAACAAGCAAGTCAAAGAATCGAACATATCATACCTTTTCAAAACTATCCATCTCAATTTCGTAAGTTAAAGTGGAGTTGGCAGGAACAAGGGCTAAATCACATTGTTTATCCTCTTCCTCAAACCCGTACTCTGAAGGAATCGTGACAATGCAAGCCTCGTTCTTCTTCATACTAACAAATACTTCGTCCAAACCAGGACAAACTTGACCTGCACAAGCACAGAAGCTCAACCAAATGAAAAAGTGTAACACTCTCCATGAGGTCGATGCACGTCTTCAAGAAGAGATATACTTGATAGGATGTACAGTACCTTCATCAATAATAACTGTATACGGTTCTTCAGAGTCGTATCCTTTCTTCTCAAAAATTGTCCCATCTGACAGCTTGCCGATATACTTCACTGCATCTCAAGCAACTAAGCTTGGTCAATCCCTAAATGCCCAGAAGGGCCCATGGGATGCTTCTAAATTCAAGTTTAGTGCCACATAATGACATCTTCAGCCAATTCATAAACAGGAATCTCTATCAAAATTTTGTTACTCATAGACTGGAAGCATCCAATCACAAAATTGAATATAATACAAGCGAAATATGGCCATTCGAACAATACAAAAAGTCAACAAATTCTGACCGTACCTAAATCCATAAGAGTTAGTTTAATTATGATGGGTTTCATTCTAAGCATGTCAAGTGCACGTTTCCATGTATAAAAAAATTCGTAGAAACATGAGAATAAAGAGTTGAAAATGACCCTAAAAAATGAGTGAAAATGCAAGACGTCTAAGGGTTATCATTGCTTCGCAAACTGTAGAGAACACAAACGCTACCCAATTTTGATACTTCTAAAGCAATCGAAAGAGTGCTTACCAGTCACAGTCGCTCCATAATTTGGCTTCTCGTAACTTTCCCCTTGTCTTGTAATTTTTTTGACGATCAGATTGTCATCCGTCACTGTCTCTACTGAATTCCATGATAGCACCTCGAGGTCTATGATAAGCACAGCATTTGCAGGGACAGCACCTTCAGAGTCCACTGCTTCCCTACCTTCTGGTCCAAAACCATCTGTATTCACCAACGAATTGGTGTGATTCTCATTCTCAACATTGTACGTATACATAATTTGATGTCAGCTGCGAAATAGAGACGAGGGGTAGAAATAATATGTACATTCAGGTCGCACAGTCAAAACAACCCCCTCCGTCCTTTTCATAGACTTCACGGCATGGCTGATGGCAGGGCAAAAAAGTCCTGCAACAAAATAACTCCGATAGTTAACCAGAAAACAGCTCGTCATTTATGGGTCCCTCTTTTAAGTAAATCCAAATCTTCATGATTCTCCAGCAGCTACCTTCGAAAATTGGTCACGTAGACATGTCTAAGGTTTGAAGGCAGGGTCCCACAAGGGTGACAAACTGACCCGAAGACCATTTCTGGAATAGATGGTAAATGGAAATATTCTAGATCTGATTTGTTTGTTCCGAAAATAGCTTACAATCTGAGATTTATCTTGCATTCAGTTTCTCAATCGTTGAAACGACGATCAGCCCAACAGTTCCAAAATAGAGATTCATGCCAAAAGAAAACGTACTAGAACCTTGCAAACAGTGTTTTCGTCTCGCCAATTACTGAGATCAGATATTACCTTAGGCCGTAATCAAAGCCTGTCTGGCCCTGGCATCATAGTGAAGCTAGGCCAAGGTCAGGAATGGACCACAAAAATCGCAGAGAAATTGTGTAGAATCGAGATTACTGGATGAAGGATACCGTCCTTGACGAAGTACTGCACGCCCTCATCAGGGGACTTGGATACTACCGTGCCATCCTCCAGCTTTGCCTCGTACTTCACTGCGATATTGCATCACATCAGCTGCTAAAAAATAAAATAATTTCACTTGGAATTGGGAGCAAGATCAGGTATGAAGAATACATATAAACCAACGATTCTGACTGCGTTACCAACTAAGGTAGAAAACCAATTCCCATGAGGGACCTTTTTCCATGAGTTGAAAAGTCACTCATTTGAAATGCCAGCGTCATCCCAATCACATGAATCAAAAGAAATGAGATACATCACAATCAAAGATGCTTCCCTGAAATACCTCATAGAGGTGATACACCTTGGCTACTTTAATTTGACTGACTGGGATCTCCCCAAATTGACAAGTGTGACAAGTGAGCTATAATCACTGATGGTGTGACCAGTGTCTTAAATATTCTATAGTGATGTTTTAGAAAAGGTCAAGTGCGTCATTAAACAAGTCTTCAGCGTACTTAGGATTCAATGGCAGTCCAATCTCATGATTTGAAGCCCTCTACTACGAAATTCAACAATTCGTAACCTATTCATATGGCATCCAAATAACACATATTTTGGTACATTGGATTCCTCCTGAAAATGGAGACAAGACTCTCAAACGCAAATTCCATTCCACTACTGGAAACCACTAAAGACAGATGAAAGCCAAGGGAAAGGGATCCCTCCATACAAAGCCCATTCTGATACTAGAAACCACTGAAGACAGAGGAAAGCCAGTTATAGTTTTAATTAGGTCACCGCTTTTTATGTATGGAGGTGTTAAACTGAGTTGGTTCATGTTGCTTCCTTCCCAACAAGCCTTCTATGGTAAGTCGCACTAAAGAGAAGCAAGGCACCTGTAACTTCGTCAGCATCCTTTGGTGTCTCCCAAGATTGTCCCTCACGGACAATTTTCTTCAGCACACCACCATTTCTCGTCACATCTCTGACACTGCACCACGACAAGACCTCAATGTCGAACTTGAGGGTGGTGTCCGGCGGAATTCCAAGTGGGGATTCCTCCTTTCCATATGTATACTCCGGTCTCAGAGTGAATATGGCTTGTTCACCCTTTCTCATCGTCTTTATGCCTTTGTCCCATCCTTTGATCACTTGCCCTATATCAACCACCCCGAATGTCATGTGACTTCCTCCAAATGCACATGAGGCATAAGTTTTACACCTTTCAGAAACATGGCAGTTGGTACGTTTCCAATACATTTGCACCCAAAAAAAATCCAGGATATGTAACGTACCCACTCCCAATTTAAAAGTAAAAGGCTCCTTGCCACGGCTTGAGTCAAACACGGTACCGTCCGGCAGCGTCCCCGTGTAATGCACTGCCATCAAGAAACGAAATCAATGAATATGCCCCGCTCAATTAGCCAGGTCTTTTCAAAATCATTTGTCAATGATCTTTCGACAATTACATTCGATAGCTTCACATGTACAAAATATCCGCAATTTTCACTTCAATTTCTTAATGCTTACAAATTCAATTGCACTTGGCTACCGTGAAACGAGAAGTCATCATTCCCTGTTCGTTCAATTACCATCAACAATGTGAAAGAGTAAATCTCCTTCAAGAAGGGAAAGTGCTTGCCCGTGACTTCATCCCCAAAGAGAGGGGTCTGGGGAGATGGATCAGTGCCATGCTTGACAACCATCTTCTTGATGCCTCCATTCTTGAGCACGTTCTTCTCCACTCCCGTGGTTGTGTAGTCTGCCGGCCCACCTTCTTCCTCGTCTTCTTTATCGTGGAGATCACAAGTGGGCCCGGGGCCAAACTCTGGGACTACAACCATGTTGTCCGGCTTCATCTCCAAATCCTCCATGATTGCTCAAGCTCCTTCTGCAGCTTCGGTGTTGAAACGAGGTAGTGATTGAACAACACAATGGCGCCCATTCGCAAGAAAGGTGCACGTGAACGGTTTCCCCTTTCCCTTGTCGTACCGGTACCTCCTGTTCACACTGAGATCTCGTTTCATACCAGTCTTGAAGCTGAATATAAGGCCCGGTTTACACTTCTCCGGATAAGTCTTCGTGCTGCCCTTCTTCTACTATAGCGGTACACATACAACGATTGACCATGGGACTGTCGCATGGTTGCAGAGTGCATCAGTCTGACCAAGTGCAGGGTTCAGCAGAGAAAACATTATCGAACCCTAACTAAGTGGACTCCTGGAGCCAGCAATCCATAGTGGGAGATACTAATAGTAGTAGCGGTTGTGCGGTAGCTGCACATCAGAAAGGTGGTCAAAGAGTTGCATGCATATTCAGCAATTCTTCACAGTGCAAGACGATGAGTGGGTTCAAAGCATGTAAACCTTAACAGAATAAAGGTGGTGCTATGAAAGATTACTTGAAATCAAGGTGCCAGGTCAAGTGGCAAAGTTTGTATTCTCCAATTCAAGAAGATGCATTACCGATACAGTGGTGAAAAACTTCACCAACAACTGCTGAATTTGCCAATACATGAAAGTCAATCCCGAAACAAACACATTCAAAGTATCTTGGCATAAAATTTCCTCTTTGATTGATGCAGGAGTAAAATGTACACTGCAGGGAGTCTCTGACAACACTGCATGCGATCGCTCAGTGATCCTCCAAAAAACATCTCTACAGATGAGTATAATGGTAATTCTGCCGTAAAATACCCGTGTGGTAGCCTGAAAGATGTTACTAAAGCACAGGAGCTATCTATTCCACAAATGACATCGCTATCTTGTGTCAAGTTATCTACGGTTTTGATGAGAAGACCAATGATCAGATATCAGCCTGTCCCTCAGGTTTGGCTGATGCATCCAATATAATGTCATCTCGTTGCTGCATAATTTCGTTGTACGCATGCGTTGCCTGTCCTTGTGCGTTGGATATTTTCACGAGAATCTCCAGCGCTGCCACAGGTTTTCATGTCAGATTAACATTTCAGCATCAAAGTGGAGAGCAGATGGTAAGGTAGACGATGCTAAAACCATTATGGACCTGATCCCATCTCCTGTACTGACCCCTGATACCTGATCTTTGAATGAAAATGGAGTTGTCTACTATCACTCATATTGGTCAATAGCCTCCCACTTTCTAATTGCATAATAAATTCAAAGTCATTAAACTTTGATCCCAATACATTCGGCTCTTACCCAAAGATCTGTACACAGCTCAATAGTGATCTCTCAAAAGTCACACAACTACAGATTCTAAAATGCACAATAGTATCCTCTAACTTAGACCCAAATCTAGCGGCGGCAACGACGCAGCTTAGATGACATAGGGGCTGACACTCGAGGGGTGGAGAGGTCCAGAGGAGAACCAAAATCATTTCAGACACAAGACTTGGCCCTAACTCAAAAGTGTACCTGACTCAAAAGAGCTTTGTGCAGCTTGAAGCTGGGGCGAGACAAAGGCACCAAACCAGCGCAGAGGTTTTGTTTGTTCGGTAGCCTGGACACACAACCACATCATCAACAAACTAGAATCCACTCCCATCACAAGCAGCAGAACACCAACAGCAACGACAAAGAAGTAAATTCTGTGAAAATCCAACCTCGTTTCCACCGGTAACTTCAGAGTCCGAGTCGGAGTCAGCCACACCGGCCATTATCCGCCTGTAAGCGGCGTCTTCGTCTCGGGACCAATCTGCACAGCAATATGCCAAACAGGGGTGACGATTCAAGACAACGACTTAACAATTATACCATGCAAATACATTTCCAGGCTGCAAAACCAATCCTCATGGAGTTTCGAATGCAAACCAGAAGGAACAGCTTCGGAACGAGAACGGTCGTGCTGAGATGCTTGTCCCTCGCGTGGCGTGTGAGACTCCGAGGGGATCGCGGAGGTGTTCTCCCCAGAATCCAATCTCAGTAACGACATATGCAATGGCGATCCAGCATTGTCATCTGTCAGCAAACGAATTGGTTCCTCTCATTGTACTCTGTTTCATTCTTCGGAAATAATGAAAAGCTACTGTTTCAATGGGAAAAAAAGGAGCGAAAGACGGTATAAGCAAGCTTCGACACGGCGAGACGAAGGCGAAGAAGGAGAGAACAAAGAAGGTAAAGCAAGGCTTGCGATCGATCGATCAACCTGGTGGAGCGAGCGACACGCGAGCGGAGGCAGAGTAGGGTTTCAAGCTGAAGAGAGGTTGACTGACGCGTGACGGCCCCATGGAGTAGCGCGCTCTGGCCATGTCCATCCATCCCTGCAATGATCCATCTGCGCGGTCGAAATTAGAAAAAGAGGAGCACGAAACAAAGAAGAGGAGTAAGCAAAAAAGGACAATTGATCGAGGGGAGGCACCTCACGGAGATGCAGGGAGAGCGAGTTTTGCAACACCAGAAGCTCTTGCACGGAGTCCAGGCAGCGAATGATCTCCTGGTCGGGATTCAAATCGGGTGCCATGGCAGATCGCTCCCTCGTAATTGACGCTCGCCAAAGAAAAACGAGAGCAGCCACGTTGTCTCCGTTACCAATGATAATACAACTGACGAGGGGTTTTCGGTTCGAGAATAGCTATAAACCCTAAACCTCGAATTGTTTGATTGTCTCGAAACTGCGAAGTCGGTTGATTGTCTCGAATAGATTTAAACCCTAAGCATCGAATCTGACGGGACGAGGATGGAGTGACAATCAAGTTTCGAGACAATCAAAGTGGGGTCGAAGGTTTCGTTCTGTAATTAGTCGCTTTTTACTTTTGAGTCTATATTCAGGTTTCCTTTTCTTCACAAGTCAACTGTCACCTTCACATGAACGCAGGCACAAATGTGTGCAATTTGGGCACATATGTGTGCATAAGCTTATAGAGAATCTGTAATAAAACAGGGATAAATCGTGCGGGACAGAAAGACTGCAAAGAGAAATTTCTTCAACCTCGTTTTGAGATTGGCGTGAATTAAGTGAATTAAAAGTCGGTTCATGCCAGGTCCCTCTTCACAGCCCCGAAGCACTATGCGGGAGGCACGAAGAATACATGCTCCGTTCGGAGGGAGAAAGCAACTGTATATATAATATCATTCACTGTTCCGTGATGCCAATGTAATATTGTTCTACCAGTTGCAGAAAATAGGACAATGTGTAATAGCAAGCCAATTGAAAGATTCCCAATAAACAATTCGGTGGAGAGTACATAATGGTGGTGCAAAGTCATTGCACACGTTGATAAGCTAAGTTCTTCACATCACTTAGAACGCTTAGTTCTGTGAACTTTCTATGCGACATTTCCTCTCGTAAGTACAAGAAGGGCTTGCTCCTTGTTGACATTGAACAATGCAATTGCATTATACTCTAAAAAACAAGATCTAATTGCAAGCATTGGAGTCGCTTGATGCCGTATGTTGGTACAGGCCCGGGTCTTTGTGATGATTAGTATACAATGTCTGTATCACAGGGCAGCTAGATTTCGTCTTCTTCGTCGTCAAGGAAAGGCAATCGTTGGCCTTTACGCATGACATCCACAGCCAGTTGGATCTTCGTATTCCACATAGCAAGCTCTGCTAATAGGGTTGGCAATGTTCCATTGGCTACAGCAAGTCTCTCCTTCAATGCCAGCCTCAAATCCTCCTGTTCAGCTTTGGATGCCGTGGGAGCTGCACATGGTGTTTCCTCTGCAGACACAAAAATATCACCAGTCAAGAAGGCATACAGGTAATCCTCTTAAGAACAAGATATTCGCTTAGATTTTGCGGCTCCACAATAAATGCAGCGACGATCGTTCTTGGTAGCAATCAATCATTGAACTGATCACTCATCTTTGGCGACTCTCCTACTTACGACTCTTCGACTACATTGTCAATTTGGAATCAAACTGTAAACCCTGACAAAACTTTCGGCCACGCTCAAATACATGACGTGAACTTAGAATCTAATATTCCAAATAGTAAAATGGAATGTAGTACGAGAGTGAATTTTAGGAGAAGCTTTATCCATGAGAACTGTCACTGCCGTGAAGGATCATACACAACTCTCCACAATTGTGGAGCCTGATTGAACGGATGTACGATTGACAGAGATTGACGAAATAGAGATGTCCAAATGGGCATTTTGCGGCAACAAAATATTTGCAGCGATGGTCGTTCTAGGCTTCAATCATCTATTAAGCAGATCACTTATCTGCACCTACACTCCTACTTACATTGTCAAATTTGGAATTAAACCCTAAACCCTAACAAAACTTTTAGCCACGTTCAAAACCATGACACGAATTTGAAATCTAATTTTTGTACAACAGCGATACGCAATGGTATACGAGAGCGAGATATCGAGTAACCATGAAACCTGCAACTACCGCGAACGGTCATACACAGCGTGAACACATCCTGAGCGTATACGGGAATGCCAGAAATTAGCGAAATGGAGATGTCCAAATGAACATTTTGCGGCTACAAAATATTGCAGCGATGATCGTTCTTGACTGTAATCATCTTTTAAGAATATCACTTATCTGTATCTACTTACTTCTCTTCACCTACATTGTCAATTTGAATCAAACCCTAAACCCAGACCAAACTCTTGGCCACATTCAAAACCATGACACAAATTTGAAATCTAATTTTTTTCACAACAAAGCTACGGAATAGTGTACGAGATCGAGATATCGAGTAACCATGAGCCCCGCACCTACCGTGAACGATGATACACAATGTGAAGCCTGCCTGAAAAGAAATGAAAATTCCAGAGATTGACGAAACAGAGAAAAGGCTGCCGGTGAAAAGGACTGACCTGGATCGGGAAGCACTCGTTGCTCATTGAGGCGGGCGAAGAAAGGCAATCCTTTCTCCCGGAAGGCCAAGACCTTAATGCCGAGGTCGTGAACATGGTGGCCGAGCTGCGGCAGAGGAAGTGGGTCGGGAGGGGTCGGGGAAGAGCGGGGTCGTTTCGGAGAGGTGTCGCGGTGAGGCAGAGGGTGCTTCCTCTTAGCGAGGGACATGGCTATGGCGGTGTGCAGCTTAGCATTTGAGCTATGGCTGCAAGCGCATTGCAGGAACGAAGGCGACTGATAACCTCAGAGGAGAAGCACAAGAACGAAGAAGAGTGAAGGGAGAGAGACGATGATGCCCCCGCCAATTCACAGGTTTGAAACAAACGAGCTGCTACAGTAGTTTTTCATTGGATTACCGACGGCAAGTTAAGCTAGAAGCTTTCTTTCAACCAATAAAAAATTATGATTATGATAGTAACAGTAACTAGAGTGCCCTATGCCATTGCCATAATTTTCTAATTTGTAAAAACTTTGAAATTCAATATCTTTTATGTACAAAGGAGTACAAGGGTTTTGTTGTGATGTGAGAGGTTGTGTTCTTGATATGAATAGAAAGCTTTATATGCGAAAGAATGTAAGGGCTTTGTTTGGACATGCAATATTAATACTAATATTGATATTATTAATAATAATAACAATATTGGTTTAAAGATCATTGCAAGTAAAAAGAGTCTATTTGGGTAGTTCATCTAGCGATGTTTAACATGTAGTGGACTAAATGTCAATAATACCACAAATGTTATTAGTAATGAATGTCAAATTGAACATTATTTGTCAACCAAATGAAATTAGAGTAAGTTAGGTCATAGGATAAATAGTGCAAAATGTAACATAACACTAAAATATCATCATGAGTATAATGAATTGAATGAAAAATAGTAAAATTGGATGAAAAATTTAGGGATTAGAAGATAAAATTAAGCCAAATTTGGCATTTTAAAAAAAGATGTTGGCATCTAATGATATATCACTAGCTACAAAAAGTCACCCAATTTTTAGCATGGAACTATTTGTGCCATTTTCTAACCATGAAATATTAGCATTTACATTTTGAAAATTTGAATGTAGAGTATTGGTACATAGTCACACAAATAGGGTGGCAATTTAATTGTGGCACAAGTATTGTAGCCGTTTACCTTGATTAGTCTCATTCATTTTTTTCTAATTGCACATAGCATAATCCTCTTCCAAAACTCTCATTGCCACATGATAGTGATGATACAATGCCATTGGAAAGAGGGAGAATGGGTCAAAGTCACAACTTTAATCCATCCTCCTCATTTTCTTTGAGAGAGTTCTAGATCTTCAAAATTTGATGGTTTTGATGTACTTTAGAGGAGAGGATTATGTTTACTTGGACTTAATGGCATTTGTCCAATTATCTAATATATAATTTCATATATGAATTTTGTACTCTCTTTACAACTTTAGTATTAAGTACCTCCGTCACCAAATGATCTTCTTACTGGTCTCAATTTTTATTCCAAGATGATCTTTATGTCGCACTATATGATGTTGAGAATTGATCAAATTCGACTTTCAATTGCTATTTGGAACTAGCAAAACAACTTTGAACAATAGTTTCCCTTCCATCTATACAATCATCAACCAATGATTGAAAGGGTCAATCAACACTCTTCATTCTTATTTTTTTGCATCTCTATGAGTGTTGCATGATTGAAGGAGATGAAGTTTTGGGAGGTGGTATAGAGGTCCATACATGGTCTTGGGCCTATACTAACTACCTACTAAAAACTGACCTCACAATCAACGATTGTGTGTCTAGTGGTGCTCCTTGAAAAATGCCCCAAAAATTCCACTTTTCAATACTCCCAAACTACACTTTGAAAAGGATTATGAAAACTCAAAGTTTTTCGGATACTAGGAGTGCAACGAACCCTACTTACAACATGAAACGGGTTTTAAAATATGATTTTTTGCCTTAATCATGAACCTTTGTCCAACAAAAATATCATTGGGGAATGGAGGGATTATATTGTTTCTAAAATTTTGAAAATATAATGAAACTGAAATAGAGAAATTTTCATTTGGAAATTTTTGAAAATTCTAGATTCGTTCAATTGCCAAATTCCAATGATGACCTTTAGGTCAAAACCAATTTAGCCTACATTTCAAATGATAAACTTTGGGATTCTAGTATTTCTTTATTGATAAATTGATGAATATGAAGTCTACTTCGTGCCCATTGAATCTATGATGGGAATAATAGACTGAATCCACAACAAAACTAATGGAATTTTGAATCCACACAACCAAATTGAAGCCATGAGAAAACATTAGATGTTTTTTTAGCAACACTTAAGGGCCGTTTCAAGCTAGTTTTCCTGTTCAAAACTAGCCCGTTCATGCCAAAATTTTAAAATTTTTTTAAATGAATGAATTTTTTTAATTTAAAAAATAAAAAAATAATAATATTCAAATTTTATTTATCTATTACAATCTGACGTGGCCGAACTTCAACCACATTAGCTAGCTGCTATGGTTGAGTTCCCACAGTCCCAAACCTTGGAGGAACTCGTGGCCCTTTACTAGGTGGATTTTATCTAATGTTGAGTGTCTTTTCAATCCATCAATAACAACTTTAAGGTTTGAAATTAGAGGGTTGAATTTCCTTTTGAGGGAATCAATGCAACTTACAAAAATGAGTGTAAAACTATGAAATTCCTAATTCTATTTGAAATCCACATGATAGAATTGTTTGGAGCAATTTAGAAGACAATTGGCAGTTAGAGTAAAATGATTGGATCCACTTTTGTAACTTGTTGGTGAACTCCTATTTAAGTAAAATTACGAATGAATAGTGAAAGGGTCTCAATGAAAAAATGATTTTTAATAGAAATCTAATAGAAATCTCGATTGCCCAAGACCAAAATCTCAATCAACCATTCTTTTAGGGTTCTAATATCTACACAAAAATTACAATTGCCCAAAGTCTCCAGAGCTAGAAGCAAAGGCTAAAACTTTTGATGAAGCATCAATGGTAGTATACAAAGCAACAAAGCCTTCATGTTATTTTCAAAAAGCTATTTACTAAATATTAGATAAAACTAGTCTAAAAGTGTACAAAATTGTACAAAAGATCTTAATGATAACATATAGGTGAAAATTGGTTTAGCTAATATTTATTTATATTTTGTAATAATGAATATAGGTTATATAGGTTGGAACTTGTTGAGCCAATATTTTGTCATGTATATTTCTATATCAATGAATATAGGGTGCACTAGGTGTAAGTAGTTATGACTAAAGCCATAGAATTCTAATGTCATACAATAAAAGCCATGAAATGAAGCAATGATTGAAACCATCAAATTTTAATATTTTGTGAGTGTAGCCGCAACTTTTGTTTCAAAGAATTTGTGTGTTCTTTCACCTACAATTATAGTATTTTAATAAAAATAAATTTGACCTTTACATCAAATTTGAGGGAGAATTATTATTTTAGGTGAAAATTACAAGATCTTCTATTTGTGCCCTTTGGGGTTACTATATACGACTAAAGAAAATTTCAAGAATGTTGAAAATATACACTATTTATAAAATAATTGGATGGCAAAATCTATTTGAAGAAAATCTTCAAATTTGATAAAACTATATGATAGTTTAAGATTTCTAGTGGATTAACGACCTTAAAATTTATAACTATTAATAAAATACTTATAAATGATACATTCTAAATTTTAAAATGTAAAATTCATCTAATATATGTTGTAAAATTTAAATTATATATATATATATATATATATATATATATATATATATATCTCCATGAATTTAAAATGATGAAATTTCAACTTTTCAACTTTCCCAAATCTCTTATTCGTTGCCACTAGTACCCCAAAGAACAACAAACTCTTGGTTGTTATCTCTAAAATCTCTTGTGTTGTATACAAATTCTAGCGATGACTTTAGGTTGAAATTAAACTAGTTCAACAATAATAATTGAAGGAATCCACAACAAAATAATGGAATTTTGAAGCCATACTTAAAATTGAAGTTTCCATTGGAGAGAATTGAGTGCAATCTTTTGAATCCATTAATGACTACTTGATTTGAATTGATTTAGTTAATGTTTCTAGTGGTAAAGAATAAAAAGTTTTCAAGAGCAACCAATGTAGAATTTGAAAAGTTTTTTGAGGGAACCATTGGGACTTACAAAGTGATTGTCAAAAAACTACTCTGACAAAAATTTTAATTTTGTTCAAACTCAACGTGATGCACAGCTTGGAGCAAGAAGTTGTTGGAAAACATAAGTATACAGTGTTGCAATCTTACAACAAGCTAAGATCTGTAATATAACAAGATGAATAGCCAAGAGAAGTTCCTAGTATTTATATAGTGTAAGTGACGCTAAGTCTAACCTAACAATTGACTATGGATGAAGGTCATCCAACCACTAAAGATGTAACTCTAACTCTATCTTGCTTATTTCCAACACCCCTTCAATCAAGAGATTGGAGTGTGATTTTTGATCCTCAATTTTGTAAAGATTTTGAGTGTGCGAGAGGATGGTGCAAGTTGAAGTGCAAAGAATTCAATTGTTGAAGGAGTGCATCGGTGGGATAACTTTGTTGGAGTTGGCAGGATTGTTGTTGTGGTTAGGATGTGTGTTTGTATCGCAATTGGTGAAGTGGTACTACGACATTGTTGATGATGTTGTGGAACGAATTAATGAAATTGAGGAGTGGTACAGGAGTGAGAGTTGTGTGGCGGAGCAGTCATTAGCAACCGCAGGGCGTATAAGCTGGTAATGATTGGTGTCAAGGGTTGCTAATGGAGTCTTGCAGGGTGACGGTGCCAAAGTAGAAGTTCTACGTAGTGAGGCGAGGGCACACACTAGTGTCCTATTGTAAGTTAGTACTTGTTGTGAGTCAGTACATATTGTAAAAACATATTATTATATGTTTTGTTCAATAACTTCATAGTGATGCTATGGAGCTGAGAAGCTTGAAGGTGACATTGTCTTGTGAAGATATATAAGTGGATAGATCTGCCTTAAACTTTCATTCAACCTTATTAGAGAGTTTAGAGTCTACTTTGTAGTTCAAATGTCGAATTGGAGGTTTTTTTTTGAGTTTCCAGATGAAGAGCCTCAACTGGATACTGAGTTTGATCTTTCACTTTTACAACTACCAGATCAACCTCTTTTGCCGCAAGATTTAAGACGTTCTTGAGAAGAAGCCGGATTGTCTAGACCACCAAAACAACCTTGTGTGGAGTAGCGATGGCACGATAATCTTGATGCTAATGCTCGAGCGTTGGTGATCTTACGTCAAGTTGGATGTAGTGAACTAGGCACTCGTGAGGTGACGTTCGAGGAGAGTTATGAAGGCAAGAACAAGGACCAATATTTTTGTATGGCTCGGCCTGTGGAGGGTAGTCATGGCCACCAACGATGGTTGGAAGGGCTTGTCAACCCTTCGACAAAGGTTGAATGTGCAGAATATGTTGCTGCTACCATCAAACGCATTCTCAAGTTTCTTCAAATGGATTGAAGTTTTGATTGGAACTTTGTTTTTTACCTCTAGCTGATATTTGTTATGTTTTAATTTTTATAGTTATGTTTTGAGTGCTTATTGAAATCACAGTGGGTGATTGTATTTGTTGGAAGTGAAATTGGGATTAGAATTTTAGTTAAAAAAGACTACGGTTTAGAGTGAATGTGAATGGGGAAGTGGTTAGAATATTAGGTGGGCCTTGGTAGGGGCATGGGCTGAAGTGCCCCCACCTCTCACCTTAGATGAGGAGGAAAAGGTGGGGTAAAGAATGTTATCGAAGGAAAGAGTGTATTGGTTATTGGGGTTGAGGAGGCAAATTTCGATTTGATGTAGCTTATTGAATATTGATCTTTTGGAATTGAAACTTTGGCATATAATTCTTTGTATTGTGACATTTTCAAATTGTGCTTGCAAATTGAATTTAAACTTGTGAATCAAAAGTTATAGAATTTTGAAGTTAAGAAGACCCAAGGCCCTCCATTGAGAAGAGCAGAGGCTTCTTTGAGCCATAATTTTTGAAGTAAATCTCAACTTGTCTTCATATTTGGAGGGAGTGTATATCATTGTAGTAACTTTCTAAAGAGTCATTACTCATTTGGTTTAGAGTTTGAAAGAAAAAGTTATGAGGAGTTGAAGGTTTAGAGGAAAGTTGGGATTTGGGAGAAACAAGGCCAAAACTTGTGGCGGCTACAACTTTGGGTTTGTTTTTCATATGACTTCAAAAGTTTTTGAAGAGTTAGCTTGTAAAATTTTCTATTCATAATGAGTTCATTTACTTGATTTGTATTCATATTGAGAAGTTATGAATTGTGAAAGATAGGAGGATGGATTGCCTTCATAGTTTAGGAAATCGAGACTTTGTTTCTCATTAACTTTTGGATAGAGTTTTGATTTCTTAAGAAACTTTTTCAAGTTGTAGATATTAGTATTAGGATTCTAAATTGCTACTGCACTTGCAATTTGGATTTGTAGTTCAAAAGTTATAAAAGATTATAGAGGCAATAGTTGGTTGCCAAGGGAATTAAGAAACCTCTACTTTGCACTCTAATAACTTTTCGACAGTAATTTAGTTAGACTTGAAATTTGAAGGGTGTCTTGCTTGTGAAGTTAGCTTTCCAAAATGCTATTACACTTAGCATTTGAAGATTGAAGCCATTTGTAGCACTAGGAAGAAGGTCACAGCTAGTGTGGGGAGTAGTTCTTTAGTGTTCCTTTTTTTTTTTGCACTTTGGAGTTTTTTTGAAGATTTGGAAAATTAACCCCTAAAGGTCCAAACGTTATTTTTTGGCAATATAGCGGTTTCAGGCAACTCACTACGGATGAAATTTTTATTTTTTTTCTTTGAAATTTTCACACAACATGTGCCTAAGGAGTAGCTTTAAGACCCAATAATTTTCATAACTTTTGAATACATGGTTAAGAAGTTATTTTATGATATGCTGTTTTCATTGCTCGATAGATAGCTCGGGTAGCAAAAAAAACTTTTTTAAAAATCACTTTTTTTTAGAATAAAAATTTGAAATTTATTTTCCTAATTTTTATATATATGGAAAGCTTTGAATCATTCTATTTTGATGTATGAGATGAAAGTTACGAAGAGTTTTAGTTGTAAGTAGTTTGTGGGTAGTTATGGAATCTCTACTCTAAAATAAACTTTGAAGACCTTTATTTCACTCAATTTTTAATATTTTTGGAAAAAATTAAAAATGTGAGTTGTAGATTGTTTATTACAACAATTTCACCATTGGGATTGGCATTTTTCAATTCCACAAATAAATTATTAACAATTTAGTATTTTGAATCATTCTCTACTTCTTTCAATTTACTATTTTTTTCCTGTATGTTGTACAATTCCAAATGATCTAAAATTTTTCAAGCATATAGCCAACATGACTTGAAGAATGAATCGAAAGAGTTACAACCATTTTGGACATTTTTTCATAATGATTTGACCTTGTGGAGTGCATCTACCCAGATTTTTGCAAGGCCAAAAAATGGCTTTTTGTCACTTCAAATGCTAATATCTTGCAATCCAAATGGTGGAAATTTCTGAAATTTTTTCCACATCTTTCCAAACTAGATTACTACAAGATCCTATGGTTACATTTGTCCAAAAATGTATTTTTTCTAAAATTTGGTACTTGTACTAGAGATGACAGTTTTGGAATGTTTTTGGTGAAAATATAGTCAAATACCTTTAGGGGTCAAAGAGTCCAAGACATGAAGATTTGAAGATTCAAGGGCCGTACATGCCAAGGACCTAGCCATGTGCTGTGGCTTGTGGCTTTGTCAATCTTGGCTAGCTTTAGAGGCCCGCTATCTTTTATTGTTGTTCCAATTCGGATTTAGATAATTGTTGTATTCAATTCAGCATTGTAAACCTGTTGCAAGCTATGTGGGTATTCAACTTAGCTTCTTTTTGTGTTGTGGGCGACGAAGTAGGGTTGATCATCCACATGGTCAAATCCTATGTCGTTCTCATTGGTCACGCTGGATTAATGACCAGTTAACTAGTGAATGTGAGGTTTAGGAGCCCATCATTCAGACGGCAGCTCGTGTTTTGTTGTCCTATTTTACCCAACCGAAAACTTGTTTCTTATTACAAACCTTTATCTAGGCCTTTTAGATCCACCATAGGATAGGATGGGTGAAGATCAAGTGAAGATTTAAGTTTGAAGACTTCAAAGACCAAGAGAAGATACAAGTCCGAAGAATCTCCATCAAAGCTCTACAACTAGTAACTAGACACTTCGCATGTTCTCTAAGCGCACCCCTCTCATCACGGCACCGGGCCTATACTTCTCGTGGGAAGATTGTTCTCATGAGGTGATAAAGTACAAGGGAGCAGAATATAAGAGCTTTAATTTGCTAGTGGAGACGGAGGATTATTTGTTCGAGCTGTAGATTTCTTGTGGGTGTACTAATTAGAGTTTATATAGGAAGAAAAGGATTGTTAGCTTATTTTGAAGCTAGCTAAACTATACATTCCTAGTGTGGCTCTATGTTGATGGAATTTGTTGTCTTCCTAGCGTTTTTGTGAGGGCATCTGTGGGTTGATCATGGATATGAATATATTGTAACTTTATTTCCCCTTCCAAGACTCTCTCTCTAATGAAGTGGTAGTGAATTTCTATGTACTTGGATCTGACGTGAAAGATGGGATTATGGGAGAGTTTCTTCGCACCTTGGTTGTTACAATGTATGGTAATGCTAGATTTAGAATTGTGAGTGTTATTTGGTAGATTGAGTTGCTGCGTCAGTTGAAGCTTATGGAGGAAGCAATGGAGCCAAACAACTTCTTGTGCTCCATCGCTAAGTGCGCGGTACTTAGACTCAATTGAAGACTGAGATATGATAAGTTGTTGTTTTGATTGCCAAGTGACAAGACCACTAGCGAGAGTAAAAATGTAGGCTTCTATGGAGCATTGGGTTTTTGGACAAGACCCCTAGTCGGCATCGATGTAGCCATATATTTTGATCGGGGCACCCGATCTGTAGAAGATATCTAAATCTAGCATACCTTGGAGATATCTCAATATGTATTTGGTAGCATCAAGGTGGGCTTCTTGGGGATTCACCATTAGCTAGCTTCTCAAATGGTTGACCACGTAGGCAATGTTCGGGCGAGTGACGATGAAGAAAATGAGTTTGCCTATAAGTCTACAGTAATGAGTGTGGTCGACGGTGGGTGAATTCATATCAGTGACCAGGACCTGGCCTTCAAGAAAAGGAACTGCAGCAGATTTGTAGTCGGCCATGCCGAACTCTATGAGAATGGATTGAGCATAGTCACATTGGTGAAGAAATATCTCTAAGATGACGTATTCAAAAGAAATATTGAGGTAGTGTTGCACTTTGTCCAGGCATATCATGTCAAATTCAGTATGCAGGAATTGCTTTAACCAAGAGATGAGGCGGTCGGAACTACCTATAATGAATAGGTCATCGACGTAAAGCATTAGAATCAAAGTTTCGTCGTCTTAGTGCATGTAGTATATATTGGCATCCGATTTGCTACAATGGAGGTCAAGGCTTTGGAGAGCAACATCAATTCTTTCATATCAAGTATGGGGGCTTTGCTTTAGACCATATAAGGATTTGTTAAACTAGCATACGAGATGCTCCTTGCTACGGGCTCGAAAACTCGTAGGTTGTGTCATATAGACTCATTCCTTGAGGAGACCATGTAAGAAGGTAGTGCGAACGTCCATGTGGTGGATGTCCCACCATTTGGCCGCTACAAGGGCAATGGTTGTATGGATGGTAGCCCATTTGATTATCGGAGCAAATGTTTTGTCAAAATCTATACCATGGCATTGTTCAAATCCCCGAGCTACGAGTCGTGCTTTCTTGATGGGGGCTGACCATTGGTTCCTGGCTTGAGTTTGAAAACCCATTTACAAGTGATGGCATGTTTACCTGGAAGTAAGGGTGTGAGATCCTAGGTGTGGTTCTTCCAAATTGATTCCATTTCTTGTTGCATGGCTATGCACCAACCAGGATCATGGTGAGCTTGGTGGAATGTGATAGTGTTGTTGTCAATAGGAAGAGTAGGTGTTCGCTGAGGAGTAGAGACTAACATATAGGTGTCAAAATCTTCGGTAGAGAGGCAAAGTTCATAACCGTCCAGTCTGATATTTTGGCAACGGGGTTGTTGGGAATATCAAGGGGGTGGAGCTAGGATGAGATCGGGTGGGTCGAAGTGCAGGTTGAGAGTAGAGGGAGAGATTGGAACAAGAGTGTCAAGAGCAGGTAAAAGAGGGGTGTCAAAGGAGTCTAGGAAGGTGGTGGCAAGGGAAAGAGAGGGCGAAGAAGTTGTGGGTAAGGGAGCAAGGATTGATGGAGTAGGAAGTGGTCTGTCGAGAAAGATGAGGTAGCTTAGAGGTTTATGGATTTCAGAAACAGGGATGTCAAAATTGGTTTCATTGAATTATACGTCCCTATTGATAAGAATCTAGTGAGTGTAGGGGTTGTAGCACCTATAGGCTTTAATTTACTTTGAATGTCATACCCTAGAAAAATAGTGGGAATAGCCTTAGGGTTGAGCTTCTACCTCTTAGCATCCGGAATATGAGAGTACGCCAAGTAGCCTATGATGCATAAGTGACTAAGGTGAGGAATAACTCCAATAAATGCCTCTTCAGGAGTATATAGTTTGAGTACTTTTGTAGGGCACCAATTCTGAATATAGTTGATTTTGCAAGCAATCTTGTCCCAGAGTATCTTTGGGATCTTGGTGCCTATGATGACGATGCGGATTCCTTCAAGTAAGGTACGATTTTTTCATTTTGCCACTCCATTTTGATGACGAGAGTAGCCAACTATGAGTTGCTCAGTGGTGCCCTGAGTGGTGTAGTAGAAAAGAAATTTTGTTGAGATATATTCACTACTGCAATCCATGCGAAGAGTGCCTATTCGCATGGTGGGGTTTTTAACAAGGGCTCTAAAGTTTTTGAAGGTGTCTAGGATTTGTGATTTGGTTTTTAGAAATTATAGCCAAGTCTTCCGAGACAAATCGTCTATGAACATAAGGATATATATACCTACTTCCAATTCAGGAGGGAATAAGCATAGGGCCGCAGAGGTTGCTGTGAATAAGTTGAAGAGGCCAAGTAGTGTATGTTCTACAAGTCTTAGAGAAGCAATCACGAGGTAGCTTTCCTAGCATACAAGAGGAACATGTATGTTTAATGAGAGGGATATAGGGAACTCCAACTACAAGTTGTCTTGACGTCATGTGATAGAGGCTTTGGTAATTAACATATCCTAGCCGTCAATGCCATAGGTGAATGTCATGATCAAGAGGTCGATTGGGACGTCAGAGAATGGGTCCTACTAGGATGATAGAATTAGGGTTGGAAGTTGTAACAGCGTTGGGGTAGTTGGTAGCCATTGTGACCTGATTGGGTGGAGGCGGGGTAATTGTAGAGTGGCAACCGAGCTGAAGCAAAGATTGGTAGGTTGATGATATTGAAGCAGGGGCGCCTGGTATTGTTGAGCTGGGGTGTGAGAGACTGTGGGTATTGCTACCCAGATGTCCGAAGCGTTGTTCAACTTGGTATAAGTTGTTGCGACTATCTTGGATACCGCGTAGGAATATTCTTTCTTTGTCATAAATGAGACAAGTTTTAGATTCAAAGAGAGCTCTATAGCCAACATTTGTCAACTTCCCTATGAAAAATAAGTTGGTTCTCACACTTGGGACATAAAGAACATTGTGGATACTTTTTATTGATCTGGAAGAATTGATGGTACGTACAGATCCCTGTCCAACTACGGACATAATCTAACTTCCGATAGTTCTGATGTGTGGTACACTAGACAAAGTAATAGAACTAAGGAGCTAGGAATTTCTGGTGACGTAGGAAGACACACCTGAGTCCAAGAACTAGTCTTCTTCAATGGTGGCAAAGGTGACGCAAACATTGATGACCTCGTCTAGTGTGTCTTGGTCATTGTGAAAAAGCATTGATGTAGTCGTTTATGTGTGGTGGTGCCGAATCATGTTGGAGATCTTCGTCTTCGTTGACTTTGATCAAATATACATGTTGAAATGACTGTGGGCATGTACGGTACGATTACGTTGCATGTTTTCTAGTTGTATCTGCATGTCTTTGATTTTTTCTTCAAGTGCAATCCAAACACAATCTTGAGCATAATGGCCGGGTTTGTCACACTTGTGGCAATAAATGGGGTTGCGGACTTGTGTATCTGTCTGTAGATACAGTTGAAGCTATAAAGTTGTCAAGCAGGCATCGGTGGTTGTGCTTCAACTACGATTGGAGCGGCCGCAAGACAAGTCATTGTGTTGGATCCCTCGTCCTCTGCATGTGCTGAGGAGATTAATGTTTTCTATCTCATCTCGTTGTTTGTCTAAACTATAGTTGATTTCTTCCTATAGGAGTAGGCCTTCAAGTTCAGGAAAGGTCGGTGTTCGCTCTCGTCCCTTCTAGATTTGTCGGAAAGTGGACCAACTCTTTGGAAGACTATTCAACATAAGGTCTACAAGATCTTCATCTAAAATTACTATGCATAGATTGGCTAGTTGGATGACTAATAAATTGATCTCTTTGAAATGCTCCCCTATACCTTTGCCTTCTCCCAGTTTGAGTGAATAGAATTGTTCTTTGAGAGACAACCGTCTGGAGGAACTTTGTACATTGCACATATTTCTAAGTCTATGCCAAATGTCATGTGGATCAATGAGATGGATGATATTGAGAATGATGGAATCCTATACTAGAGAAATGATAAGTCGTCCGGCACGAGATTAAAGTTCTGATTCCCGATTTGTATCATATCGGGCTGCTGCAGGAATCCTTGCCGTAGTCTATGCCGTTATTGTATTTGGTGCTCCAATGGTCTGCATCATGTTGGTTGTTGCTCCCTTGTCCAATGAGGCAATACTATCAGAGATTTGGTCACTCATCGCAGTTGTTTCGACGTATTGCCACAATCCCTCTTGCATGAGAATCATTTTGACTTTGTAGCTCCAAATGATATAGTTGGAGGGACTAGCTAACTTCATGGATTTTGGAACATCCTTGACGTTAGGATCCATTGCTACTAGGTCAATGCGAAGATAAATATCTGATAGCAGACTAGGACAAGAAAAAGAAAAGAAACGATCAAAGGATATCGAGCTAGTCTGATGCACCGCCGCTTGAGATGACAAGGAATTCGAAATAGACACTATAGTGCGCTTCCCTTAAGCGGATCAATTAATTAAGCTATGCTTGTCGTGAGAATCTCAAAGCTCTAGCTCTAATACCATGTTGAAAAACATAAGTGCATAGTGTTGCAATCTTACAACAAGCTAAGATCTGTAATATAACAAGATGAATAGCCAGGAGAAGTTCTTGGGCTTTATACAATGTAGGTGACGCTAAGTCTAACCTGATAGTTGACCATGGATGAAGGTCATCCAAACACTAAAGATGTAATCCTAACTCTATCTTGTTTCTTTCCAATAGAAGTGACATCTAAAGTAAAATGAACTAATTCATTTTTCCAAATTGCTAGGCTAAGGGATCTTCATGATGGGACTTTATGAAGAATACACCATAGACATTGCATTCCACATCCCACTTGAGACATCTCTGTCTCTATCTCTCTATCTATAGTCTCTATACGAAGGTGCATGTGTGAGACTACATCAATGATAGAAGGTTTGTAATGTTCTTCTAAATCATTCTTATCAATTGGTTATTCTAAGGAATTGAGGGCTCTGATATCCATGTAACAATTACCATCTCTAAAGACAAAAATAAAGGCGAAAGCATCACTTGAAGCAAAAAGCCCTAGTCAATCTATATTTTGAGTTTTGCTTTTTTTCCACGCGCAATCTCTTTGTGAGTAGTTGAAGATTGAATAGAGGGAGAATTGTTCTTTTTGAGAATTGATGATTATGATAGAGGGAGAATCTTTAAGAATTTTGATGATTAGACCATGCACATTTACTTATCAAGTGCTGAGAAAGAAAGTAGTTTTGTTTTTTGTCATTGTCTCTTATTGCCTAGTTAATTATAGGCAATTATTCACTATATTGCACACTCTTTATTTAAACATTGTTAAAAAAGGATTCTTTGAGCTACCCTTTCAAGCATTGAAATGTCATTGAAGGATTAAGTTGTTAATATATTAGACATTGTAGACAAAAGCAAGTAAAATAGATCTAAAGCATCATTATTATATCACTGACCTTTGGACTTTGATTTGGGCCCCAAGGATAAGAGACTCTTACTTCACATCATCCTCATACAAAAGTTGGAGTTATTGGTCATTTTCTGACTACCTATGTCATTGGGACCAAATTTGCTAAAAATATTTTATAATAAATATTCTATGCATTCAAAGCTTCACCCATTCAAAAGGACAATCAACTAGTCTTCTAGTGTACTTTGCTCTCTCACTTTCAACCCACAAAAAGCATCTCTATTCCAATCTCTTAAAAGTAAATCAAATATTTTCATCCACATGAAATTAGAACTTGAAAGCATAAGTATTGGAAGAACATTTTGAAATCCACAAGAAAAATCTACATTTGGACATTAGAGAGCTAAAATATCCTTAAGCACCTTTCATATAAGCTATAAAAATTTGTGGCCACTTCAAAAAAGTTGTTGCCTAACTTGGTAATCAACTTAGATTTCTAATACTGATTTGAATGCATCAATGGGTCAAATTTGATAGTCCCTTCAATATATTTAAAACTTCTAAAAAATTGAAGAAAAAATAAGTAAAATACATTCATACAAATTTCAGATACATGATCCATTATAAAAGAATAATCTATAACTATAGAATGATTTCATGACCTAAATGTACTTAGAACAATTTTTGTGAAGCCAAAGTCTAAATGACAATAGAATCTATTAGTTCTTGCTTATGACATAAATGAAGTCCAAATAATGAAAAAACTAGTATTTACTGACTCTTGCCAATATCATACCCAATTATCATGATCACCAAAAAAAATTCTATAAATATATGCCAAAATGTGAGAAAAGTTACTATTAAGATTTTTTGGTATAATGAAGGGAATATAAATCGATATTTAGGTCAATGAGTGGCTATGAAAAACTCTATTCTAGCAGGTGGCAAAGAGTTTGTATTACAAAAGGATAATAGGATACCTTATATTTATCAACTTGATTTAATTTGAGATTCAATTGCATCTCATGACAATCAACATGATTGTTAGGTGACTCACTTCAAAACACTTCTTCCCAAAAAAAATTCTAGAATTGGAAGGTTTATTTCTAAAAGACTAAAACTTGTTCAATTTAACATTGTTAAATACCTATTTAAATTGCCCTTTCACCAAATCAAAATCGGATTGAATTCAAGTAAAGTTCATCTCATTTAGAACGAAGAATATAATTATGAGATGTAATTGAACTATGATCATTGTTCACAAATTTCATTTAATGGTTAAAACTACTTTTGAATAAGTTAACCAAAGGAAGAAGATTGTCATAAGGATAAGGTCCAAAGAATGAGTGTAACAATAGAGCTCTACAAATTGAATTTGGTGGCTTTTAAGGAGGTCAAGATGGATTAAGTGGTACAAAATTTGCTCATATAAATTGAAAGGGGAAATAGATTGTTTGCCAAAGCCAAGGCTAATCTAAATCTAGATGTTTTAAAACTACAAGAATTTCAATGACTTTGGAACTAGGACCGCATTTTTAATCCACATTCTACACATAGCAAAATGATTACTTTAATGATAATTTTGAAACACATTTTGAAACAAATTCTTATGAAATTAAGAAAATACAAATTGACTTATAGAAACTTTCACGTATGTATAAGCAATATCTTTTTGCAAATAAGTTGCATTGCAAAGATTTTGTAGATTTTAATCAATAGTAGAAAACAATGTTCTAGACAACAAAAAAAAACTGACGTTGCATAGAACGTAGATTTATGAAAACTACCTTATAGGTAGCGCAAATTTTTTTGTTTTCTAGCAAAAAACTTAGAAAAATGTCAATTGAATTTTGTTGATTGAAACATTGTTTTCTACTAGTGCTAAATTTAATACCTTCTTCCAGAAGCGTTTTTAAATTATTGCTAGAAGAAAAATGTGTTTGCTACAATTGGTTAAAGAGCAACCAAGTGCTTTAAATAACTATTTTGCAATTGCAATCATTTTTATTAGCACCAAATCTTACCTATTCATTGTTTTAGTTGCAAAGCAGTCGTAAAATGATGTGTAGGATTACAGGAGTGTAACATAGTTAAAATTTGGAATGAATGTGATCTATTCCACATCTAATATTCATCATAGTTGTCAATGTGGACAAGTCTACCCTCTATAGAATCTACCATGCTAATCAACAATTGTAAAGAGACAAAATCTAACTAGAAAATGACTACAATTGTAACACGATTGTGATTTTTCCAAAATTTGTCATATATTAATTGTTCTACATCAATTGTCAAGGGTACCAATAGATTGGACATGTAAGACTTGTAAGTTGTTGTACTCTTATGTAATGAATTCTATTGATCTTGCTATTAATAGAATTCTTAGATTTCTATAGTCCATAGAAATCTAAAAACATTTGAAATCTATAAAATTGTAAAGTTTCCTAAACAAGTGAAATCTATAAAATACCAATATTGGAACTTTTGAAATTTATAAAGAATCTAGATTTAAAATTTCAAGATCTACAAATCTATGTAGCAATGAATGCCACATAAGCAACCAAATCAAAAGAGTATGTTGATGAAGTTCCAACTAGGCTATCAAATGAGAAACAATCCCATTGTCTTTTATGACTACAAATCGAAAAACAACTTGTCCACAACAACTACAAGTCTTCATATCTGTACCAATCGCAAATGTCCCATTCAACTAAAAAGAATTGTTCTTTATAGTAAAAAAAACTTCATTTTCTTTTAGTGTTTAGATTTCAACTAGAAGTTGGGTGGAAAATAAATTATAAATAAATAGAAAAATTGTATATAAGATGAATTTTCTTACACGCTATTCTTACTTTATTACATTACATTTAGATCTAGTTGTTTGAAAACTAAAGTATAAACTTGAAGTGTCAAAAACATAGTTTAAAATATTTTCATGTTTTATTTACATGGAAATAATTTTAAAACCTTGAATTTTTATAACTCAAATTTGAATTTTTTTCCCCTTCAACCATAATTGAGTGAGATTTTAGTAAGAAATCATTATAGTAAGGATGATTTTTTACCATATTTATTCATTTAAAGGCAATAAAATTAGCCATAAAAAGACTCCATTTGGTAAGTTTTTCACTTTAAAAATTATTTGATTTAGGATACAAATAGAATCAACACCTACATATAAAATGAAATTAAAAAAATAATAATTTAGGAAGCCCAAAATTTACAACAAAGGATCAAAGGGTCAATTGGGGACAACATTTTTGGAGTATTTTTATTATAAGAACATCAATTGACTAAGATGATTTTTGTCTAAAAAAAGGTACAAGGCTAAAAAATAGAGATTCTCTAAGGAAACCATATGTGTACTTTATATATATAAGATTGAAATAAATTTATGACATATTTGAACAAATGTTCAGTAGGAGGGATATCTTTATAAATAGATATTTTTGTGTTTTCAAATGATTCTAGTTCAAAATCACTCTTTGATTCTTTGTCAATTTTTTGGCTCAAAAGTTCAATTTTCTTTTATCATCTTTCAACTAATCATTTGAACTTAAATCTATGAGATTGATACTCGAAGTCTTATTGTCTTGAACAAAAGTCTACGTTTATAGCACATTTTTCTTCAAGTCTTACATTCAATGTATCAAATTTAAGTGTAGGACACACTAAAGTTGGAACCCAAGCTTTCTTTAAGCCTTCTCTAGTAGGCATTGACAAAAAGTAGAATACCATGTAAATAAAACTATATGGTGCATTTGAATCATTGGACTAAAAATTATAATTTTTATTGATCTATTCAAATATTATAGAAATGAAAAAAATCAATGAATCTTGGGAACTTGGGTTGGATGCATTAGAAGAGATTGAGCTACTATGGAAGCCCACAAGTTCTCGGACTATAGGAATTGAGCCACAGCAACTCGTTGATGTGGCCAGGCAACAACCATCCTAGATAATAATAATAATAATAACAAAAAAATTTTAAAAAATTGAAATTAATTTTTTTTTTAATATTTTGGCGAGCCTTCACTATTTCCTGGCATAGAGAACCAACCTAAAATGGGCTTCCAAGGTAGCTAAATCTCATCTAATGTCTAGTCCCTTCTAAGCCACTTGTGGCTGGTTGGTTTGTATTCTTTTTTTGGACTAAAATTCCATTTCATTTGTGTCAAAAAAATCAATGAATAAATTATAGCTAATAGGTCTTCAACACAAATACTAAAGCATAGGGTATTTTAGATAAGAGTTTTTTAAAAATAGGACATGCAAATGGATTCAATCATGTTGATCTATCCATAATGGTCTTATCTATAGATTTCCTCCTCGAAGGTTGCATTGAATTGTAAACTTTTTGTATTATTTAGATAATCATAACTAGAAGTTGAATGATGAAATTAGAATTTATAAATGTTGGCTTGAACATACATGAGACAAATTTCCTCTAATTGTATTTTTTGAATTGCCTAGCCCTATATAGCCCTTTTTGGTCAATTTTCTATTTGATGTTGTTAGAAATGTTTTTAAAGAAGTGGATTCATATTGCATGCCTTATGCTTTCCCTCTTACTAGCTTGTTTTTATCATATTTGATTGTAATAGTTGAAAAGATTGGTGCAAGTAGCATGGTTCAAATAAATATTGTCTGAAATTCTATATGTTTTGCAACAACATTTCAATGCAATGATATCTAGTTAATACACACTAAATTCTTTTTTGTAAGTAATGGACAATATCAAGATTCAACATGTTAGAATAGATTAGTTACACAAACACCAAAAAAATGTAGAAAATTGTAGCCCCACTCCAAAAAACATATTACATAATTTTCTACTATAATAGTGTAAAAAAGAAGGTAGTTGAAATGATATACCCTACAAAAAACAAACAAACATATGTATGCTTCTATGACTCAAGTGAATATCAAATTTGAGGATTGATTTTATGTCTATATAGCCCCAAGAGCTTTCTTAAGTCCTTCAGTCTTGTAACGGATGAATTCAAAGAATTTGTCTCTTGCCTAAGTATATATTTTCTAATCTATCTATGTCTATTACATTTTTTTAAAACCCACTAATGTTGTCAAGGCTTTCAAAGTTTAAATTTAATGAACAACTCTAATCTCAACCAAAAATCAATATTTATAAAACAAAATATCACTCTCTACAAAAAGTCACAACTCACAAGTTTCAAAAGCTCATGAAATTCTACTCAAATGTCATAATTTGATTAATATGGTGACATACAAATGGATCAATGGTAACATTTCCATAATCTTTATAATTTATTTTTAAAAAATTGCAAAATTACAGACATCTCCAAAGGTCACATAACTTTGATTATACACTTATCTAATTCTCTAGAGATTTCTATAGCTCACCTTTTCATGTCGATTGTTGTGGGAATCTTCAATTAGACAGGGCTACATCAATTTTTTTTTCAAGGTACCCATTAATCTCTAGATCCTAGACTATTATAAGAATTTGTTTTTATCCTTACATTTTATGAAAATTCTCCACAAAAATTCTGAAAAGCATCTTCAATGCACCTAACTAATAAGCATGAGCAATTTTTATTTTAGATGACAATTAGATGACACATCTACCCAAAGACACCGATATATTTTTAAATTTTTTACTAAAATCTACTAAAATTAAACTCAAGTTGACTAGTATGCCTTGTGCTTGTTGCCATATTATATTAACCCCTAAAGTCCGAAAGTCCCTACATGGGACTCTTGGGATTTCGGGTAGGCTTGTGTGATCTCAATTTTTGACATGATTTTTTGAAATTTTTTTGGAAGATGGGTATTTAGATTAGCTTTCAATAAATATAATTTTTATTCCAATTGGTGACCAGGAGAAAAAGTTATACCACCCTAAGTCCAAAAATGGAGCTCAAACAACAACCCAAAAAATTACAAAAAATTACATTTTAAAATTTTTGAATTTTTTCTAAATCTAAAGCTTTGAATCATTATATTTGGACTGGTGATCCAAAATTTATGGATGATTATGTTTTTCGGGCAATCTAAGCATCTTTTTGAAAAATATACTTATTGAATTCATCTCAAAATGCAATTTTATAATTTTTCAAAAAAATATTGTTAGACACAGTTAAGTTTGCTTGCTAGAACAATCTCACTATTGGGATGATTGTGTTTCAATTCCAACTTAAAGCTATTAATGTTTAGTTTTCTCTTCAATCTTGAACCTACTTCTACTTAACAACTTTTTAATGAGTGAAAATTAAATGTTTTTTTGTTAAATTTTTCTCCCTAGATTCTCAACTAAATTCTTCAACTTAAAAAAATATAAAATCAAAATCAATAGCGCAAAAATTTAAGTTAAGAAGATTTAAAACCAAAAAATCTAGTCGAGCAAAGTATTTAAAAACTCGTTTTCTTCACTTCAAATGCAAATATCTTGAAATCTGTGCAATCTAAGTTTTTGAAATTTCTTCCACACAATCTTATTCTAGTCTAGTATACTATCCTATGGTTAGATATACAAAAAAAACTTAAGTTTTAAATTTTTTTGCTCTTTGCAATAGAAATGGTAGTTTTGAGTGATCTTTGATGGAAAAAATGTCTTGGGACTTTAGGGGTTAAAGTAATTTCTAATTTTCTCTTCCATAAAAATTTCAAAATTCATTATCATTATTTTTTGTGAGTCATTGAATCACAATGCCACAAAACAAAGTCTGTACACCACTCCTCGGAAAGAGCAATCTTTGGAATGATATGAAGAAGTAATGTGACCAAGGGACGCATGGTTCCAAAGATCTCATTGTAACAAACAGGAACAAACAATATCATTAATTTTAATGCAATAAAGGTATAGATCATTTGAAGTATAGAGAGATTCAAGCTTTCATTCCAAACTATTTTTACTTTATTTTTCTCTTAAACTATTTATGCTATATTTAACTTAAAGTGAGTGTCTTTTACATTAATTTTATGCTTATATAATTGTTATTTCATTTTATATTTAACTATTTAATACTAAATTGACCATAACTCTACAACTTATGGACTTGTTACAAACTTGGTGTGTATATATAAATTCTGAATCTTAGAGTCATCACAAGTCACAATTAAAAGTTTGAATCCATATTAATCAATGCAAATGCTACAAACTGTTTAATATAATTCTTACCTATAAATGATGACTTCCTAATGCTTTGTTTCCTCTCATCTAAAAAGTGTCACCTAACATAGAAACCTTAAACTCTAAACCCAAAACCTAATTCATCTTCATTGATCACCTATTCTAGCTATCTATATATAATTTCATAATCAATATTCAATATATGGTTTCATGTAAACAAATATTCATGAATTGAATCTAGAAGGTTGGATACAAGAATATCACAAGTAACGAAGTGCTAGTGAACATTGTAGGTTTGTAGTTTAAAGCTAAAATCAATTGGTGAATTATGGACGAAAGTGGTGGCAATGATGAATCTAGTTCATTTTTGGAGGGCAACAACAATGCCAAAGTTGTCCATGAAGAAATCAAATTATCAAAATTTCAAGAAGGAATTCAAGAATTTCAAAAAGATGAATTTATGTGCAATATCTGTATGGAACAACCAACGGATTCAGTCCTCACTGCATGTGGCCACTTGTATTGTTGGTCATGCTTGTATAGATGGTTGCAAGGGCGAAGGAAGCCATGCCTATGTGCAATAGCATTGTAAGAAGTGGTGACATCATTCCAATTTATGGAAGCCAAAGAGGCTACCGCACTAGTTCAACTTCTACAGATTTGGATGAATCTTCCATTTCCATCCTTCCTCGCCCCAGTGCACCATTACAACCATTTTTTAGAACAAGCACTAGTAATACAACATAAGTTGATAATGTTGGGTATTCACAATCCATTCCATCACCTACTACCCTAGCAAATTCAACAAACATCGATGATTATAGTGATACTCGATCTTCTCAATTGAGACTAGAGCAACAAACTCCATTACTTGGCTTGGGACCTACTTCCCCTCGTATCCAAAGCCTCGAATAAATTCAAGCCTACCATCAAATGTTCCCTCCCTATCATGCTATTTGTGTCATGGAATTGGAAACAATAGCCTCACGCCACCAACATCATATGGATATAATTTGATGCATGCATTGCAAGAAGAACATGAACGGGCCGTCATGGCACATCCAAACCATCTTCCAAGAGTCTTTGATGGACCAGATCACTTTCTAATTAGAGCCACTCGGTTTGACACAATGCCACCTTAGTAGAGACAAACAAGTAGGGCACAAGTTGCACAATATTAGACTTTTGAGTAATAGGAAGAATTATTATGATTTGCATTTATTGATGATAATTAAATTCGGTCAAAAATTTGGAGGATTTATCACTCTTTTTTAGTAGATGTATAAGGTTTTTGAACTTGGATGGCAACTATTTTTGTCAGAATTGCAAATCTTGGAACATAGTTCTACAAATGTACAATATTTTCTTGCAAATAAGTTTCAAAATGTTGTCAATTTGGACATTGTTTGGTAGCAACTTATGTTGAATGTCACCTTAGTTTGGAATCTAGTTTAATGTTATCATTAACATTTGGAAGTTTGCTACTAATGTTGTTCTAGAGGAGTGAATTCTAGTAGGGTATTGGATTGGATGACTCTATTTTGTCTTTTGAATGAGTATTGACAAAATGTGATTTGATTCAATTAAAGTTGATTGTAATTACATGTAGCACATGTGGCATGTCCTAATAGAACTAAAAAAAATTTTACACACACACCACCCAAATTGTGAAGAACAAAACTAGAAGCTAAGATATGAAATGAGGAATTTTGAATTCAAATATGAAAAGAGTATGTCTATGAAGGAAATTTTGTAATAGCAACCAAACAAGGGAAAAAAGTACTGGACAAAAAAAACTCATAGTCATAGTCTTGTAGTAAAACTATAGAGAACACCAAAAAAGATCAAAATGTCAACACTACACTAGATTACTATTAAGCTCATCACAATCACCAAAAAAACAAGAATGTACATGACATCATTTGTGGAATGTACAACAACTTCAGTAGTGGCCTTAACCATAAGAGGAGGTGCCGCATCCTAATTGTCATTGACCACAATGACATCGTCTAGTTGTCGTCCTAAATTTCCAAAAGCAAAAGTCTAAGAAACACAAAAAACTTGTTAAAAAATAAAATAAACCCTTACTTCAAAAGTTATAAATTCCTGATAGCATTCAAGCAATTGGAAATTCTAGGGTACAACATTACTTGGAATGACATAATCACACACTGTACCTTCTTGAGCCTCATCTAGGACTCTCACTAACCTTTGCTGCCCTAAATCAACAAGACAAGATTTGAGATTTGTATGCTCAAAAAAAATTTGAATAATATCATCCATGGTGACAATATTCGGCTGTATCATACATTTCCATAGCATAGAGGCCCTAGTATATTCCATGCCACCTTGACGAACATGTAGAACCCATGAAGTGGATGAGATATACTGATTGGACTATAACATTGGTAGGAGGGTGTTGGGCAAAGTGCTACCCAACTTTGTTTTCATTTTGTACCTGCAATACTTGGCAGCCCTCTCGATCAGGTCTTTATGTGTCAAAATGAATCAATTTTTGGCAAATTGAGTTCCGTACTTGACATACTCATCAACATCTTCTTCAATCTACTAAACGGCCACATTCCGATAGACATAGTGAAATGATCTTCATCTTTGTCTTTTATGTAGTACTCCACCATGCCTATAAAAGTGTGTAGACTAATGTTGGGAGGCGTTTTACTGAGAATATGGGACCCTACAAGGGCAACTCTAGCTTTATTCCATCCAAGATAAGTTTTTATTTGTTTAATGACAATAACAACCAATGATGCCATTGTTTGACATACCATTTATAAATGGTCTGGAAAGAGCATTGCCTCTTTCAATTGTATACAACCCAGATATGCATTCTTTTTCAAGAAATTCTTCCATTTTTTTAGAGCATCGAGGGAGACTTCAAAGGTACCCAGAAAAATGGTGACACTAAGATCTAGTTGTTTAGGCTATGCTAGAGGTTTGTTTGGATTGGAATTTTTTGGTGCTAGCTTTCTACTAGCACAACCCTTCTTGGTAGAGCTCTCTATTACACTAGGGCCCAAAGCAACTCCACCATTTTTCATGGTTGATTGATTCCCTCTACAAGCTACTATTTTTATAATCTATGACATGGATGGCCCCATTTCTGTAAATATTGATCAAAACAAACTCATATTCAACATAACAAAATCAAGACACATTGAAGGCAACAAATTCATATTCAACAAAACAAAATAAATACACACTAAGGCATATATTGAGAAAGGCAACGAAAACAACTAATGCCAAATCAATGATAATCTAAACCTAACTAAGTAATCAATGATAGGTTGCTTGCTAAGTACTTTGTGTGTCAGGAAGGTTTCAATCTTCATGTACACTTTGAAAAACAAGGAGAAGAAGTAGCTATGGTACTTCATCTATAGCTATGATATCCTGCATCACTAGTCACCTCTCACCTTCTACACTTTCAAGTCAATTGTTGTCAGCACTTCTACACCCTGTCTGTTGCCTAGCTATATAACAATGCCTCAAAAGTTGAAGAAGAACAAAGAAAAACAACATAGAGTTCACAAGCAGAAGTAGAAGAGAACTCACTTTGACAAAGAGTGAAGAACAAAATTTGGACCATAAGTAGCATTGGCATAGTAGACTCCACAAGAAATCAGACGCAAGAAACTCGAAGCTTACCAATGGTGATGAAGGTGGAGCAATAGATATTGCCAATCAAAATTGGGAGTAGACTCAACAATAGTAAGTCATCTGGAGCAAACCTAATAGCAACAAGTTGGAGCAGACCAAGCACGACACAACGATACAAACCCTATGCAAAGAAAAACCCTAGGTAGAAGTCGATGGAGTCAAATGAAAGCATTAATGATTGAGATGAGTAGTGATTGGGGATCTACGGTTAGAAATATTTGTCCACTAAAATTCAAATCAATGACAAATGCGTAGGAGGGAAATTTCTTCAAAACATGATTGGCATCTTTGTTTTTTTTCTCTAGGAAGGGGGGCATGCAAAAGGGAGGGAGCCATCATCATAGGAGATGGTATGTCATTTGGTTGGAACTCCATCAATTAGTGGGTATAGCATGAAATACTCATATCATTTTTGCATCACATATTGTGTGCATGATGTGTATGGGGTCATAACTTTTGAATTAGAGAATTGATGGAACCACAATTTATAGTAAAGGTAGATAAAATCCTATGAATTATACATGGTGGCATTCCATGTGGGATTTCGAACATTGCATGTGGCCAAGGTTTTTATTTTGGGGGGTATTTTGATGACCATAACCAATTAAATAGACCCTTTCATTACTTAATTTTAAAATTTATGGTATTTTATGCCCCCATACAATTACTTACAATTCTTAAGTAGAGGCAATTTTCAAACCTTTTACTTTGTTATAAGAAAAAGAAAGTGGACTCAAAATGGCAAATAACAAGAATAAAGACAAAAACACAACACATTAATTAGAAACACAATATTCAAATTAAAAAAAAGAAGTGAACAATACATTATTGCACAACAAACCCATATACTATTGAACACCATGCAATACACAACAACATCCAAAAAAATAAAAAATGTCTAAAGAAAAAACTACCCAGAATGGCAAAACAAATAAAAGTTGTCTCAAGTCCATAAGATGCACAACATCCAAAATAACAACATGAAACCAAAACAAGCCTAAAATGTAATCATAATACTATTCTACATAGTACATAACCTAAATAATTGCCTCCTTCCTATATTGAATCTAGAAGAAATGTTATTAGATCCTCTATTTTGCCATTTAAAGACACCCTTACACTATAATTAATTTTGTACATTTTAGCATAATGGTATAATTACTTTGCCAAAATCAAGTTAAAATCTAGAGATATGTATTTTACAAAATGTGGTCATATGGCACTTCATATTGAATTCTTCATGAATTATATTTTTGTTACTTAATGGCATGTTTTTTAAAATGAAAATACTTGTATGGATGTTTCCTACATATTTATGCAATTGAATTAAGAAAAAATTTCACCAGTGTTTTTCAATCAATTATCATGTGAAACCATGAATATGAAATGAAACAATTCACCAATTTAAGTGAAATTTTGTTTTTTTGAAACTGAAATTTGGCATAGCTTGCTTAAAAAGTGTGTAAGAATCAAATGTTAATTCTGTAGGATGAAAAAAGTCAATTATATTCTATATTATGCAAAATTCTTTGAATGATGGAATAGAGTTGTCCCATAATATTTCATCTAGATATTGTAAAATATAGGGTCCTTGCAATGGCATGTAGAAACATTCCATGAAGTTGCAATATGGAGTTGCACCAACTGGAGCAACATGGAAGACTGAGTGAGTGACCTGGCACATTCAATATCAGTCCTTGTGGCCAAGAATTGGTTAGTGATGTGACTTGTTAACCCTAGAAGGATGGGCCCATGACCATTGATTTCAGCCTCACATTGCAAGGAAGCAATGTCAATTCACACATTTTGAGACAACTCAGAGGGGTTGATTCGGACAGTTTTTGTCTATTTTTTGGTCATTTCAGACATTTTTCTATCATTTTGAACCCTATTTGTCAATTTAGGGGTTCATTCAGACATTATTTTCTTGTAGTACGATCCCTATCCAACACTTTGTTTGCAGCCATTTTGTAGCTAGATATGAATGAAATTTGTTTATTTTATTTTTCAAAGATGAAATCATATGTCCACTACAAGTTTTTAAAAATCAAGTTTTTACGGAAAAAACTGAAATTACTATGAATTTTTTAAAGTAAAAAATTAAAGAAAGTTCATATCAATTAGAAAATATACTCAAAAAAATCTGAAATTTTCACCATAGATGTATATTAGAGTGTAGAACATCATGGTATAAACCAAAGTTACCATGTCACTCTAAAATTAGAAAATCAACAAGCCATGGTTATAGGCCTCCAATTCATATTGCTATAAAATATGTAAATTTATGAATTTTTCAAAATTTCTAATTGGTGTAGAAACTGCACTTAATAAGATTCATTTTGTTAGTTGGACTGAAATTCAAAATATATCATTATTATGGCTAAAATTCACATAGAGAGAAAATAGCAAGAAATGGTCAAAATACACTATAAGGGTGATCTATTTTTTAAGTATCTTCTTTTTTAGAAAAGTCAATAATACCATGGTGAGAGATTTGCAATACTATTCACTGAAAATGTACTCACGTACCCTCCAAATAAAAAAAACTGGATGAAAAAGCACTTTTTCCCATCCTATAGATGCAAGTGAAGTCATTTGCAGGACACCTAGTGTCTACAACGTCCTTCCTGGGTTAACATATACTTGGTTGAATGGAAAACATGGTTGAGGGTTTGAAATTACTAATTTATATTATTATTGGGCCTTACACTAGATAGTGGGTACTCACATTAACCCCTAAACGTCTAGATTCATCTCCCAAATTGACGGTTTGAGAAAAATCATTATAAAGTGCTATTTGGAAGCATATTTTGGAATTGAAATGCGAATAAAAGTTGTAGATTTTGATTTGTAGATTCCATCTATACGGTTAGATTCACCATTGCTATCACCAATATATATATATATTTTAAATAATTTTAAAAAAGAAATTCCAAAATTATTTCAAAATTCGATTGCAAGTAAAATATTATCATTTTTTGAGTAAAATTTTTTGGAATGGGTATGAAATGAGGTTCTCTTTACATGGTGATTTTTTGAAATTTTTATGTTCTTCCTATGTATGACCTCATTTTGGCTAATCCAGTTTTGAACTAAAGTCAATACAATTTGACCACTTGACATATTTGCGCATTTGTAATTTTAGAAAAATATGTATTCTAGTAACATCAAATCCAACCCTTAGATAGGACAAAAACTTAATAACGTATCTTCACAAATTAAAATAACTTTCATCCAAGTAATTAGGAGGATGAAACTCAAGTTTCTATCTATTCATCGTCCAGAAAATGGACGTCGATGTGTTTAGGGGTTAACAATGGGTAGGCTAGTGAAGTACAATACTAAAAACACAAGGCTTTATGGAGGCACGAGGCATATTGCAACAAACAACAACTTTATGAATTCAAGCTCGTTAATAGTTCCATCATCAATCTTATCCACAATAAATTTCTAGGATCTTTATTTTTTGAGGCTATCTTAGAACAAATTTTTATAAATATGAGGTATTATTTATCCATATATCTTACTTATAATTGAGTACATATTATTTTGTATACTATATATTACCTCAAATTTAAAATTTTTTTTTTTGACACTATGAATTAATACCTCCTTGTATTATGCTGCATGTTATTTGGTAAACAAATCTAAGTGATCCCTGTGGGTCTTTTTTTTAAATTATAAAAAATTATAAGGCCCCAAAAGTTAGGTGAAGACCAATTTAAATAAAATTAGATCTACAAAATGTTGGGTTGCATATTTCTTAAAAAAATTTCACAAAATATATGAAGAATTGAACATGTATGCATAATTATAAAAAATCCACACAAGAAGTTCCCTCCAATTCAAAATTTTAAAAATTCATGTAATTAGATTTTTTAATGCTATCATTGTCTTCAAAAAATATTCATTTCCTGTATAGAATAATATCTTTGGATTTCCTTGTTGAAAGGGACTACAAGAGTTTTCTACATTAAAACAAATTACATCCCTCAAGATTGAACGAAAATGCATTATGAGTGATTATAATCACAACCATAAAATACACAAGTTGCATACCTAGGAGCACTAGATGATAGATAGTATATAGAAAAGATCCAAACTGTTGTATGATTTTGAATTTCACATGATTGTATATGTTTGTTATGATGATCAAGTACTCTTCACTACAATTTCTACTCAATTTGCTGTTTGGAATTTGTCCATGTTTTTGAGTATGCTAAGGTAAGAGCACCCTAAAGTGTCCCTGCACCTAAAAGCGTCAGATTCTACGTCAGGGATTCATTCTAGAACATAAATGTAGCTGGACAATACACCTCTTATCATTTTAGGTCAAAACAAATAAGCCATGTATTGTTTACTTACATTTACAGCTTGAAATGATTATGGTCTGTAGATTCTGACGCTTTTGGGTGTAGGGACGCTTTTGGGTGCTCTTACCTTATACTGACAACTTCTTGAAGTTCATGAACTTTTTGTTGAATCTGCCTACTTAGAAACAAAATTCGTAAGATAATTGGACGTACTATAGTACCTCCATGGTAGAAAATGCTTTTAGAACATGGTTGCTTTATGAACGTCCTACCTTCAGTAGCGGTGATCCTACACGCCAAGGCAGGGCCGACTTGCAGCAAATTTTCTGTTACTGCTGCTCCATGGATGCCACTGCTACTAAGGTACTACAACCCACCCACACCCACACCACCCACGCATCTGCCGACGTGCTGAACCCTAATTTTTGTACCCAACCCTTCCGCCGTCTGTTAGTCACTCTTGAACACCTTCACCTTCTCATCTAAGAAAACCCACAGTCTGAACAACTAAAAGGCCTTTCGGCGTAATGTGTGATCATATTTGTTACGAAGGCAGAAATCCATGAACTAGCTAGAAACCTTAATTAATGATTCCCATAGACATCCATGAATAATGTTAAGATTTTAGCGTTTAATTTTATATTTGCCATTGTTTAACAAGTAGTACGATCTGTGCTCGATCTGTGCTCGATCTATGGCAATAAAAATATGGACGGAAGCAATAATTCTGTTGGCTTTTGTTGAATGATTTACACTAGGTATAGACGACTTCTGTAGTGAGTAAGACTCTAGATAGTTACGCATTCTGTCGGTTTTCATCGTATTTTTCCTAATCAGTGTTGTGATACTTCCATTGTTTCTCTCTTGATAGAATTGATGATGGTGCTTCCCAACTCTTGCTTGCTGTAACGAGTACTAGTTAGATCTGCCACTCAGTTGTAATATATGGCAATGAAGGATAAATAGTGAACCCAGAAGAAAGCGTTCGTTGCTTGATTTGCACCACTTCTTCTTAGTGTAGCCGCCTACCCACCTTGTGAGTCGATCGGATTTCCAATTCTCATTTCGTAAGCAATGATGTGATACTTCTATTGCAATGTTTTTCTTAAATAAAGTTGACAGTGCTTTGAATTGAAAATTTTGCTTTGTTGAAAGTAGCTGGATCTGTCACCTAGATGTACTGGCATCCACTTTATTGTGCACACAAAGGCGATGCCTTTGGTTGAAAGAATTGCACCATTTCTTCAAGCTAAGATTGCGCAACCCATTAATCCAGAACCGTAGCTTGTAGGTATTCCAAATTTCATCTCCTGCTCATAGTCGTGCGAAGTAGCTTAGTTACATACTTTCTTCGAAGAGTGACCACGTTCTGAATACAATTTCAATCCCCAACTGGCGAAACTTCAGGCGAGAAATATTCAATTACAGATGTGGAAAATAATATCCAGCTTTACGTCGCAAAGAAACTTGTCCACGATCCACAAGCACGGCCTCTAGTTGACATGATCGGAACTGTTCAGGTCTTCAAAAGGAATAATCTCCTCCTCCAAGTGCGGAAGAATCTTCAAACAATTAACACTTTTTTCGAATGGTGGAACGAACTGAACCTCGATCGTGGAACGAGATTTTACAACAGACCGGGTGCACTCAGTTTTCTGGATTGCCCATCTGAACCTAAGCAGGTTCTAGTTTTCAGTCCTCTCTGAATCTCTGTACTTGATTGTCACAATCAATTGGCGTTTTGATCCATGCCATTTTAACAAATTTAACATATAAGGTATGTGCACCTATAATTATCACTTATTGCAATTAAACAATTTGGATGAAGGGATAATGTTTTTTAGCAAATAGAAGAGTGAAACATTATAGAAAGTTTGGACTCTCTGGAGGGCTGCTAGGGTTTGACAAACTAGTCTATTTCTAGAGCCTATTGAAGCTACTCAGGAGAGGGAATTTTTTGACAAAACAAAGATTCACTTTGTGTGAATATCGGGAGTTCCAAAAGTATATTTCAATTTTTTATTCCACAATTGTCAGAGGGAGGTGCTTGGGGGTGCTTTCAAATATCAAAACAACACTTGTCACCAACCTAACTAATAGTACTTCACAGTGAATGCTCTGACATTTGGAAGTGACGAAGTGTAGAAATAGGGGAAAAATTCTTCAACCAAAATAAATGTAATACAGTGAGGGTCCCTACCGGCACTTCCTAGCAACCCTCCGGAGAGTCCAAACTTTCTCTAATGAAGGCGTGATGAAGTGAAAGTAGAAAACTTTGACCCCCAAATGAAGAGATAATTTGCTTTCATTCAATAGTTTTTCCAATTGTAAATTTTTTGGGATGAAAACAATAATTTCCTCTACAAAATTTTGTGTACTTCAAAGATACCCCTCCCCTACTTGCAAAGAATTGTTTTCAAGGAAGCTTAGTTAATTTAAGAAACTTTTGAGGTAATTAATCAACTATTTGCATTGTATTTTGTGGGCCATTGTCATAAATCATGTAAGGTAACTATGCCTCACCCTAAACATGTTTTTAAAACTGACCCTATAAGAACATAAAGGGAACCGTTCTCAAATTGCTCATTGAATCTTGTATGTTTGTTTGCGATCACCGAGGCGATTCCGCACTGATACACTCTTTGAAAGGCCCAAAATTAGTATTTGTTTTGTAAACTTTGTTTTTTTGGTACCCTATTTTCACTTTTACCTATTAACCAAGGACAACATATTTATGAATGTAAACAGCTTTAAAATCACTCCAGTTATTCTCCTTTCGAAAGTTGAAAATAAAATCCGTAGATAGCACCCTCCTCATGCACAAACACCTCTAGCCAGAATAATTCCTCGACGACCGTAATTTTAGAGAGCGCCGTCAGCAACTTCTTCACCAGGAATATATATCAGTAGACACCAATCTTATCAAGATCAGTGCTCCGAAACCAACTGACTCAACTAGATCGATCACTTCCACTACTCTGCAATAATTAATTTCGGCACAGAACCAAAATCCGCAGCTAGTCAGTAGTACTCTGAGCGCACAATTTCAGGAATTATAAATGCTTCAGTCTAAAACGTCACACTCAGGTGGGTTTAATTACATATCATTCCCTGCGTAAGACTCACAGACCGCCGCCAGCAACCAGCCCATCAAGAATCTATATTGATTCGCCCTCATCAAAAGCTCCGAAACGCCTCAAGGAACATCACTCAAATTACATAAATCTCTAAATCTCGCCACAGAAGCAACCACAGGCTGCGTTTTGGGCTCCAATAGCTAGGTACTTAACTAGTTACTGCAATCGTCGTTCTTCGCAAGTCGACAATTCATCAGAAGCTAGCTAGCTAGAATCAAAGCACTGAGGGCTGAGATCCTTGCTAGTTCTGTTTGATCAAGAGCTTGGAACAAAGTCAACAAACTAGGACCGCATAAATCTCTATAAATCTCGCTTTGTTCTGGGGTTCCATAGGTACTTAACTTACGGTAGTCTTCGTTCTGTGCAGGTCGGCGATCTACAGATTCATCATCTGGCCGAGCTAGTATCCAAACATTGGGAGCTCATCAGTTAGATCCTCGTTGTGCTCGATCAAGAGCTTGGAAGAGACTTTTGGGGATCCCTTGGACTGCACAAATCTCTGCAAATCGGGTGTACGTGTAATCAATATAAAGATCGCAAGGTAGAGACGATGGATGCTGTGAAGAATTCGATGAGTTCTGTGGTAGTGATGGCTTTCGTCCTCACACTCAGCCTCGTCGCAGTGAACGGCTTCAGTTCCGAAGACTACTTGATTCCCCACAACGCAGCGCGTGCGGCCGTGGGCGTGGCGCCGTTGACTTGGAGTTCGGACTTGGAGAGCTACGCTTTGGTATACGCACAATCGCAGGTGAACCAGTGCTTGCCCTTGCACCACTCCTACGGTCCCTATGGGGAGAATTTGTTCTGGGGGAGTGGGCAGGCGTGGACGGCGTTGGAGGCTGTGATGGTGTGGACGGATGAAAGCTCCGATTACGACTATGAGACCAACTCATGCACGGAAGGGAAGATGTGCGGACATTACACGCAGGTGGTGTGGGCGAGCACAACGCAGGTAAAAAAACACAATCTGTTCCCGTAATTAGTTAATTTTGGGCACCTTCTGTTTGCAGATTACCGAATTAATATTATGAGATGATGCACAATCGGAAGCTTTTTCTTTGATGATGCACAATCCGAAATAATACATGTGGACGACTTGATAGATCGAAAACTGACTCTCTCTTTTCACCCATTGCCAAACATGAGATGCACAATCGCCAGATTTTTCTTGGGAGAACTAAAACATGTGCACTTGATATATTAAAAGTTTTGAGAACGAAAACATTTCAGTTGATGGATTAGAATTTCAGTACAATCGTACAAATCTTCCCTGTTTTAACTGGAAATTGACAAAAGGTTCTGTATAATTTTACATCTCTTTGCTGGACACTCAGGTTTAATTAACTGGAAATTGTCAATTGAATGGAATCCTTGTAGGTGGGGTGCGCCTCGGTGGAGTGTAACAACGACGGCGGCGTCTACATCATCTGCAGCTATAACCCACCCGGTAACTATGTTGGCCAACGGCCCTACTGATCGAAGAATGGGCAGCTCCATCGAATTGTACATCAGGCGCTTGCAACGAATAAGATTGCGGGCTGGTCGAGTCGGTGGCACTGCACAACTTTGTTATAACAATTGACATATATTAGCTGCAAGAGTATAGACAGTCATCGGCAATGGTTGAAGTTTTAGCGACGGTTGCGATCTGGGGAAGTAGAATTTGGATTATCGATCACGACTGCTCGAGTAGAAGAGCGTGATGTGTCGATGGAATCACTTTTCTATGATAGATGTCAATTGCCCTGTTCAATCAAACCCTGTTTCGGTGCTGTGATCAATAAATTGAAGTTCTTTTAATTTAAAGTTCTGTACAAATAGTAGTGCATATGGTATGTCTAGTCAAGAATAGTCGGTGATACAGTACAAAATTGTAGGAAGAATTTAGAAGAGTGATGTTGAAGGTGAAGGGGTGGGTTTTTGCAGAGTAGGGTCAAAAAGTGCAAAAGTTTTTCATTTAGTGATTGTGTAAACATAACCTCTCCACCGATTGAAGAACTCTGTTTAACGCCAGTGTCGTTAAACTGGCGGAATACCAGACTTTGGCACATTTCAGAGCACCCGGATTGAAACGTAAATCTATACCAGTCCTACTAGTCCAAATTTCTAAAGCTTTGGGCAGATGAAAGTAGCAATTTCATTAGAGAAATTTTGGACTCTCAGGAGGGTTGCCCTGGGTTTGACAAGCCAATCTATTTCTAGAGCCTATTGAAGCTACTCAGAAGAAGGAATTTTTTGACAAAACAAAGATTCATCTTATGTGAATATCGGGAGTTTTAAAAGTATATTTCAGTTTTTCAAAGAGAGGTGCTTTGGGGTGCTTTCAAATATCAAAACAACACTTGTCACAACCCTAACTAATAGTACTTGAGAGTGAATGCTTTGACATTTGGAAGTGACAAAGCGCAGAAATAGGGGAAAAGTTTCTCAAGCAAAATAAATGTAATGCATTGAGGGTCCTCTCAGCACTTCCTGGCAGCCCTCCAGAGAGTCCAAAATTTCTCTAAAGTTTGGCACCCTGCATCACGCCAATTTAATGCAAAACGCCAATTCATGAAACATGAAAAAACCCTTATTACAAGGTCTTGCATGTGAACGTTCGTTAAGTTCAGTGTGGTTAGGTCTTCACACTTTGGAGAAACGGAGCCTGAATTACTCTTGCAAAAATTAAATTAAACAGGGCACTAGGCACAGAGCTTGCATCAGGAATGAAACAATGCTCTCATGTCCCGCACTATACACTCATCTAACCTAAACTTACTACAGTCCGTCACCCACATCGCAAAACTCAGGTCAGCCAATGGTTCACAAAAATTCTGAGAATCTCTGCTTGGCTGATTCTGTCACAGACACTGACAGACCTCTTTCGACGACTAGGCTTCTCTCTTCAGCATTTGCGGTCTCTCCGGCCGCTCTGTGCAGGCTGAACGCAAGACAGTCTCCAGGCACTGCTGTGAAGCCCTGTTCAGCACATAATTATACCATGAGTAAGGTAGGAGGTCCAATATAAGTCTGGGCTATTCACGTAGTTACTACTGTGGTGTTAAAGTGGTTTAAAAAGGAATAAAGGAGTGTACATATGGGCGGTTTCAGATGAACACTGGGATCAAAGTAGGATAAATAATGTTTGTTACGCAGACTACCTCCTGTGATTCAATTGCATACATAATTTAGCTGTTAAACCAAAATTTAGATGCTGATTTCGAAATGTGAGAAAAAACTAGAAAACATGCAATTTGAGCACCCGGTACTTCCTGATTGTTATCCCTGGGAAGCAAACAGCTTCTGCTAAGAATTCGAGAAACAACTAACCTCACGTCCGACAGGTCTTCGCTCATGATCCTTGATAGCTCTTGCAAGCTCTTGGGCTCCCGGTGTTTCAAGATCATTATCCCTCACATACTCAGCAGCTAACTGTATCGTCAACCCAGAAGCAAAAGATCAGATTATTAAGTAGCAGATTTTCTGTCATGAAGGTTGGTACACAAGTGCGATTTCTAATGAGATGAGAACCAGGATAGAAGGTCCAATTTTGGACACAAAAAGCAGAAGTATAACTCCAAGAAGGCCGTGGGCCAAGCATGTTTCTGCCGTCATGATAACCTATCTGCTTGAACTATCAGAATAACATAATCTGACCACGAAGGTAAATAGAATTGTCTTGCAACCACTAACTGAAATTTACACGTAACTTGCTAAACAGGCATGGCACTGACATTGACAAAGAAAAATAGTCTCAACTTTAGGAACTGAATAGTACCTTCCGTTGTTGTGCTGAAAGTGTGCGTAGAGCGTACAAAATATCAACTTTTGATTCGTCGAACCAGTTCAGCACATCTGGAGAACAATCTACCTGCACCATTGACTGGTAAACCTGATCCAGCCACATTTCAACCTTAGTTCACTCACCAACTGAGATCTCGAAATCATTTCAATCTCTTCATACCCTACAAGAACCCATACAAACCATAACCATCCCTCTGAGCACAATGTTGAAATTTCTGAGAGCAAATCTATGTCATCCAGCAAGCACTAGTGAGTCGACATTGTACGATGTGGACTCACAACGACTGCAATCGACCATGACAGTTTCAAGGAATAGATTAAAAACATTGAAAGCCTTGACAAAAAATAGATTTTTTAGAACGACTGAGCAAGATGCAAGAGACAAAAAAGAGGGACTGAGCGAACTAAAAATAGGAAGCCTACTTTGAAAGCTTATATAGTAACTTTCAAAACATATTTCTATTGTTCAAATGTAGGATATGTTGTCTTCTTTCTATTTGTAGATTATGTTAACTTCCTTGAAGCCTCCTGAATGATCAATTTCAACACCTATGGATATTGAAGCAGACACTTTTGGCCATTAGGGCATTAGGGGTTAAGTAAACATGACAGAACAATTTGTAACGGAGATGGAAGTTCCCAACAGCTATCAAAAAACATTTCAGGAGGGCTCCTAACAATGCAACATTTACTAGAACGTGAAATGCTCATCTTCAGCAACAATCAATGACTAATTCACCCAAGGCACACCCGGGTTCCGTACCAGAGACTCACTTGTGCAGCTACTACCATAATCGTTTGGGTCGACGCAGGTACAAACGCTTTCTCATAAACCTCCTCCGACCCCATACCCATCTTCTGCAACTCCGTAATACCAGCTGTCCTCTCTTGCCATGTTCCCAACCTGTGAAATTCTCTCATTAGTCTCAAACATGAAGGTAGGGAACCTATTTCCGTGGGTTAGGATCACCTTGGACCCATACACATGCGTGACTTGAAAGAAATAAGATAGTCATAATTTCTATCACATTCGAAGATGCTTCGATGAAATCTAAGTCCTCACCAAACTGGGTTGAGGACTTAGTCCAAGGACTAAGCCTCAACTGAAGGAGCTCTACTTCCATTGTTAGATAGGTTATCCAAACTCATGTTTTGGGGGTAGCGAATCCTTCAATGACTTAATTGAAAACTTCAGCTTTCCACAACAATGTGGATCATTCCTGAGACATGCACCGTAACAATACGGTTACAGCAGGATCAGCCACAACATAAGTATATCTCATCAAGTCAATTACTTATTATTCTGTAAAGTTCTAAAAATTTAACAAACTCCATCGGATAACCCTAAAACAGGGGTGTGAGAGACTAACCCGCCTCTGACTTGCTCTAAGATCGCCTCGATTCTGGTCTCCTGCTCGGCCGAAATATTGGGTGCCTGAGGTGGTCCTGCATCATCGTTCCTCTTCAGCTACAATGCTCAACATGAATTTGCACAGAGCAGGCATCTTGTATTTTCCCAAACTGAGGAAGCTCTGATCCCACCAATTACTAAGGTAATCGCATCTTATTATGACACGACCCTAATCGCAACAGCTGTATTTGAGGGAAGAATGGAGAAAGAAGGCAAAATCACAATAATAACCTTTTGGATTCCCAGACAACAAAATTACGTGCAATGAGAGTTGCATTAAATGAAATGCTATACTCCTTCGACTATTCTCAAATATTATATGACGTGACATTTTGTATTCATGCATGAACAACTGATCAAATCTAGAGTGATTTTGGAATACGAGTTCGTTTCATTTACTGCTCAAGTTTTACTTGTTTGTGATCTTGAATATACTAAAATTTGGTGAATTCATCATGGTCCAAAGTATTCAGTAAGTGACCAAAGTAGGTATCCACAACCCACACATTGCTTGTGAATTGAACCCACCCAAAAAGAATCAGAATCAATTGATTTCAATTCCCAATGCTGTTACTTCAAATTGCCAAAAAATTCTCAGTTTCACATTCAAAGAAATTCCAACCCAAATTACTCAAAAAAACCAAATTATTGAGAATTTAGAACCCTCAGTTTAATTCAAATCATGCCCACCAAAACCTCAATGCACAAGCTCCACATACCGAACTGCTTGGGAGGTTCACAAATTTTTTGAACCCGCATAACTTTTGCATACAGTATCCAAATAAGGCGTACTTTGGTGCACCGGAACCCCCCTCACACTTGCTAACAAGAATCAACAAAAAGTTCGTAAGCCCCAGTAGTTGAAACTATGCTCAATCTCCATTTGGTGTAGCTACCGTCATTCAAAATCTTAATGCAACAGCTCAACGTACCAAACAGGTTAGGAGGTCGGAATTGTCCCAACCCCGGAGCCGACCTGGGAAACTTCCCTCCATCGCTGCTCCCGTAAGCCGGCATCTGCCGCCCTCCCGGCAACCGCACTGGGATCTTCTTCGTCTCCCCGTCATCGTCCACGCCACACCGCACTTGCTTCAGGGCCTTCTTACGAAACCCACATTCTAGCAGGGGCTTCTGTCCCAAAGCTCCCACGCCTTGCATCACCCAGCAGCTCTGCGCCATCGCTTCTTGCACGCACAAGACTTGTGAGATGCAACGTTGCAAAATTCCTGTAATGCAACGGGTTTTGAATGTGGATTTAGCAAAAGGTTTGGAGTGGAGATTTGTTGAGGGGTGAGCGGGTGTGCGGGCATTCAATCTGGGGAGACATGAATTTCGCGACTACGCCCGAGTTCTGGCCTCTCTTTGTCACGGTCTTGGGACGCTTGTTGGGTGGAGATAAGGGAAAACTTGGGCGGTTCTATGACCGTGGGCACATGCAGTGGTACAAGCATAAAATAAATTTTCAAAATTTTCAAGCATATTTTGATTTTTTTATAAGTTAATAAAATTGATTATAGAAAAAAAAATTTAATCAATACAAGTAAATTTTTTAGAATTTTTTTAGAAAGTCGAATGAAGATTCCTTTTAGAATTTTTGGAAAGAATTTCTAGAATTTTAAGATTTTGTCTAATGAAATATTAGTCCCTAAAATATAACTTCTAAAAATTGTATATTTATTAAAGCTTCATTGTATATGGCTTTAGTACACATGAGCATCAAGGTGCCTTCTCAATGGTTTTTATTGAATCTAGTAAAAGTAGGCATTCCTCAATAAACTTGGTTGCTACAACATTTGGAATTTGAATAATATATTTCGCTATAAGTGCACCGAGTAACAAATAGCTACAAGTAAAAAAAAGTTGGGTCAATATCTATCTCAAGCAACCCATCACCGTGGCTTTGCAACGAGTTTTGAATGTGGATTTAGCAAAAGGTTTGCAGGTTTGCCTTGCCCCGCCGCTGCAAAGCCTGCCTACTCTCCTGTGTTTCTCTCTTGCGTTGATGTGGAAGCTATGGCGATTCTGCGCAATCTCCTCCTCCTGCTACTGCTGTTGCTACACACATCCAATGCGTCGTCGACCCAACAGGTTCTTACTGAATGCTACCGTTTTCCATCTCTGCTACAACTGCGTTCCAATTCTTGTGGTGAGAGAGAGAAACCTGTGAGGTGGGAGCTCAGCAAATGGGGGTGACATTAGGGTGCCAATGCTGTGACTCCTTTCTTTTGCATTCTCTCGAGAGATTTTGTTTGGATTTTCTTTTGTGGATGGAAGGGAACCATATTCTTTCCTAATTTGATGCGCACATTGGATCCCCGGGTAATCCATAATCCTTCTTAGGTGTAGGAGAAGAAATGCAATGCGTCTCAAGATACTGTACATTCCTTGGAAGAGTGTCACATCACATGTAGGAGCTCACTTAATGCTGTGAAAAATAGAATTAGTCAGACCTAAGAAGGATTGCGATGTAGCGGTAATAGAAGCGTGGAATCTCCATGTCCGTGTTATGGAGAAGACATTCACGTCATTCTATGAGCTGGCTTTGTGGAGCACAGAGATTCATACGCCTTGTGTAGAATTCTGTCGTTGGAGATGACGATTTCAAATTTTAGAGCATGTCTAGGATTTAACCCACTTGGCTGAGAAAGTTAGTTTCCTTGCAATGAAAACCTTCATTGCCTCTAAAACAGAATTTTAAGAGGAAGAATTTAGGGCACGTAAGTGGGGTTTGGACCCTTTGACGTTATATGGTGCATTGGGTGCTGAATTGAGTGTTTGATGAATTGGGTGAATTGAATGTTCGGCGACTTGGGTGCAGATGCAAGCAGAGTTGCCAATTGTGGTGAGTACGTGGGCGTTTGTGGATGCGGTGAGGGCAGCAGCTCGGCATGTGAACGAAGAAGGTGGCTCTGCGGTAGACGCCGTTGTGCGGGGTTGCTCCACTTGCGAGGCTCTTCAGTGCGACGGTTCAGGTAATATTTTCAATAAAAGTAGAAAATCAGACTCTATGGACATCTGCGAAAAGTGGCTGTAGTTTAGTGGTGAGAATTCCACGTTGTGGCCGTGGAGACCTGGGCTCGAATCCCAGCAGCCACATTCATCCGGACACTCTCGGACTTTCGCGGATAACCTTTTTTGGTCCCCTTGTTGCATTATTCCCAGCAGTCCCACAGAGAATATGCCCAGATAATATACGCCTGTCCATTTGAATAGTAGATAGTACGGTTTATGTTTTGGAAGTTAATATGATTGGTTGGTGTTGTAGCTGTCTAAGTGGAATTTCTATTTTTAGTTCAAATTCATTTTTTATTTGTTTCACCTCATTTGCTCAATGTCGCCTTTGCTTTACACACTACGGTAGTCCAAGGAACTTAAATGAGCATGAAATGGTGGCGCTTACGTCTCTTGCTAAAACCATTTTAGATAACATTTGGAAACTTGAACAATTGTCATAAATGCAACAAATTATGACGAGATTATTTAAAACTTTGCATCTCTTCCCAAATTGATTCACATTTGTTGCTTTGATCTGTATAATCTACAGTGGCTCTGAGTTCTGTTTTGGTATCATTTCTGGTCGGGTTATTTTCTGGTTTTACTCATTTTCTAAGAATGTTTGGATTTGCTGTGCAGTGGGATATGGCGGTAGTCCTGATGAAGCAGGAGAAACCACATTGGATGCAATGATCATAGATGGGGTATAATTCATCTCCATATTTAATTCATTACATTAACAGAAATCCACGACATTGGCACTTTTCCAAACACGCGTTTGGGAACATATATTAATCTGTACCAGTCCTAGTTTTTAACGCTGTGTGAATGTCGTCTCTGAATTACGCCAGCATAGCAAAATTTACGATTTTCCGGTTCTTCAAGTCCTGAGTTAGGACCTTCATTTTCCCATGTTCAAAATACTTTAATGAAGTGAACTAAATTATATTTGGGGGGCAGAAACACACCTTCTCAGGTTCATCAGTCAACAATCATATTCTGATTTATGCAGTTTTGGGAAATTGTGTCAGACAAGTATGAACGTTGGAGCGGTTGGAGCGTTGCGGTCCGTGAAAGGGGCAATCGAGGCAGCCAAGCTTGTGATGGAGCACACAGAACACACATTCCTCGTTGGAAGCCAAGCTTCGAACTTTGCTGTGTCTCTTGGGCTTCCTGGACCCACTAATCTAAGCACAGACGATTCTTTGAAGGTAATTACAAACCAGGAACCGTAAACCCTGAACCCTAAACTACACTGATTTTTCCTAATAGTGCGTGTTCTAAATGAACCGACATGTGGTTATAACTTTTTATAAGGGAAGGATATTATTACCAGTGATATTTGTGAAGATTCTTCAACATGAATAGCACTACTGTAGTACACATATAATGGGTGAGAATATTCCTCTCTTGTAAAAAGTTATAACCATATTTAAGTTCGTTTCATATCACGCACAAATAGGATAAACCAGTGTAGTTTTGTGGAATCCATTTGGCCTGCGTCGAATGTTTTTAATGTTAAGATATGGTAATAGATTCATGTAATACTCATTTTGGATTAGTGGTAATTTAATGCAAATGGCGGTAACTTAATGTTAGTGGGATGTTAGTCTCTTTGGCATTAACTTGATATCATATTGGCAACTACAATCTTAAGTGAACACTAAGTAAACATTAGCTTGACCATCATGCATCATTATCTTAATTTTGGTTTAATATTCTATCAATTACAAAATTTAACATTGCGAACTTAGTATAGGATCTTTTGAGATTCGTGCTCAGTATGTTTACTGGGTGCACAGGCCTGGTCTGCGTGGCAAAAAGAAGGATGCCAACCCAATTTTTGGCAAGACGTTGTCCCTGACAGCACCTCCAGTTGTGGGCCTTACCAAGCCTCTTCTCTTCTAAGTGGAAACGAGGACGATGGTATGATTGGAGATGGGATCAACAGGAACCTGGGCAAGTCTTCATTTGACAAAAGTTTCGGTTACACTAACCACGACACCATTTCAATGGCAGTCATTGACAGTGTGAGGAAAAAATTTCAAGTTTGTAATTTATACAGTGCATGCTGTGACGTTTAGACTTAAGCTTCGGTAGGTTCAGAAGCCTGCTTCGTTGAAATGTTGCTAAGGGCAAGATCTTGTTCTAACTTGCTGGCTGCTGTCTTTGCAATTGGATAGAAAGGACGAATTGCTGCTGGCACCTCCACGAATGGAGCTAGTCACAAGATTCCAGGGCGGTCAGTCACTGTCTTCTGAAACTGAACGCTTGATGTGTGAAATCTATCAATATCCTCATTTTCAAGCATGGCTATATCCATAACTGGACATAGCGATTAAATTCTCTCCGTAGTTCGAATAGAAATGCGTGGATTTGCACTTCAGAGTTTCAGGATTGCTGAATAATATCTGACTCCTGTTGATTTTCAGAGTAGGGGATGGTGCTATTGTTGGTGCTTCAGCATATGCTGACGATGATGTGGGCGCATGTGGTGCCACTGGTGATGGCGATGTCATGATGCGCTTTCTACCCTGGTGCCTCTCGATGACTTTTAATTACACTGTTTATTCTCTTTAGTGTCCATTAATGAGTTATTGTAACACTAAAATAGCATGCCAGAGAGGAAATGGATTATTTTTTGTTAAAATTGAATACCTTGGGACCACCGTCAAGAAGCTTTTGAGTGAATAGTCAAGCAAGAAGCGGACAGCACGAGATTCAATGCTTAGTTAATGGTGTTCACACTAATACATGGCGTTCATAGTGCATCATTGTCTTACAAAACAGTGGACCATGCACTAAACAGTGTAAACGGTGTACTCAATAATGATCAGTGTTGTATGCTTTTTAGGCTCTTGGTCTCGTACCTCTTACTGCTGTGTTTTGATTACTGACTTTGTGGTAGTGCATGCGGTGTTGCTGATAATACCGAGGTTTGTCTGGCGCAGTTATCAAGTGGTGGAAAGCATGCGGCAAGGAATGACCCCAGCTGAAGCTGCAAAAGATGCAATTGCTAGAATTCGACGGAAGTTTCCGACCTTTATAGGAGCTGCTTTCGCTATCAACAAGTATGGAATTCACGCTGGCGCTTGTCATGGGTGGACATTCAAGTACACAGTGCAGGATGCAAAAATGGCTGATGCAGTAGTGTACTCTGTGAAGCCTGACGTTTTCTGAATCCCTCTAACTAGGCATCACCTCTCGATGTTTAAATTCCATGCCGATTGAGGGTGCAACCGAACCGAAATTGTGCCCATATGATCAAATTTTATTTAAAGAGTTTCCGTTGGAAAACGGGTCATGGAGTCTTGAGTTTACTGGATGCTAACGAATTGTTATTTGGTTAATTCGAAGGACTACAATAAGTCAATTCTTAACGAATTGTCAGAGCCTCTTCGTCATCTATTTACCATTTCAGTGATGAGTTGCATGGTTAAGATCTGTATGATTGGGAATTGTAGAACAGTTTTCAAGATGGATTTGCCGAATGCCGGGATAACAGGAAATGCTGGGAGTTTCACCTGTCTAGGGCCGCATGTAGAACATGACAACCAAATTTAGCAATCAAGTCCTGAAGTTGGATTGGGTTTAAATTTGCAGCCCACAGCAATAGCACATGATAGAGTGGAAAGCAATCAAGCACCGAAGCAATGCTGGATTCGATTGAAACACGCTTCTGATCGATTTAGTCACATTCAATGTCCACGGTACTGTTAAGGACAAGCCATTGATTCCGAAGGTTTGCACTTCGCAGGCCTGCTGAGTTGCAGCTGACCAACTTCATTACCTGAAAAGCTCCCCGCACAACATGCGAAGAGAAATGCCAAACTCCGAATCCAAGAGGAAGGAGAGCGTGTGCTCAGCGTGTCTGGGTCAGAGAGACAGAGCTTGCAATGGACAAAATGTGAAGAACCTGAATTTGAGGTTAACAAGCTTGGTGCCCAATCTTGGAGCACAATTTAATCACTTGAAAACTCTTCAAAACTACAGATTTTAATTCTTTTGACGCGAATAGGAATCATTCAATCATGTTCCATGGCATACAGTAGTTGCACACCCACAAGGGCTACTTGCACTGCAGAGAACCCAGAGGAGGAAACCCAGCATACTACTGGGTTTCTTCATTCAGACCTTTGACAGATGAAGACCCCCAATCCCCAATTCCGGCTTCAGAGTGGCTCTTGGAAGACTTGTGAGTCAAACACCGTAAAGAGCGGAGCAAGTAATTTAGGGTTTGCATAAATCTGGAAAGGCCGCCCATTTAGGGTCAATCAGAAAATTCCATATATAGGGAGTCCCTTAGGATTTCATCTAAGTAATATTTGATTTTTTTAAATACACGAGGAGCTCTATATACATGATAAATTCTTTGCCGCTTTCCAAGCCCTATAGAACACGAGGTCCAAAGTGGGTCCGTCCTCTACGCTACTCCTGCCCTTACAGACAGGCAAAGATCTTCAGAACTGCTAACCACCAGGTCGGCAAGCAAAGATCAGAGAAGAGAGTTGCTTCGTCTCATCCATTTCATACCCTATCCCGTAAACAAGACTCCATTGTTATCATACTCCACTACAACACAAATAACTCAACAGAGGCTCGTTCGACAAAGTGGAGCTTTTTATGTACTAGGCATAGAACCTTTATGAATGGCCCACCCTGCGGCTGGTTCTCAGCACTATACATTATTGCGTCTGCTACAAAACAGAGACTACTAACAAGCTAAAAAGAGCCATTGGTTGCGCATGATCCGTCCTCTCCTTCCTGCCTAGTGCAGACTAAAAGTGAAAGTGATTTTCCAGGTGCAAAATCAGCTTAATGCGCAGGCAGAATCTCACTAGGGAAAACATTCCCCGCCTCCACCTTCACTGGCGTCTTGCCCTTCAAGTAATGCTTCAGCAAACGCGTGGTACTGTAGTTAAACCCTTCCACCGGCGCCGTCCGCGTGCGCGACGCGTTCAGCTGTGACCTCACCCGCGACGCCAAGCTCTTCCCGAGCTCCACACCCCACTGGTCAAACGAGTTGATCCCCCACACGAATCCCTGCACTGCAATCCGATTCTCGTACAACGATAGGAGCTGCCCCACGGTGAACGCGTCCAGCGTGGGAAGCAAAATGCTCAACGAAGGACGGTTTCCAGTAAAAACCTTGTGCGGCACGAGGGCTGCCGCCACGCCCTCGGCTTCAAGATCCTCCTTCGTCTTCCCGTAAGCAAGAGCATCCGCCTGCGCAAAGAAATTCGACATAAGCTCGTCGTGGTTAGACACTTTCTCCCCATGCATGTACACCGACTTCTGGCTCTTCACGGTGCCGATGAAGTCGCATGGGACGACGCGTCCCTGGTGGATGAGTTGGTAGAAGCTGTGCTGACCATTCGTACCAGGCTCGCCGAATTCAACTTCACCAGCTGCGTATGGCAAGGTTGTGCCATCGATGGCAACCCCCTTGCCGTTGCTCTCCATGCTTACTTGCTGAATATGGGGTGCCAGCTTCTGGAGCGCTTGGGAATAAGGAAGAATGGCGCGCGCAGGGTAACCGAGAAATGTCACGTTCCAGACGCTTATGAGCCCGAGCAGCACAGGCACGTTTTGCTCTAGGGGCGTGTTACGAAAGTGCTGGTCCATGCTCCAAGTACCCTTGAGAAACTGCTCCACTTTGGGGAATCCGTATTGGAGCGCGAGGGGTAACACGCCCACCGCGCTCGTGACGGAGTAGCGCCCGCCCACCCAGTCCCAGAACGCGAACGCATTCTCAGGGTCGATGCCAAACTCCTTCACGAGCTTCAGATTCGTGCTCACAGCGATCATGTGCCTGGAAACTGCGTCGCTCCCGAGCTTGGATGTGATCCACGTCCGGCACGTCCGCGCGTTCAACATGGTTTCCGCCGTGGTGAACGTCTTGGACACCACGACCACAAGAGTAGTCTCCTGATTGAGCCCTTTGAGAGCGATGCTCGCGTCCACGGGATCCACATTCGAGAGGAAGCGCAGCGTTCTCCCCTTGGCGAGTTTGCCACATTCAGGCTGCGTGTCCAAAGCTGTGTGCACGAACAACGGCCCCAGAAAGCTTCCCCCGATTCCAATCGCCACCACGTCCGTCAGCGGCTTCCCAGTTGCACCCACCCACTCGCCGCTCCGGACGCGTTCCGAAAACGCCTTGATTTTGTCCAGAGTGGCCCACACCTCGGGTACCACGTTCTTCCCGTCGCAGATGATCTGGGCGTCGCGAGGAGCACGAAGCGCGACATGCAGCACGGCGCGATCTTCAGTGGAGTTGATGTGGCGCCCGTCCCACATGGCTTCGATCTTCTCAGGGAGCTTCGCCTCGTTCGCCAGGGAGAGAAGGGTAGCGACGGTGTCTGTGGTGACGCGTTGCCGGCTGAAATCGACCACGATGCCGTCGACCTCCTTGATCATGCTCTCGCAGCGGGACTCATCTTGCATGAGATCGCGTAAGTGAGTCTGGTTGATGTCCTCGACGTGGTGCTGGAGCTTCTTCCAGGAGGCACAGTCGGAAGACGCCATCGTTGCAACGGATTGGAAACTGCTCCTCGTTCGGACGGCTCGCAAAGGCGTGTCGCGAAGAGTCCACCTGCTCGCGGCAAAATTCGTCAATTGCAACGCATGCTCGCTTGACCGCGGAATCTGTCAAGGATCGGAGAAGGGAGGTTAGCTAGAGAATCGCAGAACACGTGCTACAATTGCGGGGTAGGAATTGAAACTCTTGAAAAAGTGATCAAATCGGAGAATCACACAGCCTGCGCTACAATTGCGGGATCGGGGAATTGAAACTCTTTAGAAGTGATCAAATCGGAGTATCAAAGAATAGGTGCAGCAATTGCAGGATCGGAAATTAAAACTCTTAAACAGTGACCGATCGGAGTATCACAAAATATGTGCTGCAATTCCAGGATCGATATTTGTAACTCTTAAAGAGTGATCAAATCGGAGAATCGCATAGCATGTGCAATTATTGCACGATCGGAGAATCACATAGCATGTGCTACAATAGCTGAATCGGAATTGAAGCACTTAAACAGTGCTAAAATCAGAGAATTGCTGAAAGTGGGCGATCGATCAAGAAGGGGTAAATTCGCTAGAGAGCACTGGAAAGAGACCGATCGATCGATCGAAGACTCTATAAAACCCTAACTTGGCTCTGCCACTGCCAAAACCCTTCTCCAATTTATCGGAGACCAGGAATTTGCAGCAGCGTCCCAAACACCAAATCCGGTCCATCCAAAATCCGACCTTGAAAGAATCTAAAACATATTCAAACACGAAAACGACGTCTTATCTCAATACTAGATCGCCACAAAGAAAAAAACCAATCCAAGCATGAGAAAACCATCCACACAGCCCGCATCCTCACACCCTTTGTCTACCTCAACATCCACACTGCCGTCGAAGCAATGCAAGCCTGCCCCTCCGCATCGACTCACACCCACCCAAGTACAAGCAATGCTCGCCATCCCCAACTAAGATACCCCCAAACGGATCCAGACCCCACTCAACTCCCAAGTCCTAAACTGAAACTGAGACCCAATACCTGGAAATACCCAAACCCGCGACTTGAAATAGGTACCTGCAAGGAGACCAGACCCTAACCCTGGCTGGCGCCTTCCCTGCGAAGTAAAAGTTAAGTTAAGCGCAGTTGCCCGTGGTCTGCAGCGCCTCGTGAGCGTTGGGCACCGCGGATTTGGACGTCCTTGTGACCTTGTGAGCGGGTCGTGGGGAAATTGACAGGGAAAGTCCTCCTACACAGGATTCCAGGACGCCCTTGCTCACCAGCGGGATGACAATAGTATGTTGGTAAGTTATATGACAATAGACTATTTGTCAATAACTTAGTAAGGTATGCTGCTGAGCAGGAGAGAACGGAGGCTACCCAAGGTCGGGAGACAACAGTAACCGGTTGTAGGGAATAGTTCCATACCTTGTTACGTTAGTACGGGCACTCCATGCGCTTGCTGCACGACTCCCACTCACGCTCCCTGAATTGACGCCAATTTTGAGTTTTGTGTGTGGGTTTCCAAGGGTTGCCTCAGCGGTTGCTGCCTGTTGCAGACGGGGTTGTGTGTGTGCTTCCGTCACGATATGGCGCAGTACTGCGGCAGGGGAGCCTGGGTGAGGAGCTCGAGACAGCCATGCGGATATAAGTGATGGCAGGGGTGCCCTAACTCAATTGGGTCCTGCCGGGGAATCTGGATACGAATTTGGTGGTGCATGACTTGAACTGATCATGGTGGTGTCATCACGGCGCTGCCTCCCATACTTTGCTTTTACTTTTCTTGGATGAGAAATTGTGGGCTCAACTTCTACCCCCATTGGTATATTCCACCCGGGTTTTGTTAGGGTACTAATTCCCTCTTTCGCATTGCATGAAAACCACAGAATTGCTACAAAATCTTTAGAGTGTACTCACTGTACTCACTGTACTCATCAGGAAAGTTAGGGCCGGTTTATACTTGGGGCTGGATTGAAGGCCGGCCAGAACTCTCCAAGTTTGAGCCAATAGGGTCTCTCAATTTCTCCAAATCCAGCCCAAGAGCTTTATACTTGGGGTTGGCCAGAACTACAACTCATCCTGCCTGTCGCAGTCGGGACAAGGTTTTGGGTGGCCCAAACTCCCATATAGAGCTGGATTGAGGCCAGATTGGGCTCCTCCGTTAGATTGTACAAATCTCAACTGTCTATCAATGCAAAGTCTTTTATTTTATTTTCTAATACATGTTTATTACATGTGAGATCAAGAAACTTCCTCCCATCCATCTGTGCTGTTGGATTTTGGGGATCATTGAGGCTGAGTTGAAGAAGCTTGCCAGTTATTAGCTTGATGTTCATGTAATGTTTATTTTAATATATACTTACTGTTATGTTCAATTGTTATGATGACATGAGATGTTTACTTGGTATGACTGACATGTCTATTGATCTGTGACTGACATGCGATGCTCTAATTTAAATTATTATTTTTTATAAAATTAATTAAAAATAAAATTTATGATCATAAATCATTATTATTATGAAAACTTGATATAATAATCTAATTGTTCTACCATATATTATTTATTGGTATATTAACCCCTAGAAGGACCAATATGTGTTTTTTGGCAACATAGAAATTTTGGGCAAATACATGCGAGTAAAGATTTGCATATTTTAGGCTGAAATTCATATAGAAGGTTGGGACAAGGAATATCTTCTATATGCACACATGACATTTGGAAATATGAATCAAAAGTTATGGCCTAATATGTTACTTTTTTTCATAAATGGGCAATGTGGGTAGATTAAAAAAATCACTTTTTTCATAAACAAAAATTTGAAATTGGTTATCTATAGTTATATACATGTAGAAAGTCTTAAAATCATTCCATTTTGATCAATGAGTCAATAGTTTCAAGGAATTTTAGATTGCAGGTAGTTTTGGATTCTCTACTCTAAAATAAACTTTGAAGTCTTGTATTTTACTCAATTTTCAAGATTTTTTGAAAAAAATATAATTGGAGGATGTTAGATTATTTCTTACAACATTTCAACCATTGGGATTGGCATTTTTCAATTCCATAATTAAATTCTTAACAATTTAGTGTTTTGAATCACTGTCCATTTTTTTCTAATTACTATTTTTTTCGTATATATTGTTCAATTCCAAATGATCTAAAATTTTTCAAGCATATAGCCAATTAGCCTTGAAGAATGAATCCAAAGAAGCACCACCATTTTGGACACTTTTTCTTACAAATGTGATCTTGTGAAGTGCAATTGCATAGTTTTTTGCTAGGCCAACAATAGGATTTTTGTCACTTCAAATGCTAATATCTTGCAATCTATATGATGAAAATTTATGAATTTTTTTCCACATCTTCTCAAACTAGAGTACTACAAGATCCTATGCTTATATGTGTGCAAAAATTTGGTGCTTGTCCTAGAAATGGCAGTTTGGGAGTGTTTTTTTGGTGAAACTATAGTCATAGTCCTTCAAGGATTGAAGACCTTTTAGATTACCAAAGCAAATTTTAACTCCTTGGTTGACTAGCTTTTACAGTCAATTTAGCTCCTCAATTACTTTTTTCAATTCAATTGCCAATTCTAATAATAGATACTTGAAAAAAGAATACAATTAAGAAAGATTACGGTACTAGAACTTCACCTTTTGAATTATGAACAAAATCAATTTCATTAAGTTATAACGACAAAATGGAGGCTTAGAAAGTGAAAATTATTGTAGGCCATGTTTTTAGGCTCAATCCTTCACATAGAAAAATCCAATCACATAATACAAGATACATAAAGTGGGTATACTCCAAATCGCACCTTGCCTAAAACCACCATCATCACTCTTTGCACATCTCTAGAATCAATATTTATGTATGTTGAAGAAACGATTCCCAAACCTCTTCTAGAAAAACTTTGATCCTTCGTAACTTCTGCATACAACATCCAAATGTCATGTTCTCCGGTGTGTTGGAACCCGCCTTTGACTTGCCAACAAGAAAATATGGAAAATTTGACTAGTCTAATAAAAGTGGTGGTTTGGGGGGTACCCCCTTTATTACAAAAAACATGTATACTAAATAGGGGTATTATGGGGACCCATACTAATTAACCCCTAAATGTATTTGACTATGTTTTCACCATAAACACTCCAAAACTGCCATTTCTAGTAGAAGTACCAAATTTTAGAGAAAATACATTTCTGGAAAAATATAACCGTAGGATCTTGTAGTACACTAGGTTGAGAAGATGTAAAAAAATTTCAAAAATTTTCATAGTGTAGATTTCAAGATATTAGCGTTTAAATTGACAAAAAGCCTTTTTTGGGCCCTGCAAAAACCTGGGCAGCTGCACTTCACAAGGTTAGATCATTATGAAAAAATGTCCAAAATGGTTGTAACTCTTTGGATTCATTCTTCAAGTCAAGTTGGCTACATGCTTGAAATTTTTTAGATTATTTGGAATTGTACAACATATAGGAAAAAATTAGTAAGTAGAAAGAAGTAGAGAATGATTCAAAACACTAAATTGTTAACAATTTATTTATAGAATTGAAAAATGCCAATCCCAATGGTTGTAATGTTGTAATAAAGAATCTACACCTGAATTTTTTTTATTTTTTTCCAAAAATAATGAAAATTGAGTTAAATAAAGGTCTTCAAAGTTTATTTTAGAATGGAGATTCCATAACTACCCACAAACTACCCACAATTATAATTCTTCATAACTTTCATCTCTTAAATCAAAATGGAATGATTCAAATCTTTCCATGTATATATAAATCTAGAAAACCAATTTCAAATTTTTATTTTAAAATAAAGTGATTTTTAAAGAATTGTTTTTGGTGCCCGGGTTGCCTACCAAGTAATGAAAACTACATATGATACAATAACTTTTTAACCTTCTATTCAAAAGTTATGAAAATTGCTGAGCCTTAAAGCTACTCCTTGGGCAGATGTTGTGTGAAAATTTCAAAGAAAAAAAAAATGCCATCCATAGTGAGCTGCCCCAAATTGCTATGTTGCCAAAAAAATGTCGTTTGGTCCTTCAAGGGTTAATATTTGTTAAACATGTTACTTTTAATAAATTTTAATAGATTTACCTAGAAATTTTTATTCGTTTTCAATAGATTTATAATAAAACTTGTTAAAATCTATTAAAGTTGACAAGTTTTAACAAATTGTAATGAAAAATAAATCCAACAAGATATAAACATCATTTTTTCCCCCTACTAATGTTAATTAATTGTAATTGACTACTATAGTAATTAACTACTTGATGGTTGAAAAGTTATTATATGAAATGTAGTTCCTTTCAAAGTTGAGATAGTTCGAGCAGCTTAGAAAAAATCTGTTTTTGTAAAATTAAAAGTTTGAACTTTTTTTAATATTCACTTATACTTTAAAATCTTTTAATAATTCTATTTAGATTAATGAGATGGAAGCTATAAGGAGTTTTAGCTTGTAGATAGTTATGGGATCTCTATGCCAAAATAAACTTTGAAGTCTTGTTTTTAACTCATTTTCAATATTTTTGGTAAAAATTAAAACATAAGACTCAAATTGATAATACAACATTACAACCACTAGGATTGGAATTTAAAAAATTAAGTATTTTTTAACAATACTTTTTACTTTCTATTTTATTTCATGCATGAATATGAGTTTTTAAAAAAAATAATTTTATATGCATTCCCAACTTATTTCTTCAACATATTATGGAGAGATGCAACTAAGTTGTAGGATCACACATTTTCGGAAAAAAATTTGGAAAGATGAAATTTAACCATTTGGGAAGAGTTAAAAATACTTCTTTTTGAAATGCAAGCATTATGATCTTGCAATTGGTAAAGTTTGTTACTCTAAAATTTTAGAAGGATGTACTATGATAAATTAAATAAAGGATCCTATGGTTGAATTTGTTAATGAATAAATATAGACAAAGATTTTAGCCTCACATTGGATACAAATATTTTGAAGTAGTTGTGGACCTAAAAATATAGCGGTTCTTTAGGGATTAAATTTGACCTTCTTGCAATGTAATGATGGAAGTGGAAGTTATGCTAAATCCATTGTTCACATAGGATAGAGTGTAATGATGGAAGTGGAGTTATGTTGAATCTATCCTTCATATAGGATAGAATGTAATGATGGAAGTGGAGTTATGCTGAATCTATCCTTCACATAGGATAGAATGTAACAATGGAAGTGGAAGTCATGTTGAATCCAATCCTCACATAAATTAGAATGTACTAATGGAGGTTGGAAGTTTTCTTGAATCTAACCTTCCCATAGTGTAAAAGGCAAGGATTCTTTTGAAGATTATTTAGTAATATTATGAGGAAGAATGGCAAAGGGTTGATTTCACACAAGATAAAGAACTTGTAACTGCTAGGTACTAAACCCACAACCACACCATTTGGTTTGGGTACCTCACTACCATCACCTCGTAGTTTAGGGTCATCTTGGACTACCACCTAGGTTTTTTGATTTTATGAGTGATCATTACTAGAGGTATGAAACCCTTTCTCAAAAACCATTGACATAGGTGAAACATGCAAGATGTGGATGAAAATTCATTTAGTCATCCAAATGTGCACAAATTCATCCAAAATGGAGTAGTACTACTTGTTAGCCTTTCCTAAAGATGCTCAATTGGATTCTTATTAAATAAGAACATTAAACTCTTGTCATCTCAACTATTGATGGACACTTTTTGCTATATGTTTGGTATCATTATCATGTTGAAAAATAAAATGAGAAGAATCAAGATTATAAGCCATTTTAGTCTATATATAATAAACCTCTCTACAAGATTTCAAAGTATTCATGCCAATCCATTCTTCCTTCAACTCTACAACAAATCATAAGGCCTTCGAACATTAGACAACCCCACACCATCACCAAACCACCAAACCACCACCAAACTTTATTGTCTGGTGAAATTGTCTTGAATTGCGAAAATTTGTCCATCACGAATCCATCACCAACTGCGACCATCTAAACAAAATCATTTGCATCATAAGATAAAATAATGTGCTCTTTATTACAAATGGTCCAATGTTCATAGCATCTAGAAAATCCAAGTTGCTCTTTGATGTATTTTTGGTTGAATTTTGGCTTCTTCTCCTTTACTTTTGATCTAGAGTAAACTTCATATCATTTACAAAACATTAATCATTTACATTGACCAAACAATAAACACACAATTCAACTACCAATTCAACTACAATCGGAAAAAGATTTGTATCACTACTCAATAACTGCACACTGTGTGGTGAAGGGATGCAAGGAATTTTTAACTAGATTTTAGCTTCATTGCCTTTAAATTGTAATAAAATTTGTAGGAAGAAATCTTTTTGCACTCTATTTTTCAAAGGTGAATTTGAGTATGGCATTTAATAATCATGCCAAATTTCAAAACATGCAAGTCTCTATATTTATGTAGAGAAGGATTTGAATTTTGTCTATGCAATGATTAACAAGTTTAATTTAAGCCCTACAACACATAGAGCCTTTCTATTGTATCAACACTTACAATAACTTTACAGTTCCTAAACACATGTTGGGCTTTTGTAATTGATATGAATTTTCTTGACAAAAACATATAAAATTTACATGATTTTCAATTTCCTTTCAAAACTTTAGAAAAAATATAGCTTTACACTATTTAAATACAAAATTTGATTGTATTCAATTACTACAGCCAAAATTTGTAAAAAAATTGAACTTTTTTGCCTATGAGCATAGGATTAGGGTTATGGAGGTTAAAATCAATTGCCATGACATCCCCACTTCATTTTTACCTCTTATTGTTATTGTTACAATGGTAATGTAATTTCCAAGACATACATAAGATTATATATAAAGTGAGCATTGATCCCAAATTACTATGAAACACCCAAGAACTAATGTCGGTTAAAAGCAAGAAATCATCATTCGCCCAAGTTAAGGAGGTTTAATCACCTCATCCTTTGGGAGGATGTTCTCTTATAGATACGATAACTGGTGGTTAGGTTGACATTTCTTGCCAAAAAATAAATTAAATTTGGGAAATTTAAACTCCATATGCTTTAAAACTACAAATATTTTGCAAGATTTTTTTCTTCCCATGAATTTTTTTGTTTCAAAAATGCCATTTCCAGAAATTATTGGCATCTATTTTTAGAAATATTTTCTATTTGAATTGACTAGAATGGTACAATACTAAGACTCTCTTTGAATTAAATGGGACCCCTCTCAAAATGTCTAAGGGGATAACCCCCTCACTACCCCTATGGTTTATCCTTCGTAAAAATAGTGGAATTTTTTATTTGTCCCCTATGATAAAATTTGAAAATTTGGAATTCATATTTGGAATTAGAGACCACACATGAGAGATCCCAAATGAAGTAGGAGAGGTGATGAAACACAAAATCAACATGGCATGAAATAAAGGGCAGTTTTTTTATTACATTTATCCTTGGCAAGGGCAATGAAAGGGGCAATCCTAGTCAAGGAGGATTGACCTCCTTATTGCCCTGTATTTTATCCCTAGAGAAAACATTGAAATTCTTTATTTTCCATCTATGATTAAATTTTCAAATTTGGAATTCATATTTGCAATCAGAAGCTCCAAATTAGCTAGGAGAGGTTAAGAAATACAAAACTTAAGCGGCACAAAATAGGGGGCAATTTTTACATTTACCCTTGGACGGGGCAATAAGGGGGTCAATCCTCCCTGGCCGTCAATCCCCGCCTGGCCTACACCTTTTTTTTTTAAAATAGTGAGAAGAAACTTCGCGGGTCGAGGTCGGGGCGTTTCTATTGGGTCACCAGTCCCGGGCAGAAACAACGTGTGCAGACGGTGTGCAGCTGAAGTCTTTCGGCGGAACGCTTATTTCGCTCTGCGATGCGTTGCGGGAAGTCAGTTTGATCTGCGAGCGTTTCGCCGCAAGGAATCTTTCGTCCTGATGCTGCGAAGGAGCGCTTTGGATCGCTAGTCGTTGTTATCGAGCCCGTTTCCGCCTCCGTTTGAGCTACATTCCAACCATTTTGATCCCTGTTTCGGCACAACCAAAAAAATTTCGTGAGGATTTTTTGTCTTCTTGGTGCACGGATTTGTACCGATGTTTTTTCCATTACCTGCATTTTCCGGGAATACGGTTACGGATCATCTTCTATTGTTTCGATTTCCCTTGATTTCGACCATTCTGTCAATGTATTCGGTCCAATAGAGAAACAACGTGCCAAGGTTTTGCTGTAGGGTTGCTTCTGGTGGTAAATTCATTGGATTCCTGGAGTGCACGGAATCTTTCGGAATGATCCAGACGTGGATAGCAACGTTCCTCTTCAGCTGTAGGATGTCGCAACATTTTTGTTGAGATCGATGGTATTTTTTCTGTATTCAGGACATTGAATTATGCGACTTTGAATCCCATGTAGATTTTGAGGTTTTCCCAGATAACCGTCTTGGGATTTTGTTTAAGATCGAGTAGTTGAATTTCGTTTTGTGGCTAGTTTTCTAAATTGTTCGCGAATGAGCTTCTCAACGGGGGAGACAATTTATTAGGGTTACTTATTGGAAAGCTAGAGATGTCTAAAAGTATGGGAACTTTCCGCCGAATTCGCTCTATGGGGCGAAGAGATGGAGTGAAGATGTTGAGCGTGTGGATGGCGATGGTGGTGACCGCCTTGCCTGTATTGAGTCCGAATCTATTCCCGGCATCCAGTAGGGAGACCTCTCTGTTTTCTGTAAGTTATTAACATATCGCTCTCTTTGAAATTATGTCTTAAAAAGTTTCAAGTCAAGTTTTTCCCGAAGCGTGATCCATGCTTTGGAAGGCTTGTCCTAGCATAGATCATGTTTTGGTAAGTTATTCTAACTCAACATGCCCAAGCTTCAACTCAGCGATGCTTGGGAAACTCAAGTTTAAGTAATTCTGTACCAAATCAGTGGCTAGAATTACTGTAGGTGAAATTTTAGGCAACTATTGGACTGTTAACCCCTAAATGCCCAAGGCACCAGATTCTGGTGTTTTGAAAACTTTGAAGTTAAGTAAAATCCAACCAAATTGCTATTATTAGTAGTTTATATTTTTGGAGAGCTCTTTTTGAAGTCTAGTTTTAGGATCGAAAAGTTGATCTGAAAAATAAAGGATTATGATTTTTCTATTGAAGATTTAGTGCAAGGATGCCCATTGCAATCTTGACTTCCCGTAGTGTTGAGGGCTCTTGAAAATGAGCCTCAAATACACTAGATCTCGGAAGCAAAATTGCATTAGAAATTCATTTAAAAAAATTGTAGAATAGATTTTGAAAAACCGTAAATTGAATGGGGTTGTGCATGCTAGGCCCTATAACCTCATATTTTTTTAGTGACCAACTTTTTAGAGTTGACATGCAAAAAGTGAATTGAAAAATTTTCACAGTTTTTACACCTTCATGATCAAACATTATAATCTTTCGATCTATAAGTGATATTGTTATGTTTTCTTTTCCTATGTGATCTCTAACATGTCTAGTTTGACTTTGTACGGTTACAATTCAAAAGAAATTGGTACAACTTATGAAAATGTTGACTTTTTGTTCAATTTAGAGCAAATTTCAAGGAGCTCCAAACAGGCCTTGGGCATTTAGGGGTTAATACAGCTGCTGATAGAAAAATGTTTGGAAGAAATGAAAATGACGCAAGAAAGTCCTGAATTCCTCTTCAAAACTTTCAAGACAGAACTATAAATTAATAAAAATAGACTCTTAAAATGACCATTTAAGATATCTAGTGATGGTGCAGATGTGACGAAATACTCGAAAATTAGTGAAATTCGAGTAAAATTAACTTTTCACGCAGTGCTGAATTGCACACTTTCGTGTTGCAATAGTTTCAGTTTGCTGTGCAAGTGATCATCAGACAATGTGGATTTAGCAGTCATTGATTTGTGATTGTTGCTGCAGGAATGGGAACCTCCTACTGCCAAGCACGAGGCTCTTTTAGACTCGCTTCGCAATGCAAGACTTGTAAGCATTAAATATGCTCGAGCTTTTGTTGTCAGGATATAGGAAGGACTTTGCACGCCTAGGAGCAATTTTCTTAAATGTTGAAGTTGAAATGTTTTGATTTTCCTATGCTATTGCATTTACTGGTTGTGATTACTTTTGGAAAGTGTACGACTTTCCACTTTTGTTTAGATTCTCCGTCATACCACCTGAGTTTGTTTTGTATGTCAGTACGAAACAGAACCTGAAGGATTGTGGGATCGACCAGACAGTGGAGGGTGGATGCCGTGTACTCGTCGACACGATGAATCCTGTAAGTTGCAAGTACTTGGTTGACATTTCTAACTCAATGTACACTATTCTGGAGATCTTCACTGTTTCTTATTATCTAATTGCTTTGAGATTTTCAGTAAAGTCTCATCCTGCAGTTTAGTTTCTTCCTGCATTCATACTATCAGTATATCTGATACTACTTATCTCACCTAATATCAGAATATGTTGGCCTCCCTGGAGCAGCCCGTCCAGATGTTTCTAACGGATATTTGCAAGTCTTTTTGGAAGGCGGCTTGAATCAACAGCGAATGGGGGTTAGTCTTTCTCCTTTCGAGAGTGCTTGAAATTGATATTGATTTGATTGTGTGTTAGCTATGCTACTCAAAGTTCTCTATTTGAAAGATTAGATGGTGGTCGATTTCTTCACAGATTTGTGATGCCGTTGCTGTTGCGAAAATTCTGAATGCAACTCTGCTTCTTCCTCAATTCGATGCCAATCCCGTTTGGAAAGACTTCAGGTATGCAGCAATGGAAGTCAAACTGCTAAATCTTTCTCACTAGTTATTTACTGATTATAATTCAAGCCTATAATAGCAATGTTTTGTTTCTCTTGTATGGTCAGGGCTACGCTCTTTATCAAGGTAAGGATCAATCACGATGCTTTGTTTGACCCGAAGCAAAATCGGTGATTTCTTTGATTCGGATGCAAGTATGCAGAGCTGACCAAAGGAGTTGCCGCAGCTCATTTGCAGACATATTTGATGTGGACCATTTCTTGAAGACATTGATCCTTGACGTGAATATTGTAACTGAGCTGCCTCGAGAGTTGAAGTGGAGCACGAGGGAGTATTATGCAACTGGCTATCGTGATACTCGTGTTAAAAGCGCTCCTGTGCAAGCCTCTCCTGAGTGGTACATAGAAAATGTGCTACCTCTCATGAAAAGGTATGAGAAGCTCCTCTCCTGCTCTCTCGCCAGGCTGCCCTTCGTGTACGATCTATTTATAAAGCATTCATTCCTAGTGCTTTTTTCTGGCCTTTCGTGCTAAAACCTGTAGGATGTGCTGGTTCTGTGGCAGCTATGGGGTGGTTGCAGTTGCGCCCTTTTCACACAGGCTTGCTTTCAATGAACTTCCGAATGAGATTCAGCGTTTGCGTTGCAAAGTTAACTTTGAAGCTCTGCGATTTGTGCCTAGCATTGAGCACTTGGGGAACCTCTTAGTGGAAAGGCTTCGAAAGTCTCAAGCACGGAACGTGGAAAGTGATACTGGGAAACATAAATATCTAGCTCTACACCTTCGTTTTGACAAGGTAGCGTGGCAGCGCCTGCTTTACCTTTCTGTCATGCATCGTGTTAAAAATTGTCTGTAGTAGTAGTAGTAGTACACCAATCTTATGCAGTCAGTCCAAGATTTGATGGCGGTCTTTTACTGTATTAGCAAGTATCTGTCCATTTGTGGGGTGGCTGCATTCTAGAGATCGTCAGGATATTATGTAAATAAGTGCTGAGACCTTTTGGTGATTATGAGGAGCTTAGTAAGTAGAGGACTTGTTGCACCTAATGAGTGTGCTTTGCAGGACATGGCTGCACATTCAGCATGTGACTTTGGAGGTGGCAAGGCAGAGCGATTAGCTCTCGCCAAATATCGTAGCGTTGTTTGGCAAGGACGTGTTAGCAATGCTCTTCTTTCAGACAAGGAATTGCGTCACAGGGGTAAATGCCCAATGACACCTGAGGAGGTCGGCATAATGGTGGCAGCTTTAGGCTTCGGCCCCGAGACACACGTGTATCTGGCCTCATACACAGTGAGTATTGAGTCATTCTGAGTTCATGAAGATTTTGCCGGGTTTTTTTTTTCATAATGCTTCAGGATCTTGTGTGATTTGTATTTTATCGAGATGATTTTTGACGTTTTGTGAGCGATTGGTTCTCAGTCAGTATTTCCTCTGACGGCCTTCGTCATTTCTATTCTGGACTTGTGGCAGGTTTATGGTGGCTCTGCAAGGATGAATCTCTTACAGACCTTGTTTCCTGGCATGGACACGAAAAATACTCTAGCCACAGCTGAGGAGCTTCAGCCGTTTGCTGGAAAAGCCTCACAATTGGCAGCCATTGACTACCATGTTTCTCTTCATAGTGACATCTTCATGTCTGCATCGCGTGGCAACATGCACAATTCTGTGGTAAGTATTCAATGACGAGTGTTTGCGAAAATCATTGTGAAACCTACTTAACCTGGACAGACTTCCTAGTACATCTCGATAATCGTTATATGCTTTTGCGCTAATTCTAAACTTCAGTGCCAGATCAAGTGAATTCATATGCCATTCATATTAGGCTCTTACACATCACTGTAACAAACCTTGGAATCTGTTTTGTAAAGTACGAGTATAAACCAAGCAGCGATGATGTGCGAAGTTGAGAAAAAATGTAATGGTCATTCTGATTATATCAATCCAATGCTACTCTCTGACTTATGTGTCCACGTATTTATCCTGCAGGCAGCGCATCGCACATATTTGAACGTGAGGAAGACAATAAAACCAGATATGACTTTGATGGCTCGTCTTTTTCTAAACGAAAGCTTGACATGGCCAGAGTTCAGGAGAACCGTGCTTGAAGGTCACAGAAGTAGGATGGGCCAAGTCACCCTGCGACAGCCCACTCAGTCGATTTACAAGTATCCAGCACCAGACTGCATGTGCACTGCTAGGCGCTCGATTTCTGAAATCAAAGACTGAACAACTGCTGCAGCTCGCTAGGTAGTTGTAACCATTTTCTTTAGACATAAATGCAATCGCATGGATCCCTCAAGGAGCAATTTCAAATTGGGGATGCGTGACGGCCGTTGGTGATCGAGACCTCTGTGGTAACCGCATCTTACCTTTTGTATGTTAGCTGAATGGTTCCTCTTGGACCTACTTTTTTGCATACAGATCGTAACTGTAGTTGGTACGGTTACCACATTCACGTCTGCTTGGACTGCCAAGGGAAATGGTCGAAGTCCCCTTGATCTACTTTCTGCTTGAATGACAACAGATTCTTAAGAGGAATCTTAGTGAAATGAGCATATAACATAGCTGGAAACATTAATTCAATCAGAGTTTTTCTTCAATTCAACTTCGTTTTGAAAGATGTTTTCACATTTAGTGCATTTCGAGCCTTCACAAGTCTGATACTCAACAGTCAACTATACAATTTCGGCATCAAGAGGCAGGACGCTAAATACCGCGCATCGAACTCTCTGGAATCGAACTACCTGGTGGATCAAGTATAGTAAAGAACCTTGCTGGGAAGGAAACCTGGTGATACATACCCAAAATTGCAATCTTTGAATTGCAATCACTAAATTTAAAGAAGTTTTGAGAACTTTAAAGTGGAATAGAAGGTAAACTTGGTAAGTTCTTCTTGCTATGTCAGTTCAAGTGCAATTGAAACTACTCTTGGTAAGTTCTTTCGTCAGTCGAGGCCAAAATGTTGTGCAAATTTGGAAAAGTTTGAGAAGGACTAAATGTACTACTCCGGAGCATATTCTATTAAGCATTTGAGATTTCAAACCCCAAGAGAATTTAAGTATTATCCAAATGACTTGATGTGGATTCTGTGCGTGCCTGATGACCTTTTAAAGTACTCCGTAATATGTCAACACCATGGGAAGAATTATTCCCTAGCATGCTCCCGGTTACCAGAACCGGTCTATATTTTCAATCTTTAAAAGTTTGACTGGACTTTGAGAATACATCATTAATGTACCGGTACATCATTTGCAGGACGCGACAATGCCACTTATTGAAGCTCACATTATCATTCAAAGCTCGTCACGACCCAGTTAAATGTTGTCGAGCTGAACAAGCAAAAGCATGAGCCTCTTCCCGAAGTACTTGTGGTTCAAGTGCTCCACATAATGCACTTTCTACTCATAAATATCCTGTCGTCTTCTTCATTGTTTGAAAAATTGTTCAAACCATTCAAGTCCAAGGACATTGTCACTGTCCCAGAACCAACGTGTGTCTCAGATCAGCAATCAGCATCGACATATTCCCAGGAGTTGGACTCCAACCAGTCATAAGCAATGGGACCAAGAAATGGCTGCGGAATGCCGAACGAGTCGACGAGGTGGAGAGTCTGTGGCCGCAGCTCAGCACAAATAGCAGCTACTTCCCGGTGAATAAGCTGCGCCAGCTCTGGTGCCAGAAACCCATACCTGCATACAACAATATTGTTCATCTCTACAGTAGTGAAACGAACTATAAACCCCCAAATCTGCAATTTCTGTGGCCTAAATTAATTCTAGTATGTTCTTTTTACGTTAGGCTGTAAGTTTGCATTCAAAGTGTCACCTAATAAACGGAATAGAGTAAGTTAAAAATCAATATGTTTGTCCTTGATACATTTGAAGATTTGTTACGAGTAATTAATGAGTTATAGCAAGGTGTATAAAATGATGTAAATTCCAGTGTAGCCAATAGTGACGCCACTGTTTTTGTTGTAGTCAAAGGTGAGCACTACCTCTGTTTTTTTGCCTGTGAACTGTGCTGACACCTAGGAAGGTTTTTAGAAGTGTCAAAGAATTCATACCTCAAGAACACAGGCTCCTCATCAACTTGTGAGAGTACAGAGAGCGTCCGTAACAAGCCAAGAACTCCCTTGAGTGAGTCTGTCGCTTGATGCTCTGCACTCTGAATGCTCTCTAGAACTGTCCGCTCAGTAAATGCCTTTCCCAAATCCTCCGCTAGCTGGTAGCTCTGTGGGTGGCAACCAAATTGGAAGCTGTGGTCAGCACAAGGGGACTGCAACTAAGGGCTACCCCTTTCTAAAACCACCCCCTACAGATTCTTCCCTAAAATATACAACCTAGGATCACTTTTAGGTACACCTATTTTCAAAACTATGGAAATTCAGAATTTATTCATACAGTGTCCAAAAAATGCATAAGAAGAGAATCTTCTGACCCTCAACAACTTCCAAAAAAGATTATGCAATTTAATAATAGGAACAGTGCTGAATTGCTTATTTGGACGCATTTAGGTGTAGTTACCTTAGATCAATACGATTTGGTTTCATTTCACTTTCAGACACACACATCTTCCTAAATAGATGCCCAATTTCTGGTTCACTCCTATCTTACAACTCGCGTAACCGTAACAATGGCAGCAAGGTACCCCCTGGAGACTTGAGTTTGAGACGTTCCCAAGACAATTAAGAAACTTACCGACATTAATGCTTGAGTGGTAGAGAGTCCCTGGGAAATCAGATGCTTGACTCGTGTGTCCAAAAGCTCAAGTAAACCTCGCTCCCGAAGCTGAAAAAGTACTAACTGGCACATGCACACAACTCCTCAACGACAGAGCTAAAGCAGATAACTATGCACAGAAACTCTTAGCCAGAATTTTCAATACTATTCGAGTTTCAATAATTCCAGATATTGAGATGTTTACCATTAATTGCACTCTAAATTTTGGTACCTGAAACCTGGAATCACGAAGTGTATGACTGCTCAGATCCTTGGGCAAGACAGGCCGAGGTCCATTTAGATGCTCCAGCCCCATACCCTTCATAGGTTGGCCTTTCTTGCGAGCAGAGGCGTACTCCCCCAACAAGGCTTTGCTCACCTGCTGCATGAGCACATTGTTATCCCCCTCAAAAGTCGACTGCACGTCGTGTTCGGCTTTGAGCTGGCCAATGCGGTTGTCAGTCTTCAAGCCTTGCCCTCCACATGCCTCCCGGCATTCCTGCAACCAGTTAGTACGAGGTCAATTGGAAACCCTAATAATATTTTTGAAAGGAGATGCAAATCCCTGGGAAAAGGGAGAAAATCAGTGTACTCAAGATACTCTGCTTTTCTGACATCTTCTTTATCAGGCACAGATCTTCTCACATCTTGAGTTCAAGACTGAAAGCATTGGTACTCAGACAACTTTCATAGGCAAGTGTAGTTACTGTCCTGCTGTAGTGAAAAGGGTGGGCAATCAATTACACTGATGTAAAATATTATGCTAAATCCTGAACCCCCAACATTCCGGACAACATGCCTATAAAATTGGGGAACATACCTGGAGGGTACGCATGCTGTGCCACGAAAACATAGCCTTGAACCCACTAGATATGACATGGAGGGCCTTGAAATCTTTCGGAATTCTCCCGAAATATAGGTTCTTCAAGTGCAGTGCAGCAAAATTCATGGCATACCTGCAGTTGATCACAAATTTAGCTTCTCATTACACCATATGGTGCGAACACCCCAAACTGCCAATGATCCAAAAGTGCCACTTCATCAAATGTTCAGCTGATGTATATGCCCTTAATCAATAAAGACCTACTTTCAAAGAATTGATTATAGGACATTTACCGAGAAATCTTGGCCTTTCATAACTTTTGCATACGGTTGCATACGTTTTAGGGTTTAGGATGCGATAGAATCCTCTTTCATTCGCCGACTAGAAAGTGTAAAATTTGACCGGTCTAGAAAATGAACATCTGCTCAACAGCAATAGTGGCGATTTGGGGTGTCCCTAGCTTAGCACAGAGACATGGAATAGAAGGCTGAGGATTACAGTCACCTAGCAATTAAATTGTGAGATTTTAAGCACTCAGAGATGAACTCACGTTTTAGCCAGAAGCGGTAGCAACCGATGTTGGTGGCTTGGGTAGTCGAGCAGGAGCACCTCAGGCTGGTCTGCAAAATATGAAAATGCACGCCTCGCCAGAGCATACCGCAGTGCGGTAGCCAGGCCCAACTTTGCTTGATTGATTGCACTCACAGAAATGGTCACCCGACCTGATGAAAGTGGAGCCATGAACGCACCGAACCTCTGTAAAAAATTACAAGTGAAAAAGCAACGAAACCAACCAATTAGATAATTGGAATTTATTACTAGCTGCCCACACTGCCCAAGTTGTGTTTATTAGCAAATTGGTTTTAAACTCCTGCTAATAAACTTGCCAAGGATTAAACTCCCTCAATTTTGGACAATTTTACTAAATCTGTGCCAATACCAATGGTTTGAAGGGATAAATCTGCTCGCATAAACCAAGTAGCAGCAGTTAGCTATCTCGAAAGCCTAATTAGGTGCAGGCACACAATCGGTCAGTTAACTTCCACCTAGCTAATAGGCCTAAAAACCTTGTTAGCTAATTGGCGCTACTTGGTTGGTGCCAGCATGGCCTAGGAAACAAAAAACCATGGTTGAATTCTGTCTGTGATGATTCAGGTTACACAAAAACAACCGAAAACATTCGTCCTCAAGCTCCAGTTGAAACTGGATTCACACATTAGGTTAACAGATTCAAAAAATGACATGATCTGCCATGCCCGTGTTCATTCATTTTCAAATTAAACATGTAACAGAAGGAGCACTTTGAGCATTTGGAGAATTCGGTACCTGATCAGGATTCTTAATTGAACTCACGTATTGCCCATCCGGGGAAACGTCGGCAACAGCATTGAGCAAGTTCTCACGAGGAATCCTGACTTTATCGAACCTGTTACCAGTTTTTGCAATCTATCAGGATGCTATACGGAAAATTCAGATAATTGGCATAACATTCTTCACAGGAGATGCAAACACCTTGGGCCCAAGTGCAAAATTCAAGGAAGAATCAGGGTATCCAAGATGTTCGAATTCTCTAAGGTCTTACAGATCCTCTCACATCTTGAGTTCAAGAATGAAAGCATTAGTACTCAACCAACTATTTTAAGCAAGTGTAGTTTCTACCAACAACAGTGCACCTACTGTAAAAAGGGCAGGCAGTCAACTCTGCTTTACTAGAATATTATGTGTGTCCAAGACGCATTTCTTAACCTTGATCACTTTGAAAATCCTATAACCTCTTTCATCAATTAGCATTTGAGGCCAGCAATGCGTCCAAATAGCTTACCAAATGCGTCCATTGTCAACACTATTCAATCCAGCCTTGTGACCACAGTCAGCAATCCGGATTCCTGAGCAGCAAAGACCGTCGGTACCTCGTATTTGGCACACGAAGGCGTGAACACCTTCATTCTTCCCGTTAATGAGAAACTGAGAGAATACAATTGTGTGCGTAGCATGCTGCAGAGACCCAAAGAAAGGCTTCTTCAGAAATGCGATCATTGACTATCCAATTGCTAACATATCCCATACCTTGATCTTGGGAAGTGCCAGATCTGAGAATCTATACATAAATGTGCCAGTAGTGTAGCAGAATTGAGCGTATTTTCCTCTAAAGCAGGGTTAGAGTTCAAGATATTGAAGATAGGGAAATTCTCCCCAAGGCAGGTTACCTTTGCAGCACCTCCTATCCAGTACTTTTGAGCCGATTCACAAGGAGTGTTGATAATGAACTCCTGAGTTGATGGGTCATACGTGGTTACCGTCTCAATTCCACGCACCTGATCATCAGAAAACCATACATTCATAAATTAGGCACCTCCATTGCACAATCAGCAAGCAGCTAATAGCAAGTGACTCTACCCCAAATATGAACATACAATTTTTATGTCTCTTTCCATATAATCATAAGTACAATCCTTAGTACAATCCTCACTTAACCTAAATTTGAGCAATCATATTTGACAAATTTAGAATGGCGCTATTCCAATAACTACATGTCCCAACACTAGATATAAAACCATGTAGTAATGGACCCATTTCTATTAGCACTTGTTTCATTCTCATTAGACACCATAACATTCTAGATCTGTAAACTATTCCTCGTTCACAAATCCTAGTTCAATCTGTCCCCTTGCAGTAGAAACAACAAAGTCAATACAAGATCGCACACGACTGTTAAAAGAATGTTTCGGTTAAGAATGATACAAATTTGAGTGCGACATACAACTCACATTGCTTCCATGGCCAAGTTCCGTCATTGCAAAGCAACCCCGAACTTCAAATTCTTCGGTGGGCTGCAACCATTTGTCATGATGCCTTTTTGTGCCCATTTTCACTATAGCATCCCCCCTGCAGCCCACCATCCACAGAAATCTTGAACTTGACAAAGCTCAATAGATTTGACCACTTGCAAATGAGAGAAAATCTAATTGAACGGACAATCAGACGTTTCTCCACCCCAAATAGATATGTAAAGTTCTCATATGCCTCTTTTCATAGAATCCTCAACTTAATCCTTAGTTTAAATCCAGGGATTTTTTTTTCATTTATTTTGGGCAGTGTAGAAAGCAATCTTCTTTGGAGTGATGCAATTTTTTACATCTATATAAACGGAAGGAATGTACAAAATCTGCATGAAACATAAATTATTCATCCATAAGTGTTCATTTATCTGAAAAAGAGCGATATTGTCTTTAGAATGTTGAGCAATTCAGTGCTTTCATCCATCGAAAATTGAGGAATATATCGCCTAATATTCCCTCAAATTAAAATTGAAGTGCTTTTGAGCGAAATATCACTCCAAAAAACACGCTGGTAGAATCTTCACTGATTGCAAAGTTTCAAAAAACGTATTCAACAATCTCAGAATGCCAGAATTCCTATAACCACATATCACAATTGTGTTAAACATAATAGCTTTCATTCTTTGAAATGATGGACTCAAGCATGGTAGTAATCTAGGATTGCAATCAACAGATGTTTTGGATACCAAAACTTTCTACATTTTCAAACCATTGCTTAGTCTCTCCAGTTGAGAATTAGAGATAGAACTACTTACCATAAGTTGTAATGGATACCAAGCTTGACAGCCAGAGCGTGGTCAAAGATATTCAAAGTCTCAAAGACGGCATTCCGTCTGAAGTAGCTTTCCACCGACTGATCTGTCAAGAAATTCTTGAAGACGCCGTGGTGGAGGAGGAAGAGTATGCGTTCCCACATCTTGTCTCTCATGTCAGCCATGGGTTCGTTGAAGTCTGGAGACGCAAACACTTTGTCACCCACTCTTCTTGACACAAACAAGTCGCTGTTTGCCATCAGGTTGAAAAGCCAGTCTCGGAGCTCCAAATCATGTCCATCCAATAATACCCTCATTGCCGACTTGTCGAAAGCAGGTTCATCTGCAAACCAAAACATTCCAGTCATAGAATCAATACCTCTGACCGTACCATGGCATACAATTGATCGCAAGGGGACAGGAGGACCCGGCTATGGGGTATTAAAATCCAATCTATCCGAAGTATAGAGGACCCTTGTATGTGTACGTACTGTACTCATGTATAACATATATGTAAAAAGAATACTTCAATGAAAATCAGGACCTATTTTTGTAAATTCTTTACTACTCCGTAGATCCGAGCAATTGATCCGCAGGGTTTGTATTCAACGAACACCTTGAAGTCGGGATCAGGGTCCTTCATCTGCAAGCGCTCTTAAAAGCATCGAACTTGGAACTCTAAACCCAAGAAACCCTATACTATGTTGGATTTCTTCAACTAGATCCTCTACGGTACCAGCTAACCATTGCAAGAATGAGATGAATCAAGAGTTGCCGAATTACCTGAATTCGCTTCTGGGGTTTCGTAAGCCAAGCAGGCTGAGGCTTCTAAAGAAAAAGCAGGAACAGGTTGTGACAAATGTTTCGTAAGCACTTGCATTCGCCATCCTGCACGGTCGGCCATATCCTCCTTCAAATCGAGATAATCACCTTGTCTTGCAACTCTGACCAATTCGTATTCAACAAAGAATTTTCTCAACCTCTACTCATAAGAAGATTTGCAATCCCTGTGCTCTCGCGGGTGCTTGATCATCTGTAAATTAAGCGCATGTGCCAATCTGCAAGACACAATTGGAGGGATCTTTTAACAACGAAGTCAATAAGAATTTTGTGGAATACTGCATGAAAAGTAGTTGAGCATAGTGTTAAGAAGCATTCAGCAAAGAAAATCTCAGTCTCGATCTACAGCCTCGATTTGCAATTTCTGCTCATCTAAAGATCTGCAATCTATGTGCTCTCTCAACATGATTCTTTGATCACTTGTAAGACTCATGTCCCAATCTCCAAGACCCAGTTAGAGCAACCCAATGAGGGTTGTTGAACACTACATGAAAAGTTGTTGAGCTTCACGGAAAGCGGTGCACTCGATGGAAGGCAAAAATCAACCATGAGGAAAGAATTGGAAATCTTTGGCAACGCACCAGAAGCACAGTCAAGTAAAGAATTTTCTCATATTTGGACTCCAAAGATGACAATCCCTTGAATCCCGTCAGTTGATGCGCCGTGAGACTGGGGATCCACCGGAAACCCAGAAGACGAAATCCCATTAATCGTTGCAGGAATGGAGTCAAACATCAACGTCTGAGGAAACCAAAAAAGACCAAAACGCCGAATTGGGAGAAAAACTAAAAAGAATCAAAACGACCAAATTCGAGAAAAAAAACGAAAAAAAAATAAAAACAAAAGACAGGAAAGTAGATAAAGAATCAAGGATTCTTGCGTATCTTTTGAATTATTTGTGGAGCAAAAAGAGCAACAGTGTTTCTGGTCGAAACATGCAAAAGGATGTTTTCAGGCGCTGGGAAGAAGAGAATAGATGATGACGCACCTCCATTTGTTTGCCCAAAATGTTGAAAGGCCACTTTTATTTTGCAGAGGTATACTAAAGCTTCAGACAAGAAACTTAAAATTTGAACCATTGGAATCATTCTGTATATGATTTTTTAACATTTGAGAACTTATTTTTTTACTGTTGATGATTGCATGGAGTGACGTATACAAACCCACAATATTAATATATCATGATCATCATTCACATTTCACATGGGCTCTTGTACTTTACAAATAGAGACTAGGTGACGTGAAGGTAGAGCCTTGTGATGAAAAAAACGTAATATTGTTAACCAAGCTAAACCATTCCCCCTTGGAGATTGGGATAACTCCTCCTTAGATATTTGGAAGTGAATTTTGTTTCTTTGTAAGGATGGGTTGGTCATTGTGGAAATCATCTCTTTGGGTATATTGAAAATCATCTTTTTGAAAGAACAAAAGCATTCATTGGAGGTCAAACTATTATGCAAGACCTTCCCTTTTCACAAGAAATCCCAAGGGCTAACCTATGCACTTCCATTTTACATAGAAGGATTCTTGGTCATCCATTGGATCACTCTAGTTTACAACGTCCTTGTAGGATTACTCTTCAAAGAGTTATCTCTAGGGACATTGGGGGCTCCTGTTTTCTACGGAGCAAAAGGGCGCCCCCCCCCCCCGACATTGCTTAATAATGACATGAGTAGTATGCCATATCAAGGGGGGGTAACGATCCCTCCGCTAGGAAATTTTTTTTTTTTTTTTTTTGAATTGGTAGAGCAAGTTACTCCCTACAAGCATGCAAGAAAGCAAAACGTGGATAGATTCATTCATATGTCCATGTTCATCCAAATATTAATATTTTATTTATTATCAATAACTTTCACCCAAATATTAGCAAATCAACTTCTTTTTGAAAAGGATTTGGTGATTTCATCGATTTTTCAATCCATTTTTCTAATTGTGAAAGTGCCAAAACAAGGAAAGATTCTATTGAAAATTTGCCAAAAACATTGGTTGTTGGAAAGACCAATAACCTTTCTTTTTCTTCCTATAAAAGTATAGTCCTCTAAGTAGAAAGATAGCTCAAAAAAATTGTGCCGAACTCGTGAAGGGAATTGTAATAAGTGCCATTTCCTTAACAAGATTGTAATTTCTTGTTATTGGTCATATTAACTTCAATTGTTGAATCAAGTTCAATACTATTGAAAAGGATAACACAATAATGATGCTCAAAAAAAGAGTTTCTAAAATATAACCTAGTTCTCCATTTCCAATGTTGGGTTGCCACCTCTACAAAAATTGACTTCATTGAGATTATATATAGTAATTAGAGTGTCTTTATAATTATTGTTCTTGACCCACTATAAGAAAACTGTGTTTTTGGTGTTGTTTTCAAAAAATGTAACATGTTTTCTAAAACACCCTATGTTGTACAATAAACATCCACAAGAATGTGAATTCAGTTTGATGTTGATGAAAACATAAGTAGATAAGTTGGAAAACAAGTAGGTGTCATTGTAGACAAACATGTTCTTAGTGATGTTAGAAAAAACATGGGCATGTTTTCTTGTGACGTCCCAAAAAACATAGATTGCCATGTCAGTAACTAGCTCCATTTTAACTTTTGGTAATTTAGTAAAATTACTACAGTCTATGGTAAAACTTTGACCATATGTGAAATTTTTTGGGAAAGGGCAACCATGTGGCATGTTTTGTGAAAAATGGATGGATGTGTATCATGGATGAAAAGATCTTGTCTTTATAAATGTGGGGTGGTAGGAAGTGCAACAATCCATATGGGATACGGAAAACAAGAATTGTGTTTCATATAAGATGTCTCCCAAAACATCAAGATGTCTAAAATAACATCCAAATGTCTGAAACAACATATAGACATCTAAAACAACATTGACATGTATAGTGATCAAGTTCTCATATTCTAATTATCCCATATCTTTTGTCTCACCATAGACAGAGAATGAATATAAATATGACCCTTTTACCCTTCATTCTCACTAACTTTTATAGAAGTAACTCGTTCATTTTACCATCATAAAATCTGTTAATTATAGATGGTAAGGTTTTTTTCAGTTTTTTTTCATTTTATTTTATTTTTAAAATTTATTTTCAATAATTATTTTTTATTGATCTTGTCTTATGAATAGGGTATGCACCAATTGATGTCTTCCAAAATGTCTAGTTTGACATCTCAAAAATCATTACCAAAATTTTTTAACAACATAAAAGTTTACTAACAAGGCATGCCACATCACTTTTCCCGCCACTAGGTCAAGTGTCACATCAGAGACGGGCTGGATGGAAAAAAAATCCACGTGACCCTTGTTACCTACGTGGCACTCATGTGCCGTCCACATGGCACATTTGGAGAAGCTTGAAAGACCACATTACTTGTGATGTTAGAAAAAATCAAGCTCAAAACGGATGTTTTTTTTCACTTTTTTAGCCCATCCATTACAACAAATTTTAGGAGACCTCTACGTTGATTTTTGACGTGTCAAAATGAAAGACTAGGCCCATTTTTTCCGACGTCACAATACATTTTGTTTTCTTATAGTGACCACTATACTATAATTCTATTTAGTACATGATATTGTATAATATATTGTGAACCAAAATCAAATAAAGACCAACTATTCGTGTACCTACTGATGAACCCTATTTATTAAGCTTTGAATCTCAAGTTACTACTTGTTGATTGATCAACTATTCAATTCAAAAACTTTTAGAATGTAGTCCCAAGGTACACAAATCAAGAAACTTCTTTGAGAAGCTTTGTCCCCTAGAAATATGACCTCATCACATTGCGTTCTCACATTATATCTCATTTTATCACATTTAATCACCTACCATCGGATCCCATCGAATTGAATCCAATTGTATTTCTGTATAAAATTAGCTCAATCTCAATGGATCGTGTAATAACATCACATTGAATCAAATCCAATTGGATAACATCAAATCCCATCATATTCTTGTAGAAAATTGGTTCACAATTAGAAAAGTCTTGTTATGCTCTTAAGAAGCCCATCAAAGCCCATCAAATCGCATCGAATTGAATCTGACAACATTGAATTCGTTCGGATTTTTGCGTAAAATTGGCTCAATCACAATGGGTTGTGTAATAGCGTCAAATCAAATCAAATCCGATAATATCAACTCCTATCACATTTTTGTGGAAAATTGGTTCACAATTATAGAATGTTTATTATACTATTAAGAAGCCCATCGAAGCCCATCAAATCACATTGAATTGAATCTGACAACATGGAATCCGATCAAATTTTTGCGTAAAATTGGCTCAATCACAATGGGCCATGTAATAACGTCAAATCCAATCCAATCCAATCTAATAATATCAACTCCCATCAGATTTTTGTGGAAAATTGGTTCACAATTATACAATGTCTTTTATGCTATTAAGAACATCTACAAAACAAACAGAAGATATGGGCCTAGCAATGCCAAATGGTGGGTGTGGAACAAAGCCTCTAATCAATATGGTTGTTGGAAAGTCCTCAACACAAGCCCACCACATTTTGAATCCAAAATTTCTTCACATGCTAACAAATCTCTAATAGAGAGGATATTTGCAAGCTCTTCACATCTTGGCAAATATTACTTTGAAGGGTCAACATACAAAGCCCAAAAATGTTGGTGTTGAAGAGCCATTAATTCATGTTGCATAGTAGATGCTTTAAGGTTGCACCTTAAACTAATTCAGAGCTATTCACCAATCTCACAAGTTATTCGCGACCAAATGGCTATTCATAAGTACTTGTGTCATTATTGTTTACTAACTGGTGCGGCCTCTCTTTTGGTTGATTGAATGTTCCAAACTTCATTTGTCCCATTAGATCTATGATCAATTATAAAGGTCTACTTCATGTAACTTTGAAAATTTATAACATATTTTGTGAGCAAAATAAATTTTAGATTAGAACTACCTTCACTACAAATTGTTTATCCAATTCAACAAAATCATAGAGTATTGTCTACACAAAAGGCACCAACTAGCTTCTTTTAGCTATTTAAAATACCACTATCTTATGTCCACTAACTTTCAAGAAATTAGACAAACTCATGCAATAATTTTCAGATTTTTTTTAATAAAACATACCCACAAGGCTTATGGAACGACCTACTTGAACTAGGCCAAGGTGAATTGACTCGTTATTCACCCAACCAAGGATAAATGTAAAAAGAGCCCCTATTTTTTCTCCTCTCCTACCTAATTTGGGGTCTGTCATTCCAAATACGAATTCAAGGTTTTGAACCAACCATGTTCGTGATCAACCATTCTCAATTGTCCACCTAAAAAACAGACAACCCTCTCCCCAACCTTTCACACTCCACTGTCTTCAAGCATTTACTCTTTATTACTAGAGTGCAAAACTCAATGCCAGAGAATGTGACCAAACGACAGTGTAATTGTGCATAAAAAAAACTATGCTCAACAAACCTCCATCATTGAGAAACAAAGCCTGCCTACAATCACTGGAATACTAAAAAATTACTCATTAAAAAAATTCATTCCAGGATTCCTAGCAAGATTGAGCAAGACACTTCAAGCCGAGCAAAGCTGATGGACTCTAAATTAGCTATCAGATTCTCTGACAGCCATTCAATTGAATTTACAAGAACCATAGAGGGTCCATCCATACAAGTCTGTCTCATTTGCTCCAAAACCTGTAAGCAGCATCGAACAGATGATCGATTTCCTCACATTTTTCTCTACATCAATTTTCCTAAGCACCTACAAGATGGTAAGTTCGTCGTCTTCTTTCAGACGAGAACAGGGTCGCATGGCAGCTCCAAGACAAGTAGTTGCCAACGTCTTGATAGCCACATATGCAGTCTTGCGAGCCGATCCGGTGTCCTCGTTCGGAAGGCTGCAGAAATCGGCTTCGATTGTATTCTCTGATCGGCTCAGATCTCTATCTACAGTAGTCCCCGTCCGGAACACCTCATTCATGGCCTTCAGCTGAGATTCCTGGAGCTCTAGAAGCTTCAAAGCACAAGCAGTGTTGGACCGAACCGAGCCACTGCCACGAGAAGAAGACCGACTCACAGGATGCTCAACCAAGTCGTATTGGGAGATTATCAAATCCTGCACCTGTGGGATTTCACACAGGGGGTCTCCGCTTAACTCCACTGTGGCATAATCCTCCATAGCCTCAGCTGCGATGCTGTCACTAGGCTCTATGGTAAGCCCAAGCTCTTTCGAAACTCCTGGACTGATGCAGGGAGACAGTGGTATTGATGGCTTCTTTGAGACAGCACCTACTCTTGATCTCGGCTTTGAGTGGTGTGGCTTCAACCAGTTCGCACTGGAGACTGCGTCGTACTCGCACATCTCATCATCTAAGTCGATGGAAGCACTTGCACTGCTGGACCTAAAGGATGCGCTTGCGGACATAAAATCCTCCAAGGCTGTCTCGGACTCCACTTCACTACAATCTGTTGCCAGAGCAGTTGACACACTTGGCTCCTGGGTAACCTCGTCAAGTAAGCCATCAGCAGAGCTTTCTGCAGCACCAGAGTCCTGTTCGGAGTTGGCTACCCTGTCCTCCTTCCCTGACAATCTTGACACCTGAGACAACAACCTCTTGTGGTGCGGGTATGAGGACACTTTGGCTCTTCGGGCTGACGAGCCTGCAGGCCATGGCCGCTGTGCATTCACGTTCCTTCGGACCACTCTGGAGATAGTGTCCAGTGATGATAAAGAGACTTTCCTGTAACTGTCCTTCAAATCCTCGACAACATGCAACATGGAAGGACGCCGGTAGCGGGAAGTTCGGACGCACTTGATGGCCAAGTTGATCATCTGTTTGAGAGGCTTGAAATTCCCAGCTAAGGGGACCTTCTTGTCCAGTACCTCGTTGAGTTTCCCCTGGTTGATGAGCGGAAGAGCCCAGTCGAGAATGCTGGGAGGTTCATACGCCAAGTCAATTGCATTTCGGCCACTAATCATTTCCAGCAGCAAAATTCCAAAACTGAACACATCCGTCTTGGTGCTCAAATCCGAAGGCGTCTCATACTCAGGGTCCAGGTACCCCATGGTACCAGCTGGTGGAGTGGAGGTTTTTAACACATCCTCGATGTGACCTCTCAAAGCTAAACCGAAGTCGCCAAGCTTGGCATTCCAATTCTCGTCGATTAATACGTTGGAAGATTTGATGTCCCTGTGAATAATGGGAGGTGAGGATGAATGGAGGGTGAGTATTCCTTTGGCTATTTGCAGAGCCAAGTGGATGCGCATCACCCAGCTCAAAGGGGAGAAGTTGTCATGCAGATTCTCATGAAGCGTGCCGTTGGGCATGTACTCTACCACTAGAAGCTTCTCGTCCTCCTCACGAGTATACCCCAACAAGTTGACCAGCCGTTCGCTCCAAATCTTGGACAGGATTTCGAGTTCATTGTCGAAGGAGGTTTCATCCTGAAGGAGCTGCCGCGCGTAAGTTGCTCTCTTCACCGCTACTTGCATTCCATCTTTGAGCACACCCTTGTACACTTGACTATGACTACCTTTGCCAAGAATGCTATCTTCCGAAAAGTCTCCTGTTGCAAGACGAAGTTCCTGCAATGTGGAGCAAACCAAGACTGGATTAGAAAGCTATCCGATTGGCAGCATTTCACATACGCAGCTTTGAGACACGGATTACAGATGCCAGGAGTGAGAATGAGCGAACTTTGTGAAGTAGTTCGATGAAACGTGGGTTCATTAATCCCCTAGGATCACATCCATATTATTGAAACAGGATGTATGAGAGGGGCCGGCTGAGGAGGGAACAGACTACACCTAAATGATGGACCGGTAGATTGCCTCAATCAACAAGGGAGTTGAGTGCACCGGTGGCATATGTGTAAAGGGAATCGAAAGTTCAGAAAAAATAGAAAAAGCTCTGCGAACGGAAGAGAACAGTAGGACACTCACAGAGAACGAAAAGACCTGCGGATTCACAGGTCGTTGCTTCTGCCTCTTCTGCTTCTGATGTGCAGTTTCGCAGGTCCCAAGGGCAGCATCAGTTCGACAGGACAAATACCCCATAGCTAAGCACTCCAGTAGCTCATTTGCACTTCACTCCCAAGAGCCCTACACCGACAGTCCAGAAGTAAACTTCGCACCATCTGCCGCCACAATATCAGCTCCAACTGGATGGACTAATCCGAAACCACGAGAAACGAACATTAGTGTTCCTGAAATCGCCTTCCATGTTTCGTTAACCCCCGTTTCCAGCACACAACTTCAGGGCAAATTGGCACCTGAGCCCAAGTTCGCTCTCAAGGAATGAGCTTTTATTCTATACCGGAACCCTCTTGGATACAGTTGCCTAATCCTGCGTCCTGTCCTCGCGAGACGATTGCAGCTACAGACCTTTACTAGAACCTGGATACCTGCAAAACATTCCAAATAATCCTTCAGAAAATGGTGTCCATAAGTGATTAAGTGAAGTTGCGAAGTGCTCCGAATACACCGTCTCTTCAGTTTCTCATGCACCCACCCTTCAGAACACTCCTCTACTTTTGATAACGCGAACTTTTCCCGACTCGTGGTTCATATTGAACCCAAACTTCGAGGGAGCTGATTGAAGGCTTTGCAATGTAGTTGTGGCTTAGTATTACCTTGACAGATAGCATTTCTACTCTAACACTTCCAGAATATCATCACATTACCGACCACCAAAACACGCAAGTCTCAGTGAGAAACAGGAACTACAGTCTCCCTGTTACGAAATGCTGTGGTCACAACTGAGGCTCGAAGCGTTGCAACTCAATGCAAGCAATAACAAGTCACCCAAATCCACCGCTTACGATACCAACCACCAACAGAAAAAAAATCGGTGACCATTCAGAACTATAAATACTCCTGAAATCGAAAATCCCGTATTCCACGAGAACAGCGCTTCCGACCACCCTTCCCTTCCGATTCCCACAATCTCCTCACAAAAACTGATTGCCCATTACCAAGCCAACCTCAAACACCGTCTGCCTCAACACCAAAACACCCTCTCACGTGCCTATCCTCCATCCTCACAGCAACTCAATAGATCCGCAAACCAAATCCACTCTCCCTGAACTCCCACACTACAACAAACCCTCCACTCCAAACTCATCGGCCAAACCCATCTCCACATTGAACACCCAAACTCACAACTGGAATCACAGAACACTCCGCAAATCACGAAGCCCGTCACTGCACACAAACAAAACCTACCTCTTTCCTGCTCATCGTCTCTCCGATCCACAATCCTCTACAGCAACCCAACCTAGCCTTCAGTGCATAACTCCAGGAGCGGAAGCGCGCACGAAGGTGCACCAACGGCACTCATTCACTCAATGGTGAAGAAGCCAAGCTTCGTGAGCTTGTGTGAGTTTGTGAGCTTGGATTGGCACTGGCAATGGCGAGGAGAGGCTCCAACGATCGGCTCCGCATGTTACGACTGGGGATGCAGGAAGAGTAATTTGTGAAATGAGGTGGTTGTCAGCTAGGCGGAGGGGATTCAGGAAGGACGGGCACTGGAAGTTAGTGGGCGTGTTTTTTGTGTGGGCGTGTGTGCGTGGCCTTGGGAGGCCGTTGAGGAGAAGCCGACGGCGAGCCAGGGGCGGGGGGGATGGATGAATAATGTGGATGAATGTTGTCGATGAATAGGGCACGGTGGCATTCCCAGGCGTAATTGTCTGGAGGGTACACGATGTTGCCAACCAAATTCTTTTGGGCTGCGGGGACGGACGAGACTCATCCAGAGCAGGCGACCGGTTTTCATTCGTTCGTGAGTTTTTCATTCTTTGGGGTGGTAGTGGATGAGTAGTACGGAGGAAGTTATAACTGACGCTCCTTCAGGACACCAATAATGGAATTTAATGTTAACTGCACTAATTGATCCAAAAATGATCTAAGTTTTTACTCTAGATGAATATTTTTACCATCTATGTTTAAAGAGATAAGGTAGGGGAACCCAATACTAACCATTCACCTAATACCACCCAAATGTAGGATACTTGTTGATCTTAGAATGAGAATTTATGATGGAAGTACATGTCTTAACTTCACTTGTTGTGAAGTTAAGGCATGTGATCCTGTTATAAATTCAAACTCTAGAATCAATGACAATCCTACATTTGGGTGGTATTAGGTGAATGGTTGGTATAGGGTTCCCCTACCTTATCCCACTTTGAGATATCTATGCTCATAGTAAAAATCTTTATCAAGAGTAAAAAAACATAACATTTTCAAATCAATCAATGTGGTAACACGAAATTTCATTATTAGAATATTGCATTGGTTTGTAAGTATTTATACAAGGTGTTCCTACCCGTTATGGATCTTCTTCTCAATTGCATTTTTATCGACATTCATCCTAAGTTTTATATCTTCAAATGTTGGATTAATATAATTAGGAAAACAATTAGGAATATGTCTACCTTAACATTCTTCATCAATTGTAGAAGGGTATTGTTTCACTTGAAGAGAACTCAAACTAAGGTAGGCATTCCCATTGAGGACAATTTTTATATTGCTTCTCTAACTACGTTTCTCTAACATTTAGTCTTTTAAATGTCGGATAAATCTAGATAGGGGCGCAATGGGGAAGAAAGTTTGTAATAGGTACTAACCTATGTTACACTTTAATTCCCTTGATTGGACTAACCTAGAGCCAATCATATTGTAGATGAAGTAGTTTGAATGTGACATAAGTGTATTGTGATTAATGACAATGCAACAAGTGCCTACATTCTCCCAAAATGTAATTAAAGGGAGTGTCACATTAATGATGTCTACTTGTATCTACCTAGAAAACAATTTTCTCACAAAGGACAAGGTAGCTTAGCAGAGAAGGTCACATTAATAAGAACTAAATTTACCTATCTAGAAAACTCAATGTTCGTCCATTGGATGAGGTGGCCTAACTTTCCTAGCTTTCAATTAAGATTATTCCTTGTTTTGAGCCTAAGGTAGTCTACTCTTGAAGTAACCATTTAAGAACTAATTGCCTTTCTAGGGAAGGTGAACTCCTTGAAACAATTTTCATTAAATTTTTGTAGGAAGAAAAATGGAACTGACATCTAACCCAAGTTGTTTCATGTTTTTGGGACCTTTGTGGAATTAGTTACAAATTTTTGAAGTTGAAATGTAGTGGTCACTAAAAGCAACCATCTCCTAAAATGAACATTGTTGGTACACGAAAGAAAGCAAAATGTACCCTTGTGCCACAATTGCTTTGAGAGTATGGATGATTTAAGAGTAGACTACCTTATATCCTTGAATCTTCAATAGTATTTTGGAAACTTAGTATATTGTTTGACAATGATATGTACATTATATTACAAAAACACTTTAGTCCCTAAAGATGCATTCACATCAGTGGGACATTGAAAGGAATTGAAGTATCCTTATCAACCTAAAGTTATCTAGAAATTTGGTCAATTATTTTGAATGTAATTTACATCGCTTACTAGACTTGATATTAAAATCACATGAATGTGGTATTGAAAATGCATCATAAAGACTTTGAGATGTGGTTGCAATATATCCTTGCAATGTAAATGGAATTCAAATCCTATTGTTTTCTTTTCCATTTAGTTGGTTTTTGAATGGATTATTTTGTGTAGTATGTCTTGTAGCCACATCTATAGTGAAGTTAAAACTCAAAATTTTTCACTTATATAAAACTAAAAACTACCTTAAAACAACTTCTTTCTAAATAACGTTGACACTTTCTTCTTTCAATTTTCTAATGGATTCACCTAGAAGATCTCTAATCTAAGTTGTTAATGTATATCTTTCAAGAATTTAGAGCAAAAATTTCAATGATTGCAAGTTCACAATATGAATTCTTTTTAAAATATATTATTTGCAAACCTTTCCAAAGTTAAAATTTCATTTTAAAATCCTTTTATTAAAGATTTTTGTGTCCTAAACCAAGTGCAAGAAAATACCATATCACAAAATTATATTAAAGATATATAACAATAATTACTCTATATTCACATTTTAGAAGACAGTACAAACATCACATGATGAACTTCACAAAAGTCCCCGCTTTCTAATTATCAATATTTATAGTATTTTTCACTTAATTGATAAGCATATTAAACACTCATCATGTTAGTATCAAAATAATGTAAATAATTATTGCAATTACATCATTTCAATGTATATATTAGATTTGTACAATTTCCATATGAATAAAATATGGAAATGATGCTTGTCTCAAAACCAAAACTTCTCAAAAATATTAATGTATTCAATAATGATGTAGATACAATGTTGAATGAATTTGTTTTGGTGTAACTATGAATTTGATGATTTTTTTGCACAATTATATCACTTAATCGAAGACTGATTAAAACTACTACATCACTATTATTATCACTAATAACCAATAAGTAGGGTACTTTGTAATGAAAGGAAACATTTAATTGCAAAAATGTATTTATGAGTTTAAAAAAATCAAGTATTTCTATAAAGAATTTAAAGTAGTTTAGCTACCTATATTTTTCCACATAAATCATGTAATTTTTCAATATTTATTGGATTCACACCCTCAAAACAAATTAGAAAAGAAAGAGTGATAATTTGAATGTGCTTAAAAAGAGGAAATCTTCTCAAGTATGTCTAATAATGCATAAAAAATATTTTCAACTTCCAAATGCTTTATGTGGAAACCTATGCCAAATCCATCTAGGGGCTAAAATTATTATTTTTGTCCTATTCAATGAAATCTTTTTAAAATAAATATCTTATCCTTCAATGCTTCAAAAATTCAAATGCATACAATATTTTCTTGAAGTTTTATGTAGTACCATAAATACCAATGTCATACTAATGATTGAAGGTTTATATTGTAATGTAACTTCAATTTAATCGATTATTATATGTTAAATTTTTTTAACACTTTCTAAGATTTTAAGAGTTTATTTTATTCTTTGTATTGTTTTAACCCCTAAAGGACCATCATACATTTTTTTGGCTACATTTTGATCAATTTTGGGCAAGAATGTGTGACTAGAGATTTCCATATTTTTGGCCAAATCCTAAGAGAAGGTGGGGACAAGGAATATCTTTCATATGCACTAAATTTCATGACATTTGCAAATATGAGTAAAAAATTATGGCCTAATATGTTACTTTTTTTCACAAATAGGTAGTCAACGTAGATTAGAAAAAATCACTTTTTTTGTAAACAAAAATTTGAAATTGGTTTTCTACAATTACATATTGGTAGAGAGCTTTTAATCATTCCATTTTGATCAATGAGTCAAAAGTTTAGAGGATTTTTTGTTTGCGGGCAATTATGGATTATCTACTCTAAAATAACTTTAAAGTCCTATATCTTACTCAATTTTCAAGATTTTTGAAAAAAAAAATCATAGAATTTAGATTGTTTTTTGCAACATTTCAACCATCGGGATTGGCATTTTTCAATTCCATAATTCAATTCTTAACAATTTAGTATTTTAAATCATTTTCCACTATTGTCTACTTACTATTTTTTTCCTATATGTTGTATAATTCTAAATGATCTAAAAATTTTCAAGAATGTGGCCAACTTGTATAGGAAAAATAAACCAATGAAGCACCACCATTTTGGACATTTTTTCATAGGAAAGTGAGCTTGTGAAGTGTAGCTGCCTTGTTTTTTGGAGGGCCTAAAAAATGATTTCAATGAATTTGAACGCTAATATATCGTGCAATCCATGTGGAGGAAATTTCTGAAATTTTTACTGCATGTTTTCAAGTCATCACACTACAAGATACTATGGTTACATGTGTCAAAAAAAGTTTTTTTTCAAAAATTTAATACTTGCACTAAAAGTGACAATTTTGGGGCATTTTTGATGAAAACATAGTCATAGAACTTTAGAGGTTAAATACAAACATGCCTTTTGAAATTCCATATCTTATGCTTCAAAAGTTAAAACATGGATAACCTTCAATAGAATTACCCTACCTCAAATGTATTCTGTGTTGTATCAAGGGTCCTTTTTAACAATATTACCTTCTAAAATAAATTTTTTGAAGGTACCAAAACATCGAGAGCAACCATGTAGTCGTGGAGATCCATGGTTTGATTATAAAACCAATATACTTGACTTGGATTATAGAATTATCTACTATAGGACCATGTTATACAAGTGACCTTTTCAACTCCATTAACTTTTTTATTTCAATAAATTTTATATAAAATAAATCATCCAAAATAAAATAAAAATTATATGTATATAATTTAGGGGTGCGCTTTATATAAATGATTGGATGAACAAAATGAATATTAATAGAGTATGGATCATACAAAATATAGCAAGTAAGGTTGGTTTTTTCTCATAAGGTTTATATATATGCAACATCTATTGTACATGTGATTAAAATCATAAATACAAGTGAAGTCCAAAAAATGAATGTATATAGAAATGCAAAGTTTCAAGGATTTAATCTTCATGATGCTATAAAATACCACTTGGATAATTTCTATTCAAGAAATGTGATTTTACATTCATTTTTTTGGAGAGCTCATGAAATGTGTTTGTAAAAAATGGTAGTGAAAATTCCTTCGCAAAAGTATCATGCCAACTTCAACTTTTAAACTTGGTAAACTTGATAAATTCAAAAAACATTTATGATTTGTCTTATGAAGATGATGCTTTGACCCCTATAGGACCATTGTCCCCTCGAGGGACAAAATGGATTTTAGGTAGGTTTCTATGACCTCAATTTTTAGTGAATTTTTTTGAAACTTTCCCATGAGATAGAAAAAACTATTAACTTTGTGGTCATATAATTTTTATTTCAACGAGTGCTCTAGAGCAAAAGTTATACTACAGAAAGCCCAAAGTTATATTCAAAAGGTAGAAATACAAATCCACAAAAACTTGAAATTATTATTTTTATTTTGATAAATGATATTTCAATCTCTATGTGAAGCTTTGATTCATTCCATTTAGATTAGTGATATAAAAGTTATGCAAAACCTTGTTTTGAGGGCAATCTAAGCATCTTCTTGACCCTCATTCTTATAATACATTTTTGAAATTTTTAATACAATTTTCACAATTTTTCAAAAATGATTGTTTCACAATTTTTCCTATTGTATTTTTGGCAACTTGTACCTTATTGATCTTCAAATTAGGCATTCATCTATTTCAAATTTGAGCTCAACTAATAAATTAAAAAATTCAAATTTTATATGCATAGAAAAACAAATTGTCTTTAAATAAGTGTATTGGTAATATACTTTGAAATTTGTATTGCCTAATTATTTTTGAAGTACAAAACACAATGTGTCCAATATTGTATATTGAGGTATTAAAGATTGACTATTAACTGAGGCACATTTTGGGCAGAAATTGTCAAAAACTGCCACTTTTTAGGGCAGCAAGAAAAAAATGAAAAAGAAAGTTTTTTTTTCAAAATTCAACCATACAAATTTGAACTAGACTTCTTTGGGAACATGTGGAAAATTTTTTAGAAACTTTGACCATACGGATTGAAAGATTATAACGTTTGAAGTTAGATGAAATTTTTTTTTCCAACCTCGCCCGACATGGCTTGCAAACTTTAACTCCTTCTAGAATGAGATTCTTACACTAAATAGGGTTTGTTTTTTTTACATTTGCAACTTGGATCATGTAAGCTACACACCCGCCAAATTTCAAAATCATAGGAAGAGTTTTGCACATGTTGCCCAAAACTGCCCGAGCTGCCCGCAAAGTTAAGGGCAGCGTAACTTTTGATCCAGGCACCCAATCGGAAAAAAAATTAGATTTTCACAAAGGGGATACATTGTTACACTACATGTCCAAATTTCATGAACATCCGACTAAAAATGACTTTGTAGGAGCCTACCCGAGATTTCTTGCGTACATTGAATGGACACTTGGTCCTTTAGGGGTTAAGAGGGATTGACAATGTTTCCTTGGTAAAATCTTTGACCATTTTGTGTTTATCTTTGTAAGATGAATTTGATAAGAGGAAATTTTAGCCAATCCTTACAAATTAAAATCATGTTAAAAATTTTGAATTTTATATTGGTACATTATCCAAGTGCTTTAAAATTGATTTTCTTTTCAAAATAGACCTCATAGGGTGTTTCTATTCTTGAAGCATAATTTAATCTCTCTTTATGTCCCCCCCCCCTAAAAAAAGGTTATGAAAGACATATTTTATAGTACATCTAAGTTTTATCCAAGTTTCTTTGGATCAAAGTTTTTGGGTTAAGACTAAGTGAGATATTTTTAAGGATAATTTATTTTGTCTACTAAACCATAATTTAGATAGTGAAATTAAATGAAATCTCAAAGAATGAAAAATCTTTCTTCCTTCCTACTTGTACAATATTCATGTATAAGAATTAATGTTATTTTGAACATAGAAAAGACTATCATAAGTCAAAATTATTATAGGAATCTTGATTTTTCTTCTAAATTCATTTATCAATGCCAAGTGACTAATGACATTTATTTTAAAAATTAGTTAATATCATAGGAATTGATTGAGCAAAGTACAAATACATAGATCCTATTCATCAACATGCACTAGAAGAAGAGCATGGAGATTTCAACACAAACAACTTGATGTTTTTGTTTTGGATAACGCAAAAACATCAAGTTCAACACAAATTTTATGTTGAACTTGATGTTTTTGCATTATACAATACAAAAATATCAAGTTGATTTTGTTGAAATCTCCATGGAGGTCTTATAGTGATGATTTCTATTCACAAATGGAAGAACAAGGATTTTGTTGCCACTTTAGCCCTCATCGCTTAGTCATCTACTAGGGGGATGATGAATTGCCCTTCACCTCATTAGAATTTAGTGAAGAAGCTTTAAGAAAAAACATGTTTTTCATAACTAGAAAGAAAAAAAACACTCTACATGAATCCACAATATAGATCTGTTTAAAAAATTTGAATTATTTTTTTATAAATTTTCAAAAGTAGTCTCACTATCTATACATCAAATGCTTCTTGTTTTTTTATTGTTTAACTTGTAAATGATCCCAAGGCCCTTTTATGTCCAATGGATGACAAAAAAATCTTTCTATGTAGGATAGAAGTGCAATTGTTCATCCTTGGAATTTGGTACAAAAAGGAGAAATCTTGCACACTAGTTTGACCTCCAGTAAGTACTTTTTTAAAATTTAAATTTTAAAGTAGATGATGTCACATATTACCCCTAAAGGGATGATTTCCATGGTCACCAATCCCAGAATTTAAGGGTTAAATACATAGCAACACTCATTAACCTTTGAAAGGCCTTGGGGGATCCTCTATAAGGTAGAAGGCTCAAACTCCGTTAGGGCATTTTGAATTGCCGACCTCTCAAATGTAAACTATTTGTACATGGGATCTTTTCATCTTTACGTGGATGTACCAACTGTGTACATTTGAAGAGGTGGGCGATTTTAGAGCCCTATACTATTTCGACTTTAGAAATTCATAACTAATTCTACAAAGCTCAAAAAAATATGAAATGAATTGGGTTAGATGTCCATTCCTCTCATCTTTCAAGAAAAATTAACTAAAAAATATTTCAAGAAGTTTTACCTCCTCAAAATTCAGTTTCAACTCTTAGATGGGCACGTTATGGACCTCCTACCTTACGACTCGTATTTAGCCTTATAACTCCTCAACTGTGGTGTAATATATGATATTTGATACATTGTTATTTACATACTATCACAATTATCAATTCCCTTTGTATAGAAAAATATTTAGTCAATGTTTTTCTAATCAAATACCAACAAATATATAATATACTATACAACCGCAAAGGGCTTTCAGGCCCTTCAAGGGTTAAAACTACTTCCAACATACACTTTTGTTTGCAATTTTCTGACTTCAACATTCTGACGACAACTCACTAAATTGCTACACTGAATAGGGGTATGAAGGGGACCAAAAAATTGAAGCAACTGATTGTAGAAAAACTATAGATGTTTGAAACATGATGTACATCCGCAGGACACCTCAATAACTACTGATGTTCAATAAAGGTAGATATTTATTTAGTATGGAATGTTGATTAATTAGTATGGGTCCCCTTAATACCCCTTTTCAGTGCACACCAATCATCATGAAAAAATTTACCATCCAGGTACTACTACCAGATTCCAAAAAGTCATGCAGCCAAATGACTCCAAACTTATATTGCCAGCCAATCTTCTTTGCCCAATTGTAAGGTGAACCAGCCTATTACCACCATGATTTCTTCCCTCATATGTACCTGTGGTGAACATTTCCCCCTCTGAAATGTACCCCTTAGATACATTTTTCTGGAATTGAGGAGGGTGGCGGTAATGGGCTGGTTCGTGCTCGTTTTCCTTTCCTTACCTCCAATTGCATTCAGCATGTGCTTCGGTAGGCAGATCCTCATTGAGTGAGTCCATGTCTTTGACACACTATGACTATGATCCAACCAAGTTGCCTCCTCCCTTCGATGTTTTTATATCAAGGAAATATTATTGCAAGCCGTACTATTGTAACACTGAGTGCTGTTGGCTTATTACCGACCAATCTTGCGTGATTTCATTGACGGTTCTTAGAAAAAATAATTCCGTCATTTTCACCTTATCATTTTTCATTTGTTCAAGTGAGTGGTAACAACATCTAAAATCATCCAAATACATAGCATTCTTTACTAATGAAGTACGGACACCTTTTTTAAACTCCTATTTGAAGTTCAAGGCGACTAGTAAGTTAAGGTAGGAGCTGCTAATTATGTTGATGCTCCAAGACATTGTTGCTATAAGTGTACCATGAATTGTCACTGTAGGAAGGAAAAATGGCCTATTGATGAATTGGTGCCAATTTGGGATTCTCATTGCATAGTTTTAGGAATGGTTGGGGATTGAGTTGATTAGGAAGTGGACAAAATTTCAGTGTACACAATGTGGAGTTATGAGTGGTGGGAGACTTTATGTCATCTTAGGCAATTACATGCACCTTGTTGTTTGCAATTCAGTTAAGGTTAGCACACCTTCATTTTGGGACTCCAATTGCACCATTGAAAGACAAGTGTTGGACATTTCATGGAAGTACCTATGGACTCAAAAAACACCCTACTATTGTGATCTTTAGAAAATCATATTTAATTCAATCTAACTCTGAAAATTACAAATCAAAGTGTGATGGATGTGTCTCCCTTTCTTCTTTCTCTGAAAAGTTGTTAGAAAATGCTTTGATCAGCATAGAAGACTTCCATAGCCAAAATGCTCTAAACCCTTGACCACTGAAGGGGACGAAAAGTGTCCTCAAGTCAAATTCAAAGTGTTGTCATTTTTTCATCCAATGTCCAAATTCAATCAAACTTGTTGGGAATTTGTGCTGTCTCTTCTAGTTTGTGTGATAAAATTTTAGATCAATGCAAGATGTATTGATTTTTTGGAAGCCAATCAAAGTTCACAAGTTGAATTTGAGTTCACCAAACTGCATTTGATGGCTACAACTTTGGTGGCTTGTATCTCCTTCATCCAAAGTTCTTTTTGAATAAAATTTGTTGTGATGTGTTCCCCTTGAAGTCTAGTTATTGTAGTAGAACTTTCATGTCAATCCATGTTGTTTTGAATGTTTGGGAGCAATTCGAAGTTCAAAATCCTAACATTTTTGGATTGCAATGAACTTTGGCAGCTTGTTTCTTCTTTATACAATGTTTGTTTCCAATAAAAAAAATTGGAAAAGTTGTGCAAACTAGTCTAGTTTGTATATATAAAATTTCAAATCAATCCAAGAAGTTATGAGTGACTAAGAAGCATTGTAGTAGAAGGAGGTTTGGTTTTTGATGTGTTTTTTGCAACTTTTCTTGCTATTTTGAGACATTTTCAAAGCCATTTTGTAGATACAATGAGTTAATTGAATGACATTTTTTTTCCATCAATGTGTTTGTATGCTGATTTTGAATCACTTTATAGTTTAAAGTTTCTTCATATAAGTAGATTTAGAAACTAAATTTTGCCTACAAATGTGTTTTTTTGGAAATTTCAGCATCCTTTTCCAACACTAAAACATTATAATCTGGCAATCTATGCAATCAAATGACACCAAATTTGATGCACCTCATCTACATCAAGTGCACTACAAGATTGTATAGCTGAGATCTCTATAACTTAGTGAAAATTATATCTACAACACTTCAAAAGGAATGTTTATTTTTGAACCTATTAAGGTCATAGGTGATGAGGGGTTAAATGGGTGGTTTCTGCACCACCCACCTTAGACACTAAAAGTGACCACCTCCTGAAATGTATATTAAAGAAAGTAAAATGTACCTTTGTGTTAGTGGTTGCTTTTAGAGCACCCTACCTTATCTGGAAAGTGTAAGGATATGACCTCTGTCTGTTATCACCCTTTGCACAATTCCTTTTGCAGTTCTCAGTAAGAGAATGCAAGAATTATGAAACCTTTGAGGATCTGCCTCAGCACCCTTGAAATCGGTGATATCTCTGCTTTTTGCTGTGCACAATATCTCAAGAAGGTACCAAAAGCAAGAGGATGATGACAGATGCTCTCTGGCTGTTCTCAAAGTGCCATATATATATTCTCTCTATTATGAATGCAAGGCTATAAGTTTGAAGGCTTTCTGAAGGAGTAAAATAAGCACCGGCCTTCGTATTTCGCAAAATTGTTTATCAGGCAATGAGGCAGGGGTCCTTTTTGCATTGAAAAGGGGACTTCTACAGTGAACAAAATGGTCCTCAGCCAACCCCAATTCTTGAATTAACTGATAAGTCCCTCCCAGATATCTAGCAAAACATGAAGTTAATATCTTACTTTCCCAGCATGAGGAGGACCATTGCCTGATTATACAATGTAATGGCAGTGGAAGAAGGGAACCCATGCAACAATAGACTGATAAGCACCGGTGGCAATGATCCACTTTTCCCAAGACTAGTCACTGCCCTTGGGGATTGAGACAAAGGCTATGGCAATTTCCATTCATGTGTGGTGTTGGGCCTACTTGATAATTTTTTCTTTTCTTGATATTTATTATTTGTGATATTTTTTTTTAAATCTATTTTTCTAGCAAATTTTGGTAGGGATTCTCAATGGAATTGTCTTGGGGTCCACCCTCCACTTGCTTTCCTTCCCTCCACTAAAAAGCACATGTATAGGCTCTGTGGTATGATCAACATGCTCTAGAAAATGAACAACAATCTTTGCACATTAGTAAAGGATTGTGAATCAAAATGCAAGTGGTTCCATAATTTTTGAACACATTGTGAATTAGTTACAAATTTTCAGAGATGCAAAGTGTAGGGTACTAAAAGTGTCATGTAGGTGATACCAAAATGCATTTGATGCACATCAAGAAATTACACTAGTAGTATTGAAACATGTCATTGAGAAGAAGTAAAACAACAAAAAATTTACCAAAAATCAACCACTTGTGAGTTGTGAGGTTGCCACCTCCACAAAGCTATAAATAGAACTGCATATTTTTTCAAAATGGCCCTTAACTATACCTTACAATTGTCCTTGTAATGTGCACCATTTTCAATACCCTCCCTCTTGGGTTTCCTTTCAAAAATAGGGGACAATTTTTAGGAGTGTTCCATTTTAGGTGCAGTTACCTTATATAATAGATTTCACTCCATAAGAACATGATCCTCACATTTTCATTTTCATTTTGGGCACTAAGGTAAGAGCACCCAATGGCGTCCCTGTACCCAATGACATCAGACTCTCCAAAGCATAATCATTTCAAGCTATAAATGTAAGTAGACAGTAGAGCGCTTACTATTTTGACCTAAAATGATAAGATGTCTACAGTCCAACTACATTTATGTTCTAGAATGAATTACTGGCCTAGAAAGTGACGCCATTGGGTATAGGGACGCCATTGGGTGCTCTAACCTTAAGCTTTATACTTTTCATCTTAAGTTTAACTTACATGTACTTTTTGGTTACATTTCCATTAAATAATATTTGAAAAGTAGCTAGCTGTTTCTTCGATATTCTTGTGATACTTTGGTGATAAGGTAGACCAACCCATTTCCGCTAGCTTCCTATAACCACCATTCTAGTTTTGGCCCCATCACCACCATAAAACCCTCCCAAGTCCATTCATTGCATTGACAATTTTTGTGCATTAATTTCAACTTGGGTAACGTGTCAACCTTTGATTGTTGGAAACTCCGGTGTAATAGGTAAATGTAATGGCGGTTATTGGTTGAGGATAGGACATTTCTGACTCTAGTCTAGTGGCGGATTTGTGATTTAGGGCACACCACTTAAAAAATTCATAGAAATTACAATTTTTATCGGAAAATTATAATTCCATTTGGGTTTGATTCGTGAAACATGCGCACACCTCTGAAAAATATGTGCACCTCCTGGAGTTGGTCATCATATACTCAGATTGCAAATCAGGGTGGTAACAGGCTGGTCTACCTTACATGGTGATATCTATATCAAAGTAGGTGAAACCTCAGTAAAATTTGGCTGATTGATCTTAAAATACAACAATAATCTGGCTATGGGGACCGATTAAAAAAAATGAAAATTTCCTTTACCAAAAATAGCCAACGTCTTTTGGCCGTAGCCAAATGACAAAAAAAACGTGCATAAAAAAACACTGCTTGGCTGAAACGGACGGAAGTGAAGCGTGACTGCAGTGCTCAGATCCTGACATGTCTGTCGCTGGATTGCATTCAATGAAAGACACAAAAGCGTCAGAGTTTATTTCAACAATTAGACCTGCATTAAATGTTCTAATTACTTGCTCTTGCCGTGAATTAATTGTTCTCTTTTAGAGAGCATCTCCACCGCACCGGTGAATAACGGGACCCCTAAATGCTCACGCCCCAGCTCTCTCAAGTCTTAAACTTTAAAACTTAGGTCATTTTTGAGTTTCACAACGCATTTTCGGAGCCCAAAGAAAAAGTTAAAATTTTGATAAGTTTTAACCACTATTTTCAATTGTAACTTTTTGATCTTAAACTAAAATATGACACATAACATATAGGGAAAAGGAAAGCACAACGATATCATGTACGGATTGAAATATTATACTTTCTTTGTCTCAAAATAAGTATTTGTTTTAGAAATGGCTTGTATTTTTTCCCAATACTTTTGAGTTAGTTGCACAAAGGCTTTCTTTGGCTTGGTTTTTGTTTAGGTTGTAATTAACACATACATATATTTCATTGATTGTGGTCATATGAAATTTAGACCCTTCTCAATCATGCATTTTACAATATGATCAATGAAATTGGTATAAAAAAACATGAGGTTCTAATGTGAACACTTATATTGAGATGGAGGGATTGATGTTTAACGGGGAGGTGGTTAGGAAAATTTGGGAGTTGTTTGAAGTCTTTCAATCCTCTTTTATATGTCTAACCTTGACATTTTGGTTATGTAAAAAAACAAGGTAAAAGAAACTAATATGTGTAATTCTAAGCAATCTATCTCATATTCAAAATTCATTCCTAAAATATTTGGAATAGATTTTGTTGCGTGACTTTTTCCCTAAATCCCGTTGTACTTGACCTCCAATAGCTCTTCATACAAAATAAAACTAGTTTTGCAACGGTTCCCCTCTACAAAACATTAATCTTAGTTACAATAATAGGAGGGGATTGTAGATTAAGAGCTTTTGAAGCCAAATGAATTATGATGAAACATGAATTTACATATAACAGTTTTATTTTTGTAAAAGATACTTTCCTTTCCATCTCACTAGTAGAAACATGGTTTTCGGAGACATTGGAAATGACCATAAAAGACCCATAACTAGTTTAATTCATGAAGTGGATCTTCTTGTAAGTCGTTTTTGTGGTCTATACAAACCATGTTTTCACTAGTGTCTTATTATGAGTTGATCTTGAACCTTGCACAAAAACCATGAAATCATTGAAGAACCATGTTAGTGTCATCATTGACAAATAGACAAAAAAAATTCATTACACTATTAATTTATATTCTTTGTATGTTTCATATAACTCTTGCAATAAACTATTTCACTTCTCCATTAGGTGTCAACTCTCTTAGGGATTAATTTCCTTAGGTTCATGAATGCCACAAGCCTAGATTCGAGAGCAAAAAAATGGTCTAGCAATATGCCATCCAAGGCAACTGAATCATATGGAGATGATATCCAAAAACTTTTCATTCAACAAAATATGGGACTTTAACAAGGTTTGGAATTCACCATTGATTTTCTTCAATTACTAGTGAAATTGAAGCAAGTGGAACCAACATTCAAGTAGGATGACCAACACAACAATAGTTGTTGAGACCACCAAGTGTCAAATTGAAGTTGTTGGATAATGTCAAAGCCTCCCCTCCCACCACAATATTTCCTCACAACAACATATGGTCCACAAACTTCAACCCTTCAACTTGCTATATATATAAGTGCGATTTGAAGGACTTCTAAAATGAAAAAGAACATGGATATATGGTTGATTGTTGGTATAGATTTGTTTGTGTTGTTGAACAATTTTTATCCAACAAACCAAAATAAGCCTTGTGTCCTCCTACTTCTTGTAACCAAAGGAGTTTTGCATTTATTTCAAGATGACATGTTGTGGTTGGTAAGCTTGCACTACAAGGGTTCAATTTCTACTAAGTTAACCCTTGCCAATGGAAGTGGCAGCCCTCGAAAGACCTTATTGAGGGTCAATCTTTTTTATTTTAAAGCCGGACATGTTCTCATGACCTTTTAGAAACCTATAAATTAGGCCCACTCTATTTTTTCTTATTCATTTGATATCAACACTTATGGTGTCACATTGAACATGCACGTACTATGTGATATATATATATATATATATATATATATATATATAAACATGTCGAATTGGAGTTTTTTTTGTAGAGTCTTAAGAAGCATAAGAAGTGATGTTTTCTTGAAACTCTATTTTTTTACCTCTATTAGATAACTATGTAATCCTAGTTCTTTTATTTTTATATATAGAGATATTTTGAAATTTTAGAGCATGTAGTTAGGGTTTTTCAAATGAAAGGCAAAGCTTGTTTTGTCTTTCTTTTGGATTTAAAAAAAGACTTAAACTCAATATAGGAATATGGATAGAGTTATAGAGGACATAGAATTAGCCTATAGTGGAAGTGTAGTGCATGTGGCCTTTTAGGGGCGGACATCTACTTGCTTATCCCTTGAACACCCTAAAGGCCCTCTATGGTTGTATCTTTAAGTTTTTCACATATTCCAATATATGGTTGTATGATTTAGTGTTTGGGATGTACAACAAAGTTACAATGATTGCAAAGGTGCGTTGAATGTTGGATGCCACTTCTTGTAATACACGGTAGAATGCACATAGATGAAGAGAATATGCGATGAGACCTATGGAACAACAACGATCGGAATAACAGACCAAAGACTTCCTCTTGCAATTTTGACTTAGAATTTTTTTCCGATGATCCTTGCACCATTATAAGACCATCCAGTGAAGTGATTGCTTGACACCTTAAAAGAGAATTTATCATAAATCAAAAACTTGGCGCAAAAGCTTGCATCGTCTACATTCCAACATGTTTTCATAAAATTTTATGCATTGCATTAGTCCAAAGCCTCACGAATTTTTTTGCATTACCTCAAGCTTACATATCAGTAATGGAAATGGCTGGAATCCCAACTTGCCATCAAGAAGCACTTCTTGAAATTCGGCGGTGACCATATTCATTGGATACAATGCCGTAGAAGAAGGGCCATTTAGGAGTTAAGTAAAAAGTATGGAAGATGAAGTGGAAGATAAGTTGGAGACCCTTCTTCCTCTTCTTCATATTAATTTAGAGATAGTTGTGAGTTGGGGAGAGATACAATGTGTTGTGTTTTGTGAATTTTGAAATGAAATTTTGAGAGTTTTTTTTTTTCTCTCTTGTGATTCCAAAAACCTATCATGTACTTCATTTAGAGTTTTTATGAGAAAGTTATGCATGATGGAGTATGCAAGGGTTAATTGTCTTAGATTTTGAGGGTAGAATTTTTGAGGGATCATTCTTTTTAATGAGATCATATTTTCTTTTAAGATTTGGTAGGAATATGTATTGAGTTGTTATATTTTCAAAAATCTATTATTTGATTATTTTGAATTTAATATGAAAAAGTTATGGGCTAAGAAGTAAAGTAGTGGCGATGTGCTTTAGAGTTGAAAAGAGAGAATTTTGACTGGCTATAAAAGTCGGACAATACCATATTTTGAGTTCAAAATTTGAACCTTTGTAGATAATTGTTTTAGCTTTCTACAAAGTCTTTATACTCTTTGTTTGGAGTTAGAAGGTGAAAGTTATGGACTTGGAGGTAGAATAGTGAGGAGTTGCCTTTGATTTGAAGAGAAGAAACTTTCAACAACTAGGATAGGCAGAAAATATGATTTTTTACTTGAAATTTGAAGGAGTTATAGAATTTTGTGTTAGCTTTCTAAAAAGCTATCACACTCTTCATTTGGAGTTTCAGAGCAAAATTGACACTCAAACAAGTATCGGACACTTCTTCAAAGGATTTGGGAGGTTCATAGTCAAAGATTTGGGAGGTTTATACTTCTATTATCCCAATCAACTTTTGGGTGTTTTATTTGACTTGTAAACACTATATGAGGATGACTTCAGGTATTTTATGGGTTCATTCATCACTTGATCATGGTATCCTTCATATCTTGGGCTAATGTAGTTGTAGTTGAAAACCCAACATTTTCCCATAGCAATTCCTCTCTATCCAACAACAAACACTCAATGATAATAATTCATATAATGTGTAGGATAAAGCACATCCTCTAGTACCTTTTAAAAAACAAAGTGCTATGAATTTGAAGATAAAGCCAACTCAAAAAATGGTGGCACCTTATTTTTGGAAAGGACTAAAGGGAGTGCGTGACACAATGTAAGGTTTCCTTCCAAGGGCAATTTTTATGAGGGAAGATTATGCAAATGAGATGCCATTAATATACATAGCCATCTAGTCAAGGGAAACTTATGAAATTGAGTTGTATAAACTAAAAGTTTCCACTCACCTTTATGAAAGAAAGTAATGTTTATTTATCAACATCAAAACATGTCTCTTTATTGTTTTTGTTTTTTGTCTCTATCTAACTATTGTTCATATTATAAAATTATATAAACATGACTATTGTAAAGCTTGGATGAGCCAAAAAAATGATGTCATATTACGTTGTAAAATGTACAACAAACAAAGAAGAAGACCTCATACCCCAAGGTCAAAGTAAATAAAGTAATAGACATGATTCTACCAATCCTATTTGAGCAAAAAGTTGTGTTGAAATTATATATTCATGATAGCAAAAGAAAAATATTACAATATAACTTGTTTGATTAGTCTCTTATATTACAAATTACCAAAAAATTACAACAAATTTGATGTTAGCATTGAGCTATCCTCATGTCAAACATTAGTTGTTTTCAAGTCTTTTAAAATAATGATCTCTTAAAATGACCATAATTAGATATTTTGATTTCAAATAGAATAAATTTTTTTTGTATAATTCCCAATATAAAATATTTTATTACTAGTAGAAAGAATTTTGAATTGTTTTATAGTTTACTATTGCTAAATATTCATTTGTGCCATGGTTGACCTACATGTGTAGATACAATATAAATCATAGTTTACATTTTTTTTGAAAAGTCACTATTGAATCTATCTTCCAATATTTATTTTATCTCACATCTCAATCACATTTTTAGGATTTTTACTACACCTTGGTTTTTGAAGAAGTCATAAACTCTTCAATTTATTTTCGTTAATTCAAAAATTGAAAACATTTAAAATTGTTTTCAACAACAAATTTTTAAAATTGGTGTACTAGACATTCACATAACAATTCTAAAGTATGTTTCTGAGTTCATTTAATAGATATTTCATTTGGAAATGTTTCTGTTTGGGAGTAGCTTGACTAGCTATGCTATGTGGATTACAAAATATGATAGGTATGAATTTTTTATTTATTAAAGTATATCAAATAATTCTATTATAAAAATGAAATTCATGAAAAAAAACATTTATCTAAAGTTATTTCTATTTTCATTCCTAAAATTTATTTCACATGTCTATTAACAAGTTATTTCTTCTTATTTTCGTACAAAACTTGAGATTCCAGTATGAAATTTTTGGTTAAGAACTATAATATAAAATAATTTGAAAATTTATATTGAAGCTTAGAAATTGTAGCTTCAATGTGAAATAATTTGAGTGCATTAACAAGTCGAAATTTAAAAAAGTAATATGTGACCCAAACCTCCAAAATCACAACTTGTTTTTTGAGGGATTAGTTATTTGTATTGACAAAAAGAATTGGAGGAATTTAATAACTACTCCTAAGGTATATAGACCCAAAATTGTCCCCAACCCAATAGAAACCTTGATGTTTAGACCTTGATGAGCATTTTTGAATCCTAATCTAATGGAAATTGTAGAAAGTTGGCATTTTGACAACTTCAATGAGAAATTGGGGCTGAAATGGTTGAAAATGAGTTGAAAAATCATGATTCCATAACTTCTATGAACGCCATGATGTGATCTTTGCACACACAACAAAAGATTCATTCATTATTCCACAATCTTAAGGAACTCTTTTGGATTACTATTGCAATCGTGTCAAGAATGAAAAGAACCACATTAAAATCCAAATGGATATGAATTCCTCCCCCACCTAATAACAATAACGGAAAGCTATACAATTTTGCATTAACCACCTATAAGATGAATTTTTTTACTCAAAGATGAGTTGACCGAAATACTTGTGAAAAAATTATTTAATTTATTTTTCTATTACCTTTAAAAAAACAGGAATCCGATTAGTTTAAATATGTGTACAAATCTAAAGGATGATAATGGGTCATTTTTAGCAGATTTCTTATAATCATTTTTTGGGAGAAATAGTCATCTATTTCTTCAATCCTCACATGATACTTGGTCATACCTAGGTAAAATTCAGCTACTGGCCTAAAAACACAAAAAATATTTTGGCTATGTTAACCGAAAAAATTGAAAATATCCTTCACAAAAAGTAGCCAATGTCTTTAATTTGGCTGTAGTGAGCCAAATGGCACAAAATATGGACACAAAAAAACACTGGCATCTTATCTTCGTATACCTGGTGGACACTGTAGGCATAACTTAGATTCATGATGCCAGACGGAGGCTTTTAGGGCCGTCATCCCAATTGTACACTCATTGTTTTCAAAAAAGCTAAATAAATAAATAAATTTTACATTCCCTCACCCTCAAAAATTGATAGATTCCATAGTACAATTCATGTAAGTTAAGTTGCATGCCATAAATTATGTAACCTAAAGTTACCCATTCTGCCACAATTGCCATCCCATATGACTTGTTGAATCATGGATAACTTATGGGGGGTCCGTCACTCAAATAACCATGATGATGTGCAACAAAAATTATTGTAGAATAATAACTAGAACCAGCAGCAGTCCTCATGAGCACATTTGTAATAACTAAGGTGGGGTGCTCTAAAAGCGACCTTGCTCTAAAAGTGACCACTAACTTAACACCAAGGTGCATTTGGCTTTGAATTCTTCCATGTGCCAAGAGTGTACATTTCAGGAGGTTGTCACTTTTGATGACCATTGCATTTCAAAAATTTGTAACTAACTTCATGAAGGTCCAAAAAATATGAAACAACTTGGATTAGATGGATGTGACAATTCCATTTTCCTTCCTACAAAAATTTACTGAATTTTTTTTGAAGAGTTTAGCTTCCTTCCAAATGCAATCAATTTTTAAAAGGTTGTTTTAAGAGTAGATTACCTCAGGCTTTACAATGGTTTCCATAGAAGTGGTTCCAAATTTTCAATAATTTCATCGTTCATCGCAGAACTATCCCTCAATGGCTCATTGTACTTGAGAACATACCATGTGGTGTGCATTTTGTGCAGGTCGGAGCAAGCCCTTGGGCAAGCTCTTGTACAAAATACACTCCATACATGGCGTTTCTTAGCGTTAAGAGCAATTCCTTGCAATTTTTGTGGTAGAATTGTGGGTGATTGCAAGAAACACCTGTTGATTTTGTTGCGTTTTGTTAATTTTTGGGGAGTACTTTAAAATTAAAAAAGTATGAATAATGTTTATACCTTTAAGATGAAGATATCCATGGAAGGAATTGCATAGAAAAATTCTCTAAGTAGGAGAACTAGAAAAGTGTTAAGTCTCAAGAAAATACATAACTTGATGTTTTAATTAAGGAAAAATAGTAAATATAAGTAAATACAAAAAAGAAAAAACTGGCCATTTGCAACAACTCTATGGATACAGTCATTCACCATAAAAAGCACCAAAATAATATTTTATATGTTACAAAATACAAGCAGAAAGAAGCTCACTTTGTAGACTTCCACACCACAAAAAATTAATTATTTTCAAAATTCCTTCTCTGAATAGCTACAAGTCTACTAGAAGACCATCTCATCCAAATTTCAGCTCAAAATCAGTTTTGGGGGGTTCTAAATAGTACTAAAAACCTCCAACTTGGCAATTGTGACATTGAATTGGGGTCTATTTTTGGATAGTAAATTATTTTTGGAAATTATGAAAAAATTAGGGAAGGTGTATGATAGTCATGAGTACCTTTCCTATAAATCTTGAGTCATTTGGAGCCAAAACACAAAAGTTATGGGCAAAAAACTAATCAGTACACACTATGTGACACAAAATAGGATAGGTGTTTCTTGCAATCACGCTTGGCCCCTGTTGCTCATTTTGCATTCTAATTGTCCCTTGAAAAACTTGAATTGGTAAGGATTGCTTTTAATGTTTCAATTGACATCAATACTACCACTTATTACAAGTAGTACTAGCCCTAAACATGGCCTGAATCCCTGAAGGAACAAGGGTGTTTTCAAGAGAAATTGTCATCTTGTAGTGCATTGTCCAAAATTGAAAAACCCTAAACCCTCTTCTTGAACTTTGATCATACAAATATGTAGTAGACTACTATAAAAATGTGTTGGAAATTTTTGTAGTCCATTTGCCCACATGGGTTGTAAGAATATAACATTTGAAGTGGGAAAAAAATATTATATTTTTCATTCTTGCTAAATAGGGTCACTAAACCTTTGAACCCTTTTGCAATAAATTTTTGCTCTTGGGGTAGAATTATGTCTTTCCATCATAGAGTTTTGAATCTTGTTAGGTGCACTCATGCAAAAATTTAGAATCAAATATAGAGTCTAGCCATTAAATGACATTGAAGACTTTTTTGTTTCATGGATGACAAAAAATCTTCCTATATAGGATAGAAGTGCAATTGTTCATCCTTGGAATTTTGTGCAAAAAGGACAAATCTTGTCGGGGAACTTGCTCAATAGTTTGACCTCCTATTAGTTTTGTTTTTTAAAGTAGATGATGTGTCACGGTTCCCAAAGGGCTGATTTCCATGGTCACCTATCCATCCTTTAAGGGTTAACTTACTCTAAATCACCCTGCAATGTAAGGAGGTTAAATGAATTAACAATACATTGGTCATTTTTTCAAGATTTCTTATGTATTGAGGATATTTTTAATTTGCAATTCAAATAGTGAAAAGTTGGAGACAAACATTTGGAATATTTGGGAATAATTTTAATAACTTCAACGTCATTGTAGATATAAAACTATTAAAGCAAATATTTTGTTTTTGTTTTGAAGTGTGAATGGAGATCATTTTATCCTTGGTTTTAGGAATGCATGGTGATAGGTGATGGATTGTCAAGTGATTTGAGGAATTGCTATGGGATTTCAAGTGAAAAATGGATGAATTTTAACGGTTAGACCAAAAAGAATTTGGACATTCGCTTCAGCTGTGTTGTTAAGTGATTTCCACTCTCTCTTTTCTTCTCTCTTCTTCCTCTCTTTTTGTTTAGAGAATGTGTGTATGAGTTTTCGGGACACTTGTGTGATTTTAATCTTTTTATAATAAGAAGCTTTAAGCATATAATTGAAAATTGTATGTAAGTCCGAGTGATTGGGCATCTTTTATTGTGTATTTAGATTGAGTTCAAAGTCCCAATGATTGGGCAATTGTGTATGTGTGGAATTTTCCCATGAGGAATTATTATTGTTGTGTTTAGAGCAATTGTTTGTTTATAGGTGTATCTAGATTTGAATGTAGACTTTTATGAATAGAGATCATAAATTTTGGGTGAAAATATGTAGTGGGGAGAAATTGGTGGCAAATAGATCCAATTATTTTTGTTTCTATTGATGCAAATTTTTCTTTCCTTCATTCTAGAGTAAGATGAAATATTATAAGGGAACGGGCTAGAAAATAGACATATAACTCTTGTGGTCAATGTGCATCTTTAAAGTGCATTATAGAGTTGATTATGTTGCTCTTTGAGCATTTGTACTTTATCTTGGGATCCATAAACAATAAGTAACTTTACCTAGAGCTAGTGCAAGTTATGGTAAATTGAAATGAGGAATTATAAATAGAAGATATATTTTTTCTTGCATCAAAGCTACATGGGTTATGTTGAGTGGCTTTGCCTATCTTGGCGTACGTGACTTATGAGAACTTTCCAAACAGTTGTGGTGGATATCAACTCTCTTCAAGGTTACATTATAAAGTTTGTTTTCTTAAATGCCATAATTATACACATAACACCATGACTAAATTTGCTTCAATAACGTTAAGGGTATAATTGTTGCTATATCAATAGGGCCAATTATAATGTCATGATTGTTGAAAAAACTTGACAAAAGAATATGCACATTGGTGATTTAATATGACAGATACAAGGATAGATATTGAATTGAAAAAATATTTTTATTATCAAAGCAAACAAGAAATGATAATAACAAAGTCAACATCTACATAAATGTGTAAATAATGTGCTCATTGGAAATAGAAGGTCCGTTGCATTGAGTTCTAGATTTTCATTGAACTATGGAACATAAGGAAAAAAAATCACTATACAAAAATACAATTAGACAACATTGAATAGGATGCAACAAAAACTTAAATATTAAAAAAATAAAAAATTTAGGTGTATTTACTTCAATGAATGTGAATAAGTTTAGGTTGGCTGGTAATACCCATTGATTGCTCCATGGACGTATAGTAGTTGCACCCAATAGTGGCATATTTCTTTCTTACCCATTTGCAATTGGGCATAGAATGGCCACCTAGAGCTACCCAAAACTATAATGAGTTTTTAAGAGCAAGCAATGGGAGTTAAAGTGTGCTTGAAGGGATCTAAAGAAAATCTAGTGACATATGTAGGTGTCCTCTGCTCTCAACTTTGAGAATTCCCAAAATATTACCCTTATGTAAGAAAATTGCAAAACGATTAGGGTTACAGTGCATGAGAGTTACCAAAAACTACTATGAGTTTTCAAGAGTAAGCAATGGGAGTTAAAGCATTTTGTGCTTCAAGGATATTTGTCTAAAGGGAGTCTAGTGACATGTGTAGAGTATCCTATGCTCTCAACTTTGAGAATTCACAAAATGTTATCCAAATGTCAAAAAATTACTAGATGATTGGGGTTGGATGTAAGGTAAAACATCCTACTATGGTCAAATGACCCAGAGTGGACACCTAATGACCCCATGAACGTTTTTTTAGGCCATAATCAATGTCTAATGTGACACCTATGGGGTGATTACTAACCTCATTAGGAACACCCTACTTTTTGAGTGTAAATCATTGTAGGAAGTGACTTTTTAGGGCCTTCCACATTAGAAATTATTGTTATTGCTTTAGATGATTAAGATGAATATATTCAATGCAATTTTTGTTGGTTATCAGGTAGCCTACATACTCATATCACTTCAAAAATTCAGAACAAATTCATACTTTGTTTGAAAAATATAATTTCAATTGCTCTCACTATTTCTCATATTTATACTTGTCTTTGTGTGGGAATTTTTATTTATAAATTTCACCAATGGCATGAGGGCAGACTCCAAATTCTCACCACAATGGGCTGTTTTACCTTGTGTTGAGGTTGGATGTATGTCAAGGTTGTTAATTAACTCTTAATTTTTTTTGGGGGGGGGATTCAACTAAGTTTATACTCCGTAAAAGATTGTATGTTAGGATTCCAAATGGTAGTGTATCTGACTGCTTGTACCTTTGCGGCTTGTTGTGCTCACTTATTAAGTTAATACATGCTGGACTGCTGCAGGGTAGTGTCACGGAGCACATCACAAGGACATTCGAGCAGCTGCACGGAGCTGGCATGGAATGATGGAGCAAGGCTCCATGCAGCTGCTCAAATGTCCTTGTGATGGGCTCCCATTGCCAAGGGGGTGATGACCACAATCATCCCGGAAAGCCCGAGATATTGTATGATATCACCGGTGACCATATTGCTCCCACCATTAAAAGAAAACTAAACAAAATTATGGTCTTAACAATACAATTAGATTGCCTTAACAATTAGGTTGCCTTACCCCAAGAAAGTTATTTTTCAAGCCATCAATGTCGACAAATATTTCTATAGATAATTTCATTTGTACATATAGAGGTTCATGAGTCCAAATTACAACAATACCTAATTCAAAAGTAGTGCACTAATTCTTGTATAATAATAGTAAATATTTATATAATGTCAAATGTTGAGAAATCAAAGATTGAAGAGCAATCTAATTCCACTATTCACTATAGATTGAATCGTGTCTAAAATAAGCAATTCAACATTGTTCCTGTTGTGAAATTGTCTAATTTTTTTTTATCAGACTTTGGAAGAAATAAAAAGATCCTCTAAATTTCCTTTTTAAAAAAATATTACTTGGAGGTTGTATGAATAAACTATGAATTTCCAAAATATTGGAAGTAGATTTATCCATAAGCAACCTTAAGCTCTCATGAATGGAGACAATACCTTTTAGTCAAGAATTTGTAAAGTTTGGTTTTAGAAAGGGGGCACACAAGTAGGTGCAATCACCTTGTGTGGATTGGAGATTGACAATTCGAAAAATTTCCACCTTTTGAAAATGAGATAATTTTATATTCACATTTCAAGATGAATATCTAAGATCCGAATCCATTTTTGGACTCCATAAAAGATCCAACATCAATTTCGTCCAAATTTGGAAACTCCACTATTTTTGACACTTTTCAAGGTGGGATCGTAGAGTATCTTAATCCTTAAACGTTTGCTTAGTCATTGTGGAAATCATTCCTTTTGGTACTATGTGACATCATTAACTTAAAAAAATCAAAAATACTAATTAGAGGACAAACTATATGCAAAATCTTTCCTTTTTGCACAAAATTCCAAAGATGAACAATTGTGCTTTTGCCCTACATAGAAAGATTTTTCATCATCCATCATATAAAAAGTGTCCTTGTCGTCATTTAAGATTCAAAGAACAAACCGAGCCCAAGGGACACGGTATGAAGTCAAAGTTGAATTTCACATAGTTCTTGATTCTAAATATCTTTAAGTTTAACTAAAAACATGCAATTCTAATAATATATTTTTATTACATTTTCATTTTTTCTAAATTTTTCTAAATTTTAATTTTTGAGATACTTTGAAGGTAACTGATTCATCTTCAAAGCTTAAAATACACCACTTTTGAACTTTTCTACCAAATTTATCTTAAAGATAGGTCAAGAAGTATACACCAATTACGACATGATGTTTACCACTATCATCTCTATTCTATCTAAAAATTTCATACTATATTGAATATTTTTGTAAATGAACTAACGATATGATTTTTTCAAATAAATTATTTTTAAAAATCATCTAAAATTCTTTTTTCATGTTTTTGATTATGTAAAATGAAGCTAAACTTTTGGAGATATATTACTTCATCACAAAAACATCAATTTTTGGAAAGATGTATTTTAATATAGAAAACTAATGAAGTTTGACCAAACATGAACATGGAGTGTCCTTTAGGGTTATCTGTAGCTATGTTTGGAGATTTGTAAATATGACAAGAAAGATTGAGAAGTAAAATATGAACGAAATATGAAACATAGTCAAATTTTTACATTTAAAGTAAGAGGATCATAAAGCACCCATTGAAGAGTTGAAAATTAATTTGGGGAAGTTAGACTTCTCGAAATTAAATTTTCATTAAATTTCCCTATGAAAGATACATGGAATTAGCATCTAACCAAAGTTGTTTCTTATTTTTGGAAGCTTTCTTGAAGTTAATTATGAATTTTTGAAGTTGAAACATAGTGGTCACTAAAAGTGACTACCTCTTGAAATGATAGTGTACATTGCTAAAGCAATAAGAACACAAGATGTAAAAATAATGTACATTTCATAAGGTGGTCTCTTATAGAAATAGAGCACTTTATGTACCTCCTACCTTACCCTACTTTATCCTAAAGTAAAAAGTTGGAATAGTATACAACAATCCTTTTTTTTGTACCATTGTGTCAAATTGCACCATTTCAAAATAAATGTTTACTTTTTTTCCCGGTAAAAGTAATATTTTTTTGCCATAATTTTTTTATTTCTATGAAAAATATGGATGAAATTGCCAAATTTGGATGAAAAAGTGCATGGATATGATTTTGTTTTATTTTATTTGGTTCAAAAGATGGATGGATGTAGAATACAATGCTTTATCAAATTTAAACCCCTAATGCAAGTAGAAGACACAATGTGGTCTATTGTTTATGTATTCCTTCATTCCAAGGCTAAATACAGAAAAATCTTTTACAATTCTCCGCTTACTGAGAAAATTTGCGAATTTCATGAGATAATCTCATATCATTCTTGTAAGGCTAGAAAAAAAATTACCCCCATACAACATGCTATACTACAATGAATGCCACTATCATTTTTAGTTCCTCTCTACATGGGCACCATATGAACAAGGGGCAACCTCTTTTAAGATAGAAGCACCTAAATGTAACACAAGTAATTTACAAACACCTAAAAATCAACCTAAATCCAAGCACTTGTGGACCCAAAGTAGACAAGTGGGGATCTAAAGTAGATATGTGGGGTTCCAAAAAGTTGTCATTCTTCCAAGAAGCAACCAATTATCCACACTTGATCAAAGTTTAGAGAGTGTTGCTTTTGGGTGTTTCTGTGCCCACTTTGGTATTAGTCTAATGTCCACAATAGGTGCATCTATGAAGTACTTTTCAAAAAATCATATAATATTCATACAAACTTGGAAAAATACAAAACTAATTTTGATGGTTTCCTAAACCATTTCCTAACGCATGTACAACTTCTTTTTTTGTGTATGCACCCTCCATATCAAGAGATCCAAAACAAGTGTTACGTTTAGGTGCTTCTACATCAAGGATTAAGTAATTGCCATCCTAGCACTTTCTCAAAAAACAAAAAAAGGGCTGGTGTGCACCCCCTAAGTCCCAACTTGCCACCTATCCTAGTAGCAATGCTTTTTTTGGCACCATGGGGCTAGATAGCACCATTTCAAAATGAATGTCTCAATTTCGCTAGGTAAAAGTAATTGTTTTTCGCCAAAAAAATTCCGTTTCTATTAAAAATGTGGATGAAATCGCCAAATTTGGATGAAGAAGTGTATGAATATGATTGGAATGTGTCTTTGGGTCCAAAAGATGGATGAATATAGTAATACGATGCTTCACAAAAATTTTAAGTGATCGCCATCCTGGCACTTTCTCAAAAAGTAAAAACAAAAGGGCTGCCTGGGAGCCGCTCTGTCCTTCGTCCGTCATGGGCCCGCAAGCCGAGGCGACGTCAATCCATGTGCTGCGAAAGCAATGTCGGCATGCGCCCGCCGCTCACGTTACCCACTCGCCACGTCACTCCCTGCCTCACTCTCCACCCTCGCCAGCACCGCACCGTGATTTCGGGCTCCGCCCAATTCAAACTATTAATATCTTGCACTATTCAACCAGTTTCACCATTAATAAACTTCCACTATTCAACATACCCAATAATCAGAATACTAAGCTCACAGGACAGTACTTCGATCGCCTGCTCCACGGCGTCCCAGGCCAACCAGCCAGACCCCAAATCTCCCTTTCATGTGATTCATTCATCGATCCTGCTGCTGCACCTGCTGCTGGCCGGCTCGCAATCTCGCATGCAACGGCTCTTCCGATCCTTCTCTTTGTCGTCACTCAATCCGTCGTCGTCGTCGTCGTCGTCTCGATTAGTGTTCTCGATCGATCGATCCCTCCGCCGCCCGATCGATCAAAAAGCCTTGCGTTGCCTTGCCCGGCCCACCAAATCGTAACTTTACTTCAGTCTTACTTCGTCGTTTTTTTTGAGTTTGGCAGTAAGATCAGTTGATCGATGATTCCATTACGCTTTTGTCAGCCAAGGACGGACTGACGGACTGACGGAGCCAAGTCACCTGGTTAATTTCCAGCATTTGGATTTCAATAAGCTAGACTAACTTAAGCTTAAGCTTAGTTAATGTTGCATAACGTTCTCGTACGTGACGGAGGTCGTACTGCACATGTGATCAGTGATATATTAATTTGCTTTAGTTCAGGTTTTGATTGCTGCGGTAATGATCATAATATGAGCTTTAAGTCAGCTATATTAACGTCGATGCATGAATATGGATGAAGCAATTCAAGGAGACAGAGTTTGTTGGGATGAAATTTTATGGAGTCATCCAAAGGTATAGAATGGCAAATTTCAGCAATTCGGCATCGGAATATTGGAGAGCAGTGTTAGCAATTTCATGTACTAAAGTAGAACCACCCATAACCAACCCAACATTCAGCATTCTGTGCATGATCTGGAACAGTGTAATCAATGCGAATTTTCTGGCATGTAGAATGATTGAAATGATGGGTGTTGTCAAATTTTCAAAATTTCTCTTCTTAAATTCAAATTTTTATAAATTTTGGAAGACCAAAGTTGGCGTGCACCCATTCCCAACACATTGGATCTTTCATAACTCTTCATCTAAAGATTAATTTGGCTCTCAAAACTAAGCACATGTGTTGTAATTCTGATGGCTAGAAGATGGTCAAAAACTAAGAAACTAATGGTTAGTAATTAGTTAGATCTATGTTGAATTTTCTAGTACCTATAGGTTGGCCATGGGGCTTGGTTGGTAATGGGTGGTTCTACCATACAATCTTGGGAATTTGAGTAATCTCAATGGCAATTGTTAGAGTTTTTCCGTAATGCCTACAACCTCTACAAGGGTTTTACTTTAGCAACAATATGGAATTGAATATATAGGAAGATAGAACCTTAAAATGACAATACAAATTTGTAAATATCTATTGGGTCTCTTCTGTGTGGTGGAATTGATACTGATTTTTTTTTGTTTACACAAATTAGCAAATCATGGTGAGAAATGTTGCAATTAGAATCTGAATATTTTTGCTACTTGGAGAATATTTTATAAATGTTCAAAACAACAAGTTATGGGTCCCTAGTGACAATGGGTTGCTTATAGTAGGAAACAACACATTTTGACCCTTGAAGCAACAAAGAGAGATGCATGAATAGAGGGACCTATGAATAGTCACTTTGCTAATCTATTCATGGTTGAGAAGGTGACTTGGTGTTTTGACATGTACATTTGGTTTGCTACAAGGAAAAAATAGAAATTCAATTTAGATACTTTCATTTTAAGGTGTTGCTACCTTATTGATCATAATTGTTTATTGTTAGCTTTGTATGTTCTTCTCCAATTCTATATATAACCTTTGCATTTATTGCAAGGATAGAGGCTACTCCAAATTTTTACCTTAGCAAATACAAACATTTATATTTACAATTGATTGATTAAATTAGGCAAATTTGAATTCATTTATAGATTCAAAGATATCAAATTAGCTAAAGATGGTAAATATATGCAAAGTTAACCAATAATAGAATATGGGGCAATTTCTTATATTATAAATAATAAGTTCATATTTGAGTTTGAATTGTGATTCCTTATCCAATAACTCTAACTTAACAATCTCATTGCCTTAGCTTTTCATAAGATAGGATATAATTATACTCATGAATTAGGGTCATGATTGTGTTTATTGTATTCTTACTTGCTTCACTAACTTTTTCTAACTCCAATAAATAGTACACAATGTTCATAAAGAAAAATTGTCTCTCTTTACTTCTATTGTTCTCATTAAGTATATATTATGAATTTTTCCTCTATAACTTTACTCTTATAGAATACTATAAATGCCAACTACAATCTACTGTTGAACTTAAGTACAACCTAACTGGCTATTGCAGGCTTCCATACTATAGCATGACTCTATAATCTTGCTTAAATCCTATAACACTAGCTTGTTGACTCCTTCTAGACAGCTTGTTCAACAATGCATTCTGTTGTGTGGAAAAAAACCACTCCTAGATGTGATTGTATCAAATTTCAAAGAGTTTTTTTTATTCCAATTGAGTCTAGTGACTTGATAGAGGTTGTGGATTCAAAAATTGAGATGGTACAATGTAATCTTAATCTTATCAGAGATCATTGTAAGGTAGGGTGCTCTAAAAGCGACCTTGCCCTCAAAGTGATCACTATCATAGAGACACATTTTGCTCTCTTCAATGTCCCACTTGTACAAATTTCAAAAGGTGGTTGCTTTTAAGGTAGAGTGCTCTAAAAGCGACCTTGCCCTCAAAAGTGATCACTATCATAGAGACACATTTTGCTCTCTTCAATGTTCCACTTGTACACATTTCAAAAGGTGGTTGCTTTTTGAGTGACTACTACACTTCAACTTCAAAAAATTGTCACTAATTCTATGAAGGTCCAAGAAATATGAAATGACTCAATTAGATACCAATTCCTTTTTTCTTCCGATAGAAATTTATTGAGATTTTTTTTAAGCAAATGGAAATCTATTGTAGAGCAACACCAACACAACAACCAAGCCCAAAGGCTAGGCAGAGAGGAGAAAGTAAGGGTCACTTTACACATAGAGGCCAGACCAATTTTGTTTGTCAGAGGCCAAGAATCCTTACTTTTGATTGGATAAAAGGCTAAAATCAGCCCCAAAACCTTCACACCTAGAGGCCATGCTAATTTGGTAGAACGAAATATTTATTAAAAAAAGACATGATCTGACATGGCCTGAGCTTGTTGAATTGGGCGCACCAAAAATGGAAGGCCAATACTTGGCCTAGGGACCAATGTCAGATTTCAATTAAATTCATTTTTCTTATAAAATATTATAAGATATTGTGCAATTGGCCTCTAGGTTGAAAGAGACCCTGAAATTTTGGCTCAAGGCCTTTACATATGGGAGAATTGCCCGCTGTTATAATCTGATTTAAATGCGTAGTTGAAGCCGGCTTTTACCCCCAAAAGGGCTGAAATTTCATGCAATTGGCTTGGAGAGGAATTGTGCCGGCCTCTAGGTGTAAAGCGGTGTAAAGCGGCCCTAAGCGAGGAAACCTATTCAAAGGAGCACGGAACCGGCACTAGCCTGTTCCAAATAGGGAAAACTTTCAAGGAGTTTTAACTTCCCCCCTGCCAAATGCAATCAGCTGTTAAATGGTCGCTTTAAGAGCAGACTACTTTACAATAAGTTTGAAGTATGATTTAGGACTTGAGTGAGGTATTGATTGAGGCAGAGGCCGCAATGAATTTGTCATAACTTATCCCGTAATATCAACGGCAGGAAGTACAACTGAAGCTTCAGAAGGAGACCAAGTACAACTCCTAATAAAGGGTCCCGAAGCCACGTCCCCACGTCAGTACTGCGTCGGCATCATTTCTTCGAGTGGGAGATTCGAAGATGTACTTGGACAAATCTCCCAACTTGAATTGACATGGGGTTGAAAGGCCGGTGCTGCAAAGTGTGGGTGCGCAACTAGTGTGGCGATTCTGTCCTTGGCCACAGTAAAACGAGGTCAGAGCTTCGCACTCGATCCATACAATGGACTGCTCAACTAATCATAAGCATCATTGCTTCAAATCACGCAAATCAGATTTTCAACTTCCTGTATGTTAGAAACCCTTGAAGCTTCTACGGAGTAGATCACAAGAGAAACATTAATAGTTTCATACTGCAGTTGGTACGTTTCTTGCAATGTTGCACCAAGCAAGAATAACGGATTATTTGGGTTAGTGTCGTGGAAGTTTTAGGGACCAATCGCCCACTCTCTACAAAGAATAATGATATGATAAGTACTTGCCCAAAACCACGAAGATTTGCACGATACTTGACGTATTGCTGATCGTCCGCTACTGGTGGGGTTCATGTAGTATGGGTCAAGTAAGAATAACCGCTCACCGTCTAGACTAGTTACGTAGACCAACTGTCCGCTTCCCATACAGAATACATATATGATACATATTGTGTAGAAGCACTGACGGCACTAAGGTTTGCACAGTACTTACCGTATTGTTAATCGTCGACTGATACCGGCCGCACTGAGAAAAGTTTCATGCTTTGTTGATAAAGCAAGAATAATCGCTGGCAGTTTCATTGCAGTAACGTTGAGTGAAATATCTAGAGGAAAATTAGTTGAAGAGATTACAAATGAGTCTCAATTTAGCAATTAGACTGAAAAGAGGGCGAAAGTTCAACTATTGATTCAAGATTGCCGAGCTTCGATATTTGATCGACGATTGAAGAGCTTCTACCACGTTGCACGACAACACCAGCAAGATCTCAGATAATCCGCTGAAGGTAGCTTGATAAGGGGCGTGTGAAATACAGTCATTGATCAGTGAATAAGTGAACCTGAACGTTGGAAGAGCAGCTTTCTGACAGTTCGGTATGAATGTTTCTCTCTTACATCAATTATCATACAAGGTCCTTTGACAAGAATGAGTAAGAAAAACCTTGTCGATTCTATTATCTAAAAGATGACCGTAACGAGGTCTCCAGGGACCTGTTCTGTAACAAGGTCGGCGTGTAAAATGGGCGCTAAAATGGGGTCACAAGAGCGGACAACTTGATAGGTTATGTGTTCGGACCCTGTTAGGGGACTACCAAGTTTTCAGCAATTGTCTGACCCTTGAAGGTTAACATCTCTTACAGTCTCTTGTGAGTCTTGAGTACAGAATCAGTTGGTGGAGAATTAGACATCTCTGGAGAAATCTTCGGCTTGACTCGGCGTGTGTGAGGTTTTCCATTGCTAGCACTGCAACGAGGACATATGTACTCCAGACCATCCGTCTTAGCATATTCCTGCACATCATGGTTTGTTTGGCAATTGAATACCCAAATGGTGTTGCAAATTGACAACCAACTCTAGAAGAACCAATCAACTTGTCAAATTGAAAGTGAAAATAGGAATACCGGAATATGACACTGTAGAAACCTAACACACAATGCCTACCTTGAAAGCTCCTAGTCCTGATCGTTGATCACATCCAAAGTGCGCCCACTCTCCGCAAATCCCACAGTTGACCCAGTCACCCTCAGCCCCACTGCACGAAAAACATAAAAGGCCTCTCAGAATATGTGCAACATTTACAAGAACAGGAAAATTCACTACCAAATGATTTAAATTGTACGGAAGGGCGAAGTAGATATGATTTTTTTCCATCTCACCTGTGGCAAAGAATGCAGCATTCACCATCTACGTCGTCATGAGCCAGTTCGTACTCCAAGAGATATACCTCGTAGTGTTTTTTTAGTGTATTTCCAACACCCTGCATATTATAAAATTCCACGAACGTTTAGTATCTACTCAGACAGATGCCTTCCTGCCCAAAAATATGAAAGCCTCTTGAACTAATTCTTTTTCGGTCTAACCAATGGCAATACTGATATCCAATAAGCAATCCTCAATGCGCACCGTCATTTTATTTACGGATGTGTGGTTGCGCATCTTTGCAAAAACCTGTCCCTTCCAATTGATGCCATTCCCAACATGAAAACCTCCTCTTGAAACTACCTGCACAAGCAAGACGTGATACATAGGCTCAGGAGGATTGGTTCACAATTGCAAGTCATCCATGAGTGAAGACCGTACATCATTACAAAATAAATTACACGAAGCGATGTTCAGGCATTGCATAGAGTAAAATGACTGGATTTTCTGGTTCAAAATGCAGTAGGTAGAAACCAGAATTTTCTACAAATGCGTAAACTTTCAAAGCGTTTACCTCTTTGTACAGGTTATATAGGTCAAGCCGTTTCCCGTTCAGCACCACTTCAGGAAAGGCATCCACACCGGCTGGTGGAATGAGACGACCATGTCCTCTAGTTTCCAGAAAATTTATAAGGTCCGGCAGAAACTCCTCCTGATCCATCCATTAAACCAAGTTAGTAAATGCATTGACAATGGTTGCACAGAAGGTGCCAATGGGCGCTCGCTTCATGGACAAGTTTCGACATTATTGAACCCAGCACGCAACCAAGGACGCTACCATACATGCGACTGATCACAAAGCTCCGAAGCTTATGCTATAGGAACGTGCACATAATAGATTATCGATAGATAAAAGATTAAAGAAAAACACAGCTAATCGTACCTCGGTACATTGTTCCATATGCGGTCGGTTACAGCAATGCGGCTTCACCATAGGAGGAGGTAACAATGAGCCAGCTCCTCCAATTTGGCCGGGTAAGAAGGAAGTAGATCTCGGTCTAGCAGACTCGGGTCTTCTTTGCCTTCGTCGATCCACTCTGATGCATCAAAGCTTTTGTTGAATCTACCTTTGAGATTATAAGGACCAACTATTCACTAGAAAATAGAGATTACACATATTATGGTCACAATGAATTATTCAACTAAACATCAAGAAAGTGCAACTGGTCCTTGTTTGAGAAACACTGTTTATTAAGGTATAAATGACCACCATCAGTTGCACTACAGCGATTTGGTACATTTGAGACTCCATGAATCAGTTGTCTCTCAGCATGCACTTCACCTCAGAAGGAAACATACAAGACATATAAAAAGAGTTGTAAACATTCACTGACCTACTTGACACGTCCAGTTTCATAGACCATCCTGCATGCTGAGCAGCCATTACGGCATTTGCGAAAGGCATAAATTTTCTTCGACCAGTATGCGGTACTGGTTTCATTGCAGCCAGTAAAGCAATATTCCCTTGATTGCTGGATGAAGCTGCCAAGGGGTGTCAAGAATAGCAAATATGAGCACAGAAGGCCAGCACCATCACATTCATATTGCATTAACTAAAAAGATTATTAACTTGTCGTATCCTCTGCATGACCTTTATATGTTGAAAATTTAAAAAAATTTAAATCCAAGCGACTTGGAGTGAAAACGATAGAAACAAAAGTAGTAACTTATGACTTACCACCACCATTGACTGTGTCTCTGTTTGCTCTAGATGCTTTCCTTTCTTCCTCCGCCAGACTATCATTCGACTTCACAGCGGGAAGCAGTCTCACCCTCTTACGACTCGCAGCAGGAGGAGCTAACCATGGAGGCAGTGCAAACATATTGCTCAAATCCTCATTGTCTGCTGCATCGTCCCAGCTGCGTTTCAAGGAGACTAGATGAGCAGCATCTTCTTCCTGAAATGCAGCTACAGGCGCCCCTTCTACCCCAGCTATTCCCATGGCTACAAGGCCACGATAGGATATTTCAGCTGCTAGCTGCCGTAATACCTGAACAAATGACACTCGCAGAAGCAGAAGTAGAATATTGTCAGATATAGTTGGATATTAAAATTTTGTGGAATGGCTAGTAAGTTACGAAGTAAGCAAAAGTTATATGATGCAAACCTCTGGTGCATCTCATGTGTCTGAAAATTTAGGTCAAACAGTCCATAGACAATCTGCAGATTTCAAATATGTCTACAAATCAGCAGGCACATGTCATTAACCTCTAAAATGCTCAACCATCCTATGTGTGGATGATGAATGTTTCTAAACTTCGTCCAATTAATATTCGTTACGGAGCCTTCAAGGAAGTTAGTGTTTTACATCAAAGGAAAGAAGAACGATGAATCAATTATTTTCATGATTTTTTAAAATGGTCTTACTATGATTAGTTCGAGCACTTGGGGCTTAACCTCTAAGTGCCCATATTGCCAAAAGTGTCGGCTTCCATGATGAAAAAAATCATCTACGAAGCTTCAAGGAAGGTAACGAAGTATCCCAATAGAATGAAGAAATCATACCCTACATTTCTGAACGAAAGGGATATATTTCGAAAATTACTACAATTGACTTTTGTCTTCCAATGTGGAATTCATATTTTTAGCTTGGCGCTTGTGGGTTAAAGGTAAGTAACCTGATATGGATGACATACCTGTCCAACCCAGGTAGGAGCCTTAATCTTCAGCTCCACGATGGAAGCACCACATGCAACAGAAACCGATCTCCTCAAGTCGAGATTCAGAGCGGCTTTTTGTGACTCGTCCTCAACAACGACATGAACATGCTCACACCTATCCAGCAGCTCTTTCTTGACACTGTTCTCTAAGAGCTGCAAGGGCTCAAACCATAGGTTAGAATTTTACTGAATTGGTCATCTGCAGGTGAGCACATTCCACGAATTTTTTTAAGAAGGCATCCTTAGAAAAAGGCAGCAGTCTTGTCTATACTAACCTGATCGTCAAAGCAAGTTTGAGCAGCGCCAGAGACTAGAAGTGGAACACGCGCGAAGGTGGAGGTACACATGTCACACCGCATGGTTACGACTCCACGAAATAAGGATGTTGCTGCCATAGGTGGTGGTGGAGCACTGCAAAACGAGAAACGCTCAGCATCCATGTATAATTTCTACAAATTAAACCGGTATTAAAACATGAGACTTACTTCTTTTGCCACTTAGTGAGTTATAAAACTATCAATTATCTCGATTCACCTACATTAACCCATCAACTCAATCCTGCCATCCTGAGTTATACTGACATTTGTTACTTATAATAATTGTCAATTGCATGTATTGACTGCATAGGTGAAAGGCTTCGTGCATTTTACGTAAGTCTACTACTGTCCAGGCAAGTCACGAGGAATAGATAGTAAACCTGATACGATGCAAGAGTCGGGCTCCCTTGGCCTGAACATAGCAATTTGGAGAAGTATACATAAATCAGCGTTCAGTATAGCAAGGCTAATCAACACGTATATATCGCACCGTACTCTTCAGCAGGAGGTGAAATTTAACTTCTCAACAGCATCTCGACAGAAATTTCCTCTCTTTTATAAAAAATTCTAAGAGTGTACAGTCAATTTAGGGTATCACCTAAAAATGCTTGAACTACCCTGAATTTGAAGTAAAGGAAACAACCGAATCGGGACACTCAAGAAGGGGGGATTAACTTCCCCTAAACAATCTACCTTGTGACAGCAGTCTTGCAAGAGATCAACGACTAACACAAAACCTTTCAATTTTAGCTACAGATGAAATAGAATTTGTAACTGATGTACCTCTATAGTCAGGAGGGCACTCAGCCCATCCTCAATAGCTCCAACCCAGGCAGTAGTCTGCAATTCAAGAATGAGATGAAATTAATTGCGTGAACAGTGAAGGTGCCAAAACGTGAGAATCGCTCACATTAGGACAGCATCCCTTGTTTGATTTAAGTTTAGGTGATCTTGTACAAGTCTCTGTACAGTCCACAGCTAGATATATGAATCATACCGGTCTGCTGGCTTCGCAACAGACAAGGAGTCGGATATTGATATCTTCATCGTAAATCTGGACGGGTGCCACTTCGGAGGTGGTTGACTCATTTCCATTCTCTTCGCCTGACGAGTCAACGATTGGGTCCTCTGAACTCTTTGATGGCGGAACTGCTAGAAGCATGGGCACCACGCTAGCTGCCTTCTCGAGATCATTGATGCTGGCAGATTTTGTCTGCCCACAATGCATTAGGAAGGAAGCTGAGGCTATTTGGAATGCATCCCTGGCTCCAGTTGCCGAACTGCTCAAAGTAAGAGGCACAAGAAAACGATTAGACGCTCACGTTCCTTGATTGCCAGCGATAAAATAAAAATAAGAGTTCAAAAGTATTATAAGGTAGAGGACATCAAAACCGTTAGGAACCTGATCCCAATTCATACACTGACCAACAGAAACTCGATTTTTCGTACACTTGAATGGACTTATTCGCAAGTGGTGCAAGCATGACTTGGCTAAATCTCTATGGTCATGATCTTTGAATGGAAACGGAGTTATCTGCTCTGACTTGTAGTGCTCTTCAACCTCCCACTTTGAAATTGCATAAGAAATTCATAAGAAATGATTAAAATGCGATCTGAGCAGATTTAGCTCCTGTACCCAACGTGATCTCTCCACAGCTCTATACTGATCTCCCCGGAATCAAGTTCCGCCATATGTTAAAATGCGAAAAGTGGCGCAAGTAGTATCCTCTATCTTATTGGTAATTGACGGATTACAAACTGGGCAAGGTTGTTCTTTACGAGAAAAGAAGTACCTTCTTAAAGTCGCCAGTAGAGCTCGACGAAAGTGGGCTGCCAAGGAAGATGTCGGTGTACCTTGCCAGTATATGACGTGGGGTACACTCTGCAGTCGCAGTGAACACACATCATCAGTTGGCTGATGAAAAGTATACCTTCTCAAGGAAGATATTGACCCTCCTTTCCCTCATCTTGCAAGCAATTGCACAAGTCTGCGACACCTTTCTGACTACATTCACAACCATGGTCGGAAAGGGAAAATAGAATTCTCCCAAAATTGATAAAGTCATAAATTTAACATCTCTCACAAGATCAAGTGTAGCAGAATTATTGACACAAGGATAGAAAAAAAATGGAAATTTCAGATTTGGTACGTACTTGGGAGCGCAGCAACTCAGCCAACCTTAGCCCAGAAGTTTCTAGGTAAACCTGTAAGCAAAAGAGCGATCAGAGTCGAAACCATAGCAGTATATAACCATGAACGCTTTTTCTCAAACAGGATGTAGCCAAACTAGCAATAACCTCAAATATCCGCGCTTCTTTGTGGGAAACCTTGGAAGAGCGAAGAAGCACCCGCATCCATGCAGTGTTTAATTGAAGAAAGAATCTATAAGATACGGCAAACAAATGCACAACTTACTAGTTCTGGAGCCTTTGCACTTAGATATGGGCTGAGACTTTCTGAACAGATCGCTTTGCCATCCCTTACTACGAGGCCGCCAATTTCATCCTCATCTTCCCCTTTTTGCTCTCCATGAAGCATAAGGATATCCGGACGAAGCCTCTCGAGTTTTCGCCCGAGTTCTTCAGAGGAGGGATTTTCTAGGACGTGAACCTGCACGACACCAGCTGAGGTTTGTCAGAACACATACATCGAAAATCAGCAACGTACAAAAAATGGGTAGAACGCTGCTCAGATGACACCCAGTGTATTATGTAAGGAGAGAATGCACCAGAGGAGTAAATTTCAAGGGGTGGTGTCACTTGAGCAGCACTCGTCCTCAAACTCTGATACATTGCACCCAAAAGTACTAAGACGTGCAATGCATGCCATAATCACGCTACTCCCAGACTCCAATAAACCTCATGTTCCAGAGGCTAAACTTTCAATCCAAGAATTACGAATGTCACCACTCATGCATACAGAACATAAGAACTTTACTCCAAATATATATTAAGTCCAGCGAGATTGTAAGCACTAAAATGTATTGAAACATCTTCAAAAATTGAGACATGAAAAGGCAGGACAGGAAGCAACCTCCAAATATCCAGTCTTCTTCAAATCCTCGTAATCGGTAAGCACGAGACCGCCATCGTTTCTGTTGACAGGGAAGTCATGGCCGTTAACATGTCGATTATCCAGCTTCTTGTCATTGATCTCCACACCGTTCTGGGTGGCAGCATATCTCCCACAAATCACCGCGAGCACAGTGCGCACAACACGAGAGCTTTTCGTGACTCTGGGTAATCCGGCGGTCGTATTCCGCAACATTGTTCACAAATTCAAGTTTCCCAAAACTGGATGGATACCAGCAGCAGATTGTAATCACCCTCTCCACATACAATTCCCGAATGCAACCGACTGCAGACCCAGGAATTTTCTGGAGATGAACTCAACCCCAGGAAGAATTGTGATACCGAACCATATTGTTTCCAATACCTTGCCCTTTGAAAACATACAATTCCACGCCCAGCAATAATGTAGGCATTGATGCTGAAACCACAGGATTTGTGTCCCCAAAAAATCACGACATAAATAATTCCCAACGAATTATAATTTCACTATAAAACCAGACCCCTCAGAGAGTTCAAAAGCAGACAGCACACAATGTGAGAGTTGCCAATACCACAACCTCGAAACCATAAAACGGTACCTGATCAAATCCTTGATTGTGATACTACAAATTTATAATTGATTTTGAAGGGAAGGCTCATCCTCTCTCACATGTACAAAAACAAAACAACTACAGCAAACTCATTGCTGCATAGCTATCATGGGGTCCCCTATGCTCAAACCAGGAGTATCAATCACGCACACCAGTCGCCTAAGACAATCCCAAACGCGACAATCAAAAACAAAAATCCAAAATCCAAAATCCGGACCCCCTTCACTACACCTACCGCCCGCGCAAGCCAAGATGAAACCCTGGATTCAAACCCTAACCTGCGCAAACCAGCAAGCCCTATAATTGCCCCTGGACCCAAACTCCTCCCGGAACGTAAACGACGAGCAATTGCAGCGCCGGCGGGAGGCCGCGGACGGGCGGCGATGGCGGCGAGAGGAGGCCGATCGTCGTCCGGCGCTGCTTTGAGCGGCGTTTGTTGTTGCAACGGACAACGAAATGCCGAACGTCGAGTCTCCATCGAAAGGAAGGAAGGAATCCGACCCAGCGGGGAACGGGTGCCGTGGGGCGTTGGCCTAAATTCTCTCCAGTCGACTCTCTCCCTTACTTGTTACTTACTTGACTTTGCTACTGCTAGCTGCTGTTGCAGTCAAGTGGTCAGTCAGGGATTCAGGGACTCAATGGCAGGAGGGCAGGCAGGCACGGGTCCATTTATAACGCCACAATGATATGCCATGACATGCCATTCCTCCCCTTCAATTCTATAAGTTCTAACTGAACTGCGTTCATTCGAATTCCCTGCTGCCCACTAGTAGAGGGACTGCCGTCCAGCCGTGATCAGTGGCACACGACACTTGTGACAGTTGTGCAGCATTTTCTCACTCCCCTTGCTAAAATTGAAAAGTCAGATTTGATTTCATGTCCCCACACCACAGCCATTCTCCCGTTGGTTCGTTTCCAGTTTCCAGTTTCCACCAGCTCGGATCTGGCTTGGCGTGAGAACCCTTTTTTGTTTGTTACCGAATACCGATTGGCAGGACCCAGCTAGCTAGGGAGCCCGAGAAAAGTAGAAATCCGATCATATCAGAACCGTGACTTGTGACCTAATCTCAACGTCTCAAATCTCACGCTTCCCTGATCAGGCTCTCAGGCTCTTCTGACTCCCTGTGGAGCCACGGCAGCCCGCGCCAGCCGCGCTCTGTGGAAGTTTCGATTCTCAATTCTGCAACTGAACGTATTCAGTATAATTGTAATTCCTGCGTAGGAAATTCTACGGTGTCTGTAAGCTGACTGAGGACTTGGGTAGTATTCTTCATGCTTCAGTTCCACGGAAACTCCATCAGTCAGTCTGTGAGGGACCTTACGTCTTTACTGTAGTGGGGTGCACGGATTTACGGTAGTAGGTCGTTTACGGTGTTCACGGACTGTTGGAGTTGGGTTGAGGTGAAGTCCTGAATTCCAAGCTAACTTAGCTGGTGTAGATGGAAGAATAACTTGGTGCCACTTTCATTGGTGGAGGTTCTCATACTTGGGCAGAACTTGCCATGTGGAGCACTTGCATTAGTCAACGAACTCTTCCAAACTGTTGGAAACTTGGTCTTAACAACAGTACTACTAATTGTAGAGACTCATCACCCTCTAATTACAACATTGGGTGAAGATGGAGTTTCAAAGTATGCAATAATTTGTCTCTTGTAATTGGTCCACCCAATTCAATGCTTGAATCAAAGAAAGAACTTTGATGAGATTCTTCTTTGGTCCAAGTGCACATTTATGTGTACCCACTCAAGGTCCCACATCAATGCCCTACCTAAGGTTGGAGAATGTTAGAACTAGAAAGCATTTTGCCTCGTAAACTACTTTTAAGCCCAGTAACCTTTAGGGAGCACTCATCAAACTCAACATTTTTGTAGCTTGGGTTTATTGGATTTAGTATCTTGGTAGTGGTGGGGGTGGAGAAAAGAAATTCAATTGTTCATAAATCAAATTGCTAAATAGTTGTGTCTAGTGAAATTGGTGCTACCATTTTACACAAGATTTAGGTACCTACCAATACATACTATACATAGCAATTCTTTTAGAAGGATGACTCACCCTCAAAGTTCTAAAATTGCATAATTAGATCCCATAATAATAATAATCATAATGTTGACCCAAGATCATTGTAAATAAAGACCTTGTTCTCACTAGATGTGTTCAATTTTTCTAGTCCACTATAGCTAATATATTCACACTTGTTCAATGGCAAATCCAAATCCATTCCAAGTCAATGGAACTTTCTGGCACGCATTTTAGGGATGGTCACAGAGAGTAAACTAAGAGTCCGAACACTTGTTCTAGCAGACTTGCTTTTGTATTTGCAGTCTTGTGATATCCTTACTCTGGTAGTCATTCTTGAGTTGGAAATGGCGTCCCTCATGTATGTATGTATTACTTTACGTGTACAATCACTTTGACAAATCATCCACGTGAAAATTGGCATACTGCTGTCATTCAAGTCAAACAAATGTTACGTTGTTTAATTGCTGGTGCCGGTGGAACTGACTGTGAGAATACAAATCAAGTCTCTTCGCTTGCATTGTTGAGGCTCACAATCAGTGATCGTTAGTTAATTTCAGACTTTGTGGAATGAGATGGCCGGAGGCTTAATTTCAATGCTGGATGGGGATGTTTAACTGTGGACAGTGATCGAAGTGAACTTGTTTCGCATCGATCTCTATCTTACTCACTTGGGTAATGTTACCGATTTGAATTGATTGTTGCCATTTTCACCTTGTTTCAGCAAGCATTCCTGACTAGTCCTCTTGTCAGTCATTGCGGTGTAACATGACGATCGATATCACCATTTCGGTTCTCCGAATTTCCTTCTTGGTGTCAAAAGTTGTGATTCGTCAATCACGTACATGCATGGCCTTCTGATTCACTTCAGCGTTCGTTCCTCAAGGTCTGAAGATGAAGCTGAAGCCCACTTATACAATTTGCCCACAAATTCCCTGACAGTGTGCTTCTTCTGTTCCATGCATGCCACATTGCCTTGAAGAAAACATTTCAGGTGTCCACGCAGAGCGGAGTGTTCATTAGATAAGCCGCTTTTTCCGCATGCTTTTCCGCCTGCAGCTAGCTCTTGATTCACATTTTCAAACCTTCTTGCATACGGACTTTTGTGAATCTATTGTTTTAATCTTTGATCTCAACTCGATCTTTTAGCTCGCTACAATTTAATTTCTCTGCAGAATCCGAAGTGTTACCGGTACCAATTACACAGTTCGGATTCACACACAACTTGTACTGGAAGCTAAGCCAAGTGCAACTCACAAAACTGAAACTGAAATTCACGCTACATACATTGCTGTAATTAACCCCTATTAATTTTGTAACTATACAAATTCAAACTAGACATGTTAGAGATCACATGGGAAGAGAAAACATAACAATATCACTTATGGATTGAAAGATTATAATGTTTGATCATGAGGGTGTTAATCCTAAGCGCGTCGATGTCCATTTTTTGGACAAAGAATAGTTTGAAACATTAGTTTCATCTTGCTAACTACATTGATGAAAGTTATTTTAATTCGTCCATTTTTTGGATGATGAACAGTTTGAAACATTAGTTTCATCCTGCTAACTACATTGATGAAAGTTATTTTAATTTGTCCATTTTTTGGACGATGAACAATTTGAAACATTAGTTTCATCCTGCTAACTACAAGTTGGGTGAAAGTTATTTTAATTTGTGAAGATACGTTATCAAGTTTTTGTCCTATCTAAGGGTTGGATTTGGTGTTACTAGAGTTCATATTTTTCTAAAATTAGAAATGTGCAAGTATGTCAAGTGGTCAAATGCATTGACTTTAATTCAAAATTGGATTAGTGAAAATGAGGTCATAGATAGGTAGAACACAAAAATTTCAAAAAATCACCATGTGAAGAGAACCTCATTATTTTCAAATCCATTCCAACAAATTTTACTCAAAAAATAATAATATTTTGCTTGTTATCAAATTTTTAAGGAATTTCGGAATTTTTCTCTCAAAATTTATAAAAAAATATTGGTGAATCTAACCATATAGATGGAATCTACAAATCATAATCTACAACTTTCATTTGTATATCAATTCCAAAATATGCTTCCAAATAGCACTTTATAATGATTTTTCTCAAATCATCAATTTTGGAGATGAATCTAGACATTTAGGGGTTAAAATTGTGAAAATGGTTTGAAGTCTTTCTATCCTCTTTTTGCAAGTCAAATCTCAAAATTGGTCACTAAAGAAATATAAGGTTAACCCTAGACTACTGCCAGGGTCATTCTATGGCATTTGGATGACAATCCAAGGTCCTCAAAAGAGATTAGAAGCAGTTTTTTCATCCTTTTTATTGTTGACTTTTCATGTTGAGTTACAATGAGTATTCCAACTGAATTTTTTGTTTAACTAGTGTTTTCTTTCATATAGTTGAGAGGTAAGTTAAAAAAACGGATGACAAAATTTGTTATTTAAGCGTATTCTGAGAAGTTGTTGCTCCTTGCTCTAAATCTGAAATTTCTCCAAAAAAATGATATTTTTTGAGTTTGAGACCAACTAACAAAATGAAGGTCATCTACTCTAGTTTCTACTCCAATTCAAATTTTGAAAAATATTCGTAATATTGAATATTTTATTATAGTTTGAACTTTGGATGTATTTTCAATGTCCATTCTATTCTAATTATAGAATGACACAGAAATTGAGTTTACACCATGATGTTTGTCACTATAATTTACACACATGGTGAAATTTTCAAGTTTTTTGAAATAATTTCTATTTAATGGAATTTTTTCTTCACTTTTTTTTCAAAAATTCTCTTAGAAATCAATTTCCTCAAAAAAATCTAATTTTTTTGTGAAGTAGAGAAGACATGTAATATCATCTTTGAAAAATAAACATAAACTTTTTCATAAATACCCATTCTAAAAATGGCAACAAACTAAGTGATGAGCAATGAGGCTCTAAATTTGTGGTTGTAGGTCTGTCCTTTAGGGGTTAAAGGCCATAATATGCATAACCCCAATCACCCCAATAAATTTATTGCTTCTCAAAATCTATTCTACAATTTTTTTAAATGAATTTCTAATGTGATTTTTTCTTCAAGATCCAATGTATTTGAGGCTCATTTCTAAGAGTCCTCTACACTAGAAAATCAAGATTTGCAACAAATATCCTTGCACAAAATGTTAAATAGAAAAATAATAATCATTTATTTTCAAAATTGGATCTTTGATCCTAAAATTAAATTTTAAAAATAGAAATCACTAAAAATAATGATTCAATGGTAAGGTTTTATTTAATTTAAAAGTTTTGTCAACACCAAAGTTTGGTGCCTTGGACATTTAGGGGTTAAGAATATTCCTTAAATTAAGTGTAGTACAAACTTAATATGAAGAGAGATAACCAATGGGGACATAAGATTCAAAACTACACCAAACTTTTTATGAATTGAAACTCATTGAGTGCTTAACAAATATCTTAATTATGGCACAACAAATTTATTTGTTGCTTTTAAGACTTGCAAGATTCCAATTGGACTTCTATTTAATATCCATATAGAAAAAAGCATTTTCTCTTTGTATCAAAATTTCCAACAAAAAATGGATAAAAGACTCCAAAAAAACATATGTATAACCATGATACTTGAAAACATTGTTGTACTCATTTCTATATCTCGTATTTTTGTTTGTCGACCATCTTTCGAAAAAGTGAATATCTACTTGTGCCATCTTTGTGTCACTTTACTTCTAAGAAGCTACCAATGCTATTCAAGATGCCACCTATTACAAAATTAAAATGACACATCTTTTGCACTTCTTTCCATGTATTATATAGGCATGTTTGTATAAAAGGCACGTAACTATTACATACAATTGTATTTTGTAGATATGATTGTGTCAATTCATTCTTTATCAAATGAATTGGTAACTTCCGTTTCCTAGTTCAATCCCAATTCTTTTCAAATTATCCCCTCAAGGTTCAAAATCTCAAAATGTTTTTTGGAGGATGTTAGGTAAGTTCCTATTATGTCAAATTTTATTTGAAACATTTTGAAACATTTTTGTGGGGAATGGAATATGCAAGCATTTTAGGAATATCATGTTTATTTCATTTCATGCATAGGAGAATAGGTTATGGCTTTGTAAAATTAGAATGCTTGACACAAGGTAACCATAAAAAATGGAAATAGTTATCATATTTTTTCATAGATTATATTTATGTTTACATTTAGAGATTTGATTCATCATATTTGGATTAGTGAAGTGAAAGATAAGGTCTATGCGTCTTTTTCTCAAGCAATTGGGGCATCTTCCTAAAAAAATGATGTACATGGTTCAATTTTAAATTTGCTTTTCACTTTTTTCCAAAGCAAATCACCTATTGGGGGTAGATTATTTGCTACAAGAGCAAAGTTAGTATGTGAGTGTAGAATGTAGACCACCTTGGGTGGTATTAACCCCTAAATGCCCAAGGCACCAGATTCTGGTGTTTCGAAAACTTTGAAGTTAAGTTAAACCCAACCAAATTGCTATTATTAATAGTTTGCATTTTTGGAGAATTCTTTTTGAAGTCTAGTTTTAGGATCAAAAAGTTGATTTGAAAAATAAAGGATTATGATTTTTCTATTGATGATTTAGTGCAAGGATGCCCATTGCAATCTTGACTTCCCGTAGTGTTCACGGCTCTTGAAAATGACTCTCAAATACACTAGATCTTGGAGGCAAAATCACATTAGAAATTCATTTAAAAAAATTGTAGAATAGATTTTGAAAAACTGTAAATTGATTGGGGTTGTGCATACTAGGCCCTATAACCTCATATTTTTTAGTGACCAACTTCTTAGAGTTGACATGCAAAAAGGGAATTGAAAAATTTTCACAATTTTTACACCCTCATGATCAAACATTATAATCTTTCAATCTGTAAGTGATATTGTTATGTTTTCTTTTCCTATGTGATCTCTAACATGTCTAGTTTGAATTTGTACGGTTACAATTCAAAAGAAATTGGTACAACTTATGAAAATGTTGACTTTTTGTTCAATTTAGATCAAATTTCAAGGAGCTCCAAACAGGCCTTGGGCATTTAGGGGTTAAGATGCCTATGTTATCAGTACATATAACATTATCTATAAGGTGCCTTATATTATATGATACCTTTAATGGTTATAGGGTACCTACTTACACCATCCAAGGGGGCCTATGTTTTAAAAAATAACTATTAATACAAGCTCTAGGCTCAACAAACATGTACTCTATGCTCTATGGTAAATGTACTAATATCCAATCACTTAACCCCTAAATGCCCAAGGTCTGTTTGGAGCTTCTTGAAATTTGTTCTAAATTGAACAAAAAGTCAACATTTTCATAAGTTATACAAATTTCTTCTGAATCATAACCATACAAATTCAAACTAGACATGTTAAAGATCACATAGGAAAAGAAAACATAACAATATCATTTACAGATTGAAAGATTATAATGTTTGATCATGAGTGTGTTAAAAGTATGAAAATTTTTCAATTCACTTTTTGCATGTCAACTCTAAAAAGTTGGTCACTAAAAAAATGAGGTTATAGGGCTTAGCATGCACAACCCCAATCAATTTATGATTTTTCAAAATCTATTCTATGATTTTCTTAAATGAATTTCTAATGTGATTTTTCCTCCAAGATCTAGTATATTTGAGGCTCATTTTCAAGAGCCCTCAACACTATAGGAAGTCAAGATTGCAATGGGCATTCTTGCACAAAATCTTCAATAGAATAATCATAATCCTTCATTTTTAAGATCCGCCTTTTGATCCTAAGACTAGACTTCAAAAAGAGTTCTCCAAAAATACAAACTATTAATAATAGCAATTTGGTTGGGTTCTCCTTAACTTCAAAGTTTTTCAAACACCAAAATTTGGTGCCTTGGGCATTTAGGGGTTAAGGAATTTTGGAGGAGATCATGAAGAGTTTTAAAAGCAACAAATTTATCCCATGTAGAAAGATAGAAAATATGGGGATTGCCATTTTTCATAATTTTATTGCTGAAATTGAAATAACTTTGAATTTCAGGAGCCAAAAAGGCAAAAAGTGCCCAGAGCCCATAGCCAATGTCTAGACTCTTCCAATTTTGATCATTGAAGAACTACTTTGCACTCGCTATGTCATACTTTTTTACTCACTACTTCAAGACACGTGTTATAACCTTATTAGTTTGAAACTTATAAAGGAGAAAAAAAATTCCAAGCTTTGATTGGAAACCTTATCGAGCATTGGTTGGAAATTGTGCCCCCTATGGGTTGGATATAAGCCATGGTTGACAATGGGTATAGTTACCTTAAGTTCCACACTCCATTCATGTATGATAACATTCCTCCATGCTACAACAATCTTGCCGATAGGATTGTCATGTTTCAATTCTATTATTGACCTATTAACAATTTTATTTTTCATTCGTTCCAAAATCTACTTCTATTTAAAAAAAATAAAGATGAAAATTTTAAAATTTTATTTTTAGATTTCCAATTCAATTCCTACCATAAGGATTTACAACTCAAAATTCTATGCCATAAAAAATTGAAGTTAAGGGGATTCCAATTCTAAAAATCTAATAGTACAAGGTACAAAAAGAAATCTTTTTTTGTGTTTAAACACAACAAGCTTACAATCTACATGATTAAAGTGTGGAAAAATTTCTACACATTTTCATAGTCTAATACAAGATCCTATTTTTGAATATGCAAAAAAGAAGTTTGTCTTCCCATTGTAGCTCTTTGCACTACAAACAATAAGTTTTTAAGTAGTTTTTGGTGAAACATAGTCATGGGGTTATGAATTATTTCCTGTTTCACTATGTAGAAAGAAGATTTTGGTATTCTAGGACCTAAAGGGTTAAAACAAAAATAAATGACAAGAGAAAAAAAGTATGAGTTATTTATATCCTTGGCTTCTCTTATTTTACTTTGTATATTTTAGAGAAGGTGTTCATCATAGGATCTTCCGTGAACAAAACTCTCATTTACCCCAATCCTTTAGGGGATGGGGTTTCTTTTTTTTTTTTTCTTTTCTCTTTTAGAAAAATGAGTTGTGTACAAAATAAGTTATGAACACCCTATTGTAACACTTTTCCTTCCCCAAGAGCAAAAAATATTTGAATGAATACTTCTATGACTCAAAATCACCACATTGTTTAAAAAGAAACCAATGATAGGTAAGGAATTTTTTTTATGTAACCAATGAGAGGTGAGACATCTTACTATCCAAGGGTGTCTATACAACATGATTTTAGTATTATATATAGAGTATATCATGTTCTTGATTTAAAAGATTTGAAAATAATACTAAAACAATAAAAAAATTCCAAATTCACTTTTAGGTGTTATTATTTGATGAACATCCCCTAATGTCCTATTACTTTTTGACCCTCAATATTTGTTTGAGAGTCTCTATTTAATTGATTGATAGGTGCTTGATTGGAAGATCCCTTTCAATGTAGCTTGAAAGACACTTGACATCTATTTCAAAAGTGAATGAATTGAAAAAACACTTCTTACCTTACACAATAAGTTCTAAAGCAAAACAAAATCCAAAGCATAATGATGAGAATATTTGTACTTTTTCTTTTGATGAACATTCCTAGTAGAAACCATTTGGCAAGGCAAAATTCAAGATTAAGAGGGTTCCCTCATCCAACACACTAGTTATTGAGGCCCAAGGGATCCCACATCTATGGATTGCCAAATAATTTCCAACACTATAATTTGAAGGGCAATAGGGGATGATCTAAGTCCTACTCATAGGAGTTAACCTTTAAAAACATTGTAAGCCACACAACCAATTTGAAAATCAAAACCAAAATTTTCACAAAATTCTTAATTTCAAAATTTTTTAAGCTTAAGTAAGAAATTGTTGCTCTAATATTCTACTTTATACTTCTTCATCTTTTTTTCTTTAGAATAATGAAAATTATAATTTTTGTGTCATTTTGAAGATAACATCGTGAAAACTTAAAATACACCACTTTTGAACTTCTCCTATCAAATTTGTCTAGGTTTGAGCCCAAACAATACATCAATTACACCATGATGTTTGTCACTAATCCTAGCACTAATCTATTGACTTTAAAAAAAAATTCATAATGTTTAAAGCAATTTTGTAATTTCTATCATTTTTACAAAGAAACTTCTTTAATAAAATCATATGACATTCAATTTGAAGTCTTAATTATAAAAAAATGAGATAAAATTTAAAAAAAATACTACTACATGTAGAAAAAAATCAAAATTTAAAAATGTATGTGTTAATGTGGAAATCTAAATGAGTTTAAACAAACCTGGACATAAAAAGTCCTTTTAACCCTTCAAGGACGAATTGGTGACCTTGGATATCATGCCTTTTGGCACCGTGTGACATCATCTACTTTAAAAAAATTAAAAAATACACATTATGGTTTTAAAGTACTGCAGAAGATCTTCCCTTTCCGCATAAAATTCCAAGGATAAATAGTTGCAGTTCTATCCTAGATAGACAGATTCCTTGACATCCATTGGACTCTAAATGTCCGTGTCGACGATTATGGGTTAACCCCTCATCGTCGCAGGCCAAATGGCTCCAAAAACAACATTCCTTTTGAAATGTTATAAATATAAATTTTAATAAGTTATAGAGATCTCAACCATATGATCTTGTAGTGAACTTGTTGTAGATGGCTTGCAATAAATTTGGTGTCATTTGACTGCATAGATTGAAAGATTATAATGTTTTAGTGTTGAAAAAGGATGCTGAAATTTTCCCAAAAACACATTTGGAGGTGAAATTTGGTTTCTAAATCTACTCAAATGAAGAAACTTTAAGCTATAAAGTGATTCTAAATCAGCATACAAACACATTGATGAAAACAAATATCATTTAATAGATGCATTGTGTTTGCAAAATGGCTTTGAAATGTCAAAAAATAGCAAGAAAAGTTGCAAAAAACACATCAAAAAATGAATCTCCTCCTACTAAAATGCTTCTTGGTTACTCATAATTTCTTAGATGGATATGAAATTTTGTACACACAAACTAGACAAGTATGCGCAACTTTTACAAAAAAATTATTGGAAACAAACATAGTATGAAGAAGAAACAAGCCGCCAAAGTTCACTCTAATTCAAAAATGTCGAGATTTTGAACTTCGAATAGCTCCCAAACATTCAAAACAACTTGGATTGGCATGAAAATTTTACTGCAATAACTAGACTTCAAGGGGAACACAATCCAATTTTTTTTTTTATTGAAAACGAACATTAGATGAAGGAGATACAAGCCCCCGAAGTTGCAGCCATCAAATGCAGTTAGGTGAACTTGAATTGAGCTTGTGAACTTTGATTGGCTTCCAAAAATTCATTACATCTTGGATTGATCTAAAAATTATACCATTCAAACTATAAGAGAGAGTGCAACTTTTCCAACAAGTTTTATTGGATTCGGACATCTGATGCAAAAGTTACAGGACTTTGAATTTGAGCTGAGGACACTTTTCGTCCCCTGCGGCGGTGAGAGGTTAAGGATGCAGATTTTCCTCCCGTTACCGGGATTCAAAAATGTGGAGGAAACGGCGACGGCGAAGGAGGAGTAAAATATCTGCCGTTCACAACCCCGGGAACTGCAGGTCCACGCACAAAAACCCAATGCCTCCCAAACTGCGAAAATCGCAAAAATAAAGGCCCCTCTATCTCCAAAAATATCACCCATGGGGTTCTCCAGCGCGGCAAAAATTAAATCACGGGCAGGGCAGCAGACTAGGTTGAACAGCTGGATATCCGCAACTCACGACCAAGTTCAAAAAGAGACCGACCCCGGCCCCAGAATATCTCAGCGTCAGAACAGAGCGACCGGAAGAACTCAAAACGACCAGGCTGGCGATCGCGGTACCCCGCGTCAGCGTCGCGACGTCGACGAGCGGCAGTTCGAGGCCGGGTCGGGGCCGGGTCCCGCCCGAGTGGCGGAACCCTGGAAGGAGGGACGAGGGAACCTAACGGGAGCCCTCGGCCGCTTCGGCAGCGAGCATAGAAGGGCAGTTGGGTGCTGTTGTTGGCTAGACGGGTTTCTCAGAGCGGCCTCGACACGCTCTTTGCTCTCCTGTTCCTCGTTTCCGCTTCCGCAGTGTGTGTGCTCGGTGCCTTCGGTCCCTTCGAGGTCTCTCTCTCAGTTTCTGTCTGTCCTTCTCCCGCCGGAGCTAGATCTCGCGCGGTTTGCTTCGCTTCGTCAGTCTTTCCGGTTCGTGAATTTGTTTTAGTTTTTTCGCCGCCGTCGTTCGGTTTCCGTGCTTGTCCGAGCCTTGAGCGATGAGAGAGATCATCAGTATCCACATAGGCCAGGCCGGTATCCAGGTCGGAAACGCGTGCTGGGAGCTCTATTGCCTGGAGCATGGCATTCAGCCGGACGGTCGCATGCCGAGGTAAGAGGACTGTCGCTTGACTCGGGATCTTGTTGTTCGGGGGGTTAGATCTTGCACGTCAAGGCTGTTAGGCAGCGTGCGTGATAACGCTGGAGTCTGTGCTTGCCTTCTGTGTTGGTTGGTTGGTTGGCTAGTTCGTTCGCATTGTTTCGTCCGCGTGTTCGATGGGAGTTTCTGAGTGGAGTAGGACATGGCAGAGTACTTGCATCTTGTGGACCTAGGCTGGCGTTTGTGGTGGTAAATCCCGGGGTGCTTCCGGCCATTGATGTTTTGGACTCTGCGTTGCCGACCCTGTGCGTGCCTGCTCACGGATAGAGGTGAATGCGGCGACGGCGGCGTTGTCGTCACGTCCTCCGACGTTGGAACATCTGTAATGGTTACGATGAAGTACTGCGGAGACTCTGTCATGCTCTTCACGTTGGCTCCGCTTCAGAGCCCAGCGCTCACGTCGTGAGGAATGGTTATGGTTTCGCAGCGATACCACGGTAGGAGGTGGAGATGACGCCTTCAACACATTCTTCAGCGAGACCGGGGCTGGGAAGCATGTTCCTCGCGCCGTGTTTGTGGATCTGGAGCCCACCGTGATTGACGAGGTTCGCACGGGGACGTACCGTCAGCTGTTTCACCCTGAGCAGCTCATCTCGGGGAAGGAAGATGCCGCAAACAACTTCGCTCGGGGTCATTACACCGGTACGTGGTCGTTTCCTGCTTATGAGCTCTGGTTGTGTAAGGGATCCCAGTTCTTCTGAAGTTATCGTTGAGGATGTACCATTTGTCGAGTCAGTCAGGTTACGCAGGTCGTGCCTCTATCGCTCGTAGCCGTTTGTTTGAACCATGCAAAGGTTGGCGGTGTTATCCTTTCGTGGATTTCACCATGCGGTCGAGAGTGCATTTCTTCGGTGTAAGTAGTGTGTGAGTGTTCGTATGGATGTGTCGGAATTCGCTTTGATGTTTTCTGACATGATATTTGTTGCTTTGCAGTGGGAAAGGAGATTGTGGATTTGTGCCTGGACCGAGTGAGGAAGCTCGCAGACAACTGCACCGGGCTGCAGGGTTTTTTGGTCTTCAACGCCGTTGGAGGAGGTACCGGATCCGGACTTGGTTCACTGTTGCTGGAGAGGCTTTCGGTTGACTATGGAAAGAAGTCGAAGTTGGGATTCACTATCTACCCATCCCCCCAGGTATGCATCAGCTGGTTTTGGATCAAGTCTGGACATTGTCGTGGTGCATTTCCATCCCGAATGCGTTTTACTGATCTTCTTAGCAATGTGGTTATCCTGACCGTGCTCTACTTTGCCTTCCAGGTTTCGACCGCAGTCGTGGAGCCTTACAACAGTGTGCTGTCGACTCACAGTCTGTTGGAGCACACAGATGTCTCAGTGCTGTTGGATAACGAAGCAATCTACGACATTTGCCGAAGGTCGTTGGACATCGAGCGTCCCACTTACACGAACTTGAATAGACTCGTTTCCCAGATCATATCGAGTCTGACGACGAGTTTGCGGTTTGACGGTGCCCTGAATGTAGATATTACTGAGTTCCAGACTAACTTGGTGCCGTATCCCCGCATCCATTTCATGCTTTCGAGCTACGCACCTGTGATTTCCGCGGAGAAAGCTTATCACGAGCAGTTGTCTGTCCCCGAGATTACGAACGCCGTTTTCGAGCCTTCCAGCATGATGGCGAAGTGCGATCCTCGACACGGAAAGTACATGGCGTGCTGCCTGATGTACAGAGGCGATGTGGTGCCGAAGGACGTGAATGCCGCGGTCGCCACCATCAAGACGAAGCGCACTGTGCAGTTCGTGGACTGGTGAGCTTTCCGTGTCTGGGCCCGAGTGGAATAGATATGCTCTATCCTGATGTTTCACATCCTGTCTTTTCTGTGTGGGAGCATGTGTGAGTGCGCATGGATGGCAAGTAGAGCTCATGCAACGCCCTAATGTGTGGTTTTGCAACGTGTGCAGGTGTCCTACTGGATTCAAGTGCGGAATCAACTATCAACCACCAACTGTGGTACCTGGGGGCGACCTTGCCAAGGTTCAACGAGCGGTGTGCATGATCAGCAACAACACAGCCGTGGCGGAGGTGTTCTCTCGTATTGATCACAAGTTCGACCTTATGTACGCTAAGCGTGCTTTCGTTCACTGGTATGTGGGTGAAGGTATGGAGGAGGGCGAGTTCTCGGAGGCTCGTGAGGATTTGGCCGCTTTGGAGAAGGATTACGAGGAGGTTGGTGCTGAGTCCACCGACGGTAACAACGACGATGAGGAGTATTGAGTGTAGTGTGGTTTGAAGTGCTAGTTTGATGTTTAGCAAGCTTCCCCGACTTGGGGATCCATACAGTGATTCAATGCCTGGCTTGCATGCTTCCTGTTGCTGCCAGCGCTAGTTGTTGTATACTTTTGTTGAAATCTTAGGTTTATGACCTTTGTGCAACTCTAATACTTGTCATCGCTTATCTGAGCATTTCAGGCTATATTCTGCCGCGGAGCCTTATTGTAAACTTTGGCAATATTTCGCTGTCAGTGTAATTTCACCCAAATTTTTCAACGCGTTGGTTGTGTACGAACTGTTGCGCCCGCTCGTGTGTTGGTCGCTTGGGCTTCGATTGTGAACAAATCGTCACGCTCTTCAGTTTGTATAGCGCTTCGGCGTCGATTGCGTACTATCTTGTTCAAATATCTGCGTGCTATTGTGAGAAGCTTGTCGAGCACAAGCTTGGTTTCTTGATCGTTCAGAAGTGTATTGAGATTTCACTAACCCATGCGTGCCCCATGAAGAATTCTATGGTTTTTGATGAGTTGTGGGTAATGAATGAGTTCTGTTGGAGCTGGGATTGAGTGGTAAACTCTGTAGTTTTCTTTCAAAAGCATTGAAGGAAGGTGGCTGCATCTGATGAAAGCTGCAGATGTTGTCGGATTTGTGATAGCTTTGTCATGCTTATGGTTTGTCCGTTACAATCTGTAGAGGAACTGTTTAGTAAGTCTGTCCTGATTTAAATTCGGGCAAATGAATCCGGGGTCTTGAAATATACTTCCATATAAATGCGGATGGTACCGCAAATCTTGTCTGCACAGCAACTTTAGTGAGACCGAGTATAACTGAAATTAGATTGGATAGCCCGAAGGAAAAGGGTCTGCAAGTAACATTATTTAGCAATTCAATGCTTTGTAAGGCCACTTAAGTGAATTCTCTTGCATACTGGAATGTAAATAATTCAATCGAGAACAATATAAAAATCGCTATTATCAAACCTCTTTTAGAGAATTTCTTGAAGTTGATAAGGCAACGAAGTGCATCCTCTAACCAATCAAACGCAAGTACTACAACACACAACTTTGTAAAAATTGCTATTAACAAATTTCTTGTCAAGAATTTTCTAAAGTTGATCAAGGGACATTGCCAGAATCGAATATAGAAGACATCTAGAGATGCATTGCACCAATGTTGCTCGGGAAATGATCAAAATCAATACCACAGGAGAAATTTCCCAAAGGGGAGAAATTTGTCACTTACGATTCTTCTTTTCAGCATGCATTCTTCCACTTTTAGCTTCCGCTCTTTCACACCTAGTGGGGCTAATTAAAAGCTACATTAACTATGCAATTCCCTGAAAATGGGAGCAACCCACAAGTTAATTCTAGGAAACCCTAGATTTATTTGTAGCCAAAGGGAATATGTGCTAGAGAATGCTCACAAGTTGGAAGGCTAATAGTTCATTAGACAGCCATATCTATATTTAAAAAAAATTTAAGGGTGTAGAAAGAAGTTGTGCAATATAATTTATAACACTCTTTTGACTTACCAATGGAATGATGACAAATCTACCTTAAAACTAGGCTTGGTATTATAGAGTATTTGCCAATATTGAAGACTTCTTTGATGGAGTTGAGAATTCTCTATGTCGGGTGGGAAGTACCTAATTCTAGTGCTACACTCCAATTAAGTCTAGTTGGGGTCTATTCTAGTAGCACCAATATGACCTAAACCCTTGAAGACTTCTTTGTTTTGGGACAAAACACAAACATGATGTGATATTTAATACAAGTGTCATAACACTTTTGAAGTTTGCATCCAAAGAGAATGTTGAGCACCAATTACTCACATGGTCAAATTTGAAAAAGTATTTAAAGATTTGTTTAAAATTGCTTTTGAAGATTGAACTTCAAAAATTCGCAAAAACTATAAGATCTACTTTTAGCATTGGAAATCCCAAATGTTCTCTTGTCTAAAGTTAAATGTTTCCTAGTTTTGTAGAGCAAGGTTTTATAAATCTAGGAGTCTTCTAGTCCTCACCCTAAACCATTTGGTAATTTTTTGGGTTGATTATTCATATCCACCCTTGCAAGATTTATATTTTTAGAAGCCATTTGCTATGTGCCTATGTAGTTTAGCAATCCCGTTTCACTCTAGAGTATGATGTAACATTTGTATGGCAAGAACTTTGTATAAATTTGAGTTTCACTAACTCTAGCCATTTTCACTTAGAGATTTTGTAGAACATAATTGTAAGCAAGACCATTTTCATTGTCATCCATGTACATTGAACTCAAATATTTGTAGAACGATTATTCTTAGAAGTACTGAAATAGCTCAGATTTTGTTAGCAAGCTAATACCTACAAGATGTTCAGTAAACAAACTTGATAGCATTCATGAGTCAACATGCATGATTCCTTACTAATCCTAGACAAGCATGCAAGAGAATGAGAACATCCAGACATGTCATGACCAAATATGAAGCACTCTATAAATCACAACATGTACTTCATCTTGGCAAAAAGAAAGGATTTTTTTCTATGTGTTGTGATTACATTGGTGTCATTTTCCCTTAGTTCCTTTCTTTGTGTCTCCACCCTTGGTCTCTCACGCCGCCTTCCTCTTCTCTCTTATTAGTTAGTTCTTGGCGCCATCACGGTGCCCAATCCCGGAGCAACACTTATGCTTCCCTCCTTTGCTGGTTTTCTATTGTGTTATTTCTCTTACCTAACATCTAGGAAGATGAGATAACTACTTGAAGATTGCCACATAGGTAAGCCACGGGGCCAACTTGACTCTCCTTGGATTGCGACATCGATCAAAAGAAGTTAAGAAAATCTCGATGTAACATATCTTCCCTAGGTTCTTGATCCATTTCGTTGACAAGATCTTGCAAATGTTCTAAATGATAATAAGGCTTTAGTTTAGACCTATTGCAGGGCTTGGTAATCTTCAGTTTGTCTCATGAGCTCCAAGTTTATGATCCATTATTGAATATCTGATGAATCACCTATGGACCTTTTTATTTCGGCTAGAACTTATAACTGTGTTGCTTCATAAACTAAATATCCACTAATATGACCAGGCTCTCAGGCTCAAATCTAGTCACCTCTTCAGCTTATCATGACGTAATTTGCATTGCGCTTGGATGAGCTCGTTGTTGAAGGGAGCTCTGTGGCGATGCTCATCCAATCTTTTCAATGATAGCAAACGCTCCAACAAAGCATTTGAATCTCCCAATCCATGGTGGTGGGCTAGGCAAAGTGAGGGAATCTATATTTTGATGGGTATAATCGCTTCCAATCTAAAAGTAAGTTGGAAAGGCATGAAATCAGTTAGCTTATATGAGGTCTTGTATGCCCATAAAGCTTCACTGAGATGCTCATTCCAAGTCTATCTCTTATGCAAGATCACTTTGGAAAATAAGTATATATAATATACCAACAAATATTCCATTAGTTTTTTCGACCAAACTGTTGGCTTGAGGGTAATACGAACTTGTCTGCCTGTGCTTAACCAATACACTACAAAGAAATGTAGTCTAAGATGACAAGTTTTTGACAAAGAATTGTCCAAAATAACAATAGCCAAATTATTACTACCTCATCTTGTCAATTTGCAAGAACTTGTCAAGTTTTTGTCAAATTTGACTCCCTAGTGATTGTAAAGATAGACCATTTGCCCAAATTCCAAAGATTTCACTAAGATTTTTACACATTTACCTTTTGATCATATGCCATAGATATCTTAGCTTGAATTATGTGTGGATGTCAAGCTCTTTGTATATAGATGGGGTGTTAGGAGGTAGAACAAACCATGTGGGATATGTCATTTAAAAGTTGCAATATTGCTCATAGTTAAGTTTGAAATAGGAATTGTATTAAAACTAGAATTTAAGACCTCATTTAAGCATAGTAGAGTAACTTTTCAAAAAAACTTTGAACTTAAAAAAGTTGGGAAATCAATTCAAGTTTCATGCCCCAAAATCCGTTTGATGTTTTGATTCTCCAATCAAAAGTTATGGACAAATTTCAGAAAAGCGGTGGAAGGGAATTTTTTTTTGACCTTTTCAAACATCCTCTCTGAAATTTGTCCATAACTTTTGATTGGAGGACCAAAACATCAAACGGATTTTTGGACATGAAACTTAAATTGATTTTCCAACTTTTTTTAGTTCAAAGTTTTTTTGAAAAGTTATTTTACTATACCTAAATGAGGTCTTAAATTCTAGTTTTAATACAATTCCTATTTCAAACTTAACTATGAGCGGTATTGCAACTTTTAAATGACATATCCCACATGGTTTGTTCTACCTCCTACCACCCCATGTGTATATAGAGAGCTCTCTTCTCTTTACATATTCACAAGATGGAAGTGGTTCATGAAGTGCAATGTTACAACGACAATTGGTTGTGAGTACTTGCATTTACACTTAATACATGATAGTTTAAATCTAAAACAATTTCAATTTTGATATTTTGTCTTTTGCAAAAAATAGGGACATTGGTAACCAATGATTAGGCCATCATGGCAATGGGACAACTAAAAAAAAGAGGTATTAGGGAATAGAAGTTGACAAAATTTTTAACAAAATGACAAAATAGTTGACAAAATTTTGTCAAATTATTAGCCGAATCTACAGGTTCCCACTAACAAAGCAATTGACAAACTTTTGTCAATTTTCAATCAAATAGGACACAGTTTTTTTTGCAGTGATAGTTTCTTAAGTAATTCGATGATCACTCCTTCCATGAAATACAAGCCTTAATTTGTCACGACCTCTATGGGAATTCCATAGAGACACACAACATGGTTACAAAGAAAATCTATTGCTATTGCTTCCGTATTCCTTTTCGTGGCTTGAGCCTCTGACCATTTAGTATGATAATTAGTTGTGACCGTAATGTATTGATTATGCTTAGAGGTTTTTGATAAGGGACCAAGAAAATCCAAGTCCCACTTTTCAAATGCACCTATGGGTAAAATAGGGTGTAATGCTGTGTGAGGGAAGCCTCTTCTAGTCTTCTACTATAAGCTTGACATGATGGGCAAGTCTTACAAAACTTAACCAAATCTTTAAATAGCTTGGGCCAATGATAACCTACCATCAGAATCTTCCTCACTATAGCATCTCCAACAAAGTAACCTCTACAGACGCCCTTACGACTCTCGCTTAATATTAACTGAGCTCATCTCATCCTACCATTCAATGAAGGATCCCATCTCAGCATGAATGGTACAAAACATCACTGATCATTGAGTAGGGTAGACTCTTTCTCCGTATTGCTCTTTTTTGCTCACTAGTTGCATCTTCTGGATGAATGGCATGTATGAGCAATTTTTTTTATTTCATCATAATCAAAATTGGCTTTTCTTGTTGTTCCCTCAATTACACAACATTCGCCATCGTTTGTCAAGACTCCTTCTATATTGGAGTGTTGACAAAGGTCTTGAATCAGCTTGGCATGGTTAATACATTGGCTTTTTGGATGTTGAACGATGAAATTGAATTGTTGGAGTGAAGCAAGTAACCTTGTTGTTCTTCCTGTTGGGTTCCCTTGTTGCATGATTTGCTTCAAAACATCCTATTTATTCTAGACAATTATTGGAAAAGAGCTAGTTGATATATAATGCTTTAACTTTACGCATGAGAAATGCAAGGATAGAATCATGCGTTCAAGTACCGTGTACCTGGTTTTACAATCATTTAGCAACCTACTAGCATAATGTATGGAATGGACCCTATTTGTGGGGTCTTTTTGCATCAAAACGGTGGAAATTGACATGGAGCTAATGGAAGGATTGATGATAAACGAAATTTGCCAATTTGGTTGTCGCACCACTGGGTCACTAGCTAATCTCTTTTGTATGTGCTACAGCCCTTGAGAGTAGTCTTGTGTCCATAAGAAAGGAGTTTTTTTTATTAGGGTCGTGATAGGTTTAGCTAACCCATCAAAGTCAGGTATAAATTGGTTGTGCTAAGTAGCCATCCCTATGAAAGTAGCAACCTCAGACCAATTCTTTGGATTTTTCATTTCTTGTATTTTCTGTATTTTCTCAAGGTTGACAAGGATGCCATGTTCGGATACTACATGCCCCAATAAACCTCCCTTGTGAAAGCCAAAACGACATTTCTGGAGACTTAAAGAGCATTGGTATTCAAATAGTCGTTGGAACACATCTCTCACATGTTGAGGGTGATCAGCTTTACTCATGTACATGGCAAAATCATCGAGATATGCTCTTATAGATTTTCCAAGGTAAGGTCAAAAGATTTTAACTTGAACTTACTGATTTGTGACACTTGCGTCGCACAAACGAAACGACATACGCAGGTATGCATAAGTGGGTGGAAGCATGCTATTAGGAGCCACTAGTAGACATTAATCAATGTCCTTAGAAGGTGCTTAGTTGCTTATTTGACAATGCTTGGGATCTTGAAAATCTTACATAACTTACACCATGTACATCATAGAAGAGTTGAAAAATAAAATTGAAGTATTTCTTACTTTGTTTTAAAGGAAAGAACAATAACAACATCTAAATCTCATTTATGATAACATAAAACCCATTTACTTTTAAAGCACATAAGGGCCAAAAAGGACCCGTTACATATGGTATTTTGTCCTTATTCCATTTACAAACATTCTAGAATACTATCATATTTATAGACAAGATATATGTATATTTCTTGAATATGATATTGCAATTCTTTTTAGGAGAATTTTCAATTTTGATACTTCAAATTTCAAATTTCAATAAAAAAAAAAAGCAATTGTTATGGCCAAGCTGGCTCCTATTAGCATGCTTTCACCCAAGTTCCCCAAAGAGTTGTAAAGGTTGTTTTGTAGACATTCTCCTTTCTAATCTTGATTTGATGATAGACACTATTACCATTGCAAAAAGAGTACATATGATGACTGGCAACTTCATCTAGCAACTCATCAATAAAAGGAAGGGGTTGCTGGTCCTTTTTTGTGACCTTCTTCAAGGCCCAGTAATGGACACATACCCTCCATTTACCTCCCTTCTTGGGCACTATGACCAGTAGAGAAATCCAATCAACATCCTTCACTTGCATAATAAAACCTCCCTCCAATAACTTATCTATTTCCTTCTTAAGCAAATTTGCTTTGTCAGGGGCTAAGTGTCTTTGACAAATTTGCATGGGTTTTGCTCCCTCTATGAGGTCAATATGATATTCTTCCAATGTTATGCTCAGTAAGTCTTGATGATAAATAACACATAAATGTGCAAACTCTTGTATTATATCATCAAGGGAATTTCTTTCTTGCAAGGAAAGGAGAGTACTAAATTGTACCTTCTTAAAGATCTCTTCTTCTTTACTTGGTTCCGCTACATTGTTAGTCTGGCTTATTAACATTTGTGGTAAAACTTCAAGAGCATAGACCTCTCTTTCTATTTCGTTGGTTGAGTCCCTGTCAAAGAAATCAATCTACCAATCTAAGTCGTAATCCTTGTTAGATGACACCTCAAGGGAGCTTGCTCTCCTTTTGCCATCCTTATTATGTATCACTTGCACATTAATTTTGTTCTTTGATTTGCATGTAACCTCGACTCTAGTAATTTATTGCCTTGGCACCCACTAGCCAAGGGTGACGTAGGATCATGGGATATCTATCCTCCTTATCAACAATGTCTAAAACATGAAGGTTGAGTTTTATTGTCATGCATGCCGTTGACTATTATAGGTAACTTGGAGATCATCCCTATTGACTTTACACAATGTTGATTTGCCACCTTCAGCCTAATGGAGGATCCTTTGTCTACTGTTAGACCTAGTTCATCAAACAACCATTTAGACATAACATTTACTGGAGCACTCCCATCCAGTAAACAACCTTCAACGTCATGTCCTCATATTAAAGCCATTACCAAAGGTGCTTTCATCCCCTCTTTCATCTTTTGGGTAATATTTACCTCATTGATGACTTTCCTTGTACTAATATCTTACCTTAGCTACCAATGGAGAGGTGGGCATCTTGCAATAAGTTGACCGACTTTGATGTTTGCCGGTTGCTTTCCAAGATTCACAATGATGGAATAATCGGTTTGAGCTCTACTCAAAAGTAGGTCATTGATCCCAATCCTCTGCCTTGACCTCTTGGTATAAGAAGGCCCTTCACTCTTCCGTGACTTTACGTGTTTACAAAATGGAATGGCGTGAGCTTCGATATCTTCTAGGTGCCTGTTGGGCTTGGTCATCATGATCTCATGCCTGAGTTCCCCTTTTTTACAATTAATATACTCTAACATATGGATCTCCGTTATTTTGACCCTAGATGTTGTTGGGACAATAATATTACTCTCCTTATCTTTCTTAGGGCAATCACATTCATAATGTCCACGAAGTCCACAACCATGACTTGTTATGAATTGTATCACACCCTGGGGTGTTGACTGCTCCACCATGGGACTCTTAGCTCGGTGATTAGCTTGCCAATCTTGTATAAGGTATAACTTCATTTCTTCCATCATAGAAGTCAACTTTGCGATCATGGAATCCTAAACAACTTCTGACTTTGGTCATGAGGTTGAGCCTTGGTTTGATGCACCTATTAAAGTTGACATTTTCCTAAGAGGTTCAATAGATATCGTCACGGTGATGACATCAGGAGTGGCTAAATCGGCCAGATTATCCTCCTTTTTTTGTACCCAAGCTAGGGCTATCTCCAAGGTTTGTGGCTCTTTCTATAAGACTATCTCTTAGATCGCAGGTATCAATCCTCTAATGAATGAATGCAGAACTTGAGCCTCTACACTCGCGGTGTTTGCTACTATTGTTGCAACATCCAAAAGTCCCATTGACTTGGTATTGGGAGTCCTCTTTTGACTTTGCAATATGTGGGTCCAAACTTCCTTCAATGTAGTGGAATATTCTCACACCAACTCGGCCGCAGTCCCATTGGAATTGTGCTCTTGAAGCATCAAGTTCAATTGACTCATGAAGACTTGAAAACTTTCTTTCTCTTGAAATTCTCAACGAAGAGCTTTGGTTAAGGAGTCCCAACTCCTCTTGGTTTCCTCTAGCTAGCTCACGTACCACCAAGTTGCTTCGTCTTCTTAGTGGATGGGTAACTAAGATAACCAGGCTCCATTAATCGTACAAGCTTGTTTAAATTGCCTTGGGAATTTTTCCTCGGGGGGTGCAGTAAGTGGTAGAAGTAGCCTTATAGGTACGAACAAATGTAGGGTGCCAAAAAAACATTGGGGTCAAAAAATTATAATTTGATTAATTATACTATAGTGTATGTAAGATGTCATTGGGTGTATTGTAAATACTATTGGGTGTATAATAATAGGGTGCATTAGGAAAAAATTAGACTTATGATACCCCCTTTTTTTTATTAATTTTGTGGGACAAAAGTCTCAATTATGGGTTTAGGGCTAACATTTAACCCCACATTTATTCTACATTGTCCCTTCATTCTAGATTCCTTAAACTTTGATGCTTTAACTTGCATACCAATGTTAGTTTGAGAATAAAATGAGGGTCATTAGCCTATCACATGCAGTATGTGGTATATGTAGCTTAGACTTTTATTATGCACAGATGAGTATCTGTTGTATTTACCAACAAGGCAACAACTTCATATTGGTAAACTACCCTATTGAGCATTTTAATTGGCCTTCAATTAATTTATGATGAGGCTTAGGTTCATAACCACATCACATATTAATTAGTAAGAATTCTCGATCTAACCATTAATATATATTTGGAGGGCCATATAAGTTATTTTCCTTGGTTTGTGTGTAAGTAACCAAATTCTCACATCAAGTTGCCCCCATGATGGTATGCTAGACTTGCCTAAGTAATCAAACCACATACATTGTTTGTACTTGCTATTTTATATGCTGATTTCGTCACAAAGGGCTCTATATCTCACAAAGAGATGAGAATGCTTTTAGTTTGCATGATCACAAAAGCTTTGAAACGAAACAATTGCTTGAATCTTCTCTTTTTAACTAAGATAGGTCTTGCATCTTTAGCCCTTGTTTGTTGTTTTTATAGCAAAAAAGTTTCAAAGCATTTTTGTCAAATTGGTTTCAATTCACACAATCTACCTCAAATTATTAAGTTTTGCTTGTGTTTTTATTCTTCTTGATATATGTTTTGGACTTCTTGAAATATTTTCTAATAACTTTTCATTGAAAGACAAATGAAATGGGCATCTAACCCAAGTTGTTTCATATTTTTTAGAGCTTTGTGGAATTAGATATGAATTTCTAGATGTCAGAGTGCTAAGGAGTTAAGAAACCCCTTCATTGTGAACCCCCACCCAATTTTGTAATTGTGAGTAGTACAAAAAACTTGAACTAATATAGCATATGATATATTCATTGCAATAGGGAATTACAATGAATGTATGACCCTCTTTTAATGAACTACTTTAGAAAATTACATAATGATAGGGTGAAAATAAACAATAGACAAAAAATAATACCCACCCTTGAATTCTTGGTATTCGCACCTATATCCTTATTTTTTTAAGGACTACATCCCCTGAGAATTTTCCTAGATTTGATTTATTAGCACCTTCAAAAATATGAATGCTCACCATGATTTTTGATCTATAAAGGGTTTTTTAAGGGGGAGGGGGGTAAAATTTAATCTACTCAATTTTTCAATTCAAAGATTGTTATTACTAATATTATTATCATTAATCCTTATCTCACTTTGTTTTAAGACTATCAAGAACGTAAGGTCCTCCCACGGCCCACGCTATAACTTGGACAACACATCTGCTTCTTGATTTTCTTGTTGTGGAATATGTGTAAATGATATTGTGTTGAAACTAGACTTGAAGTCTTCTACGACGTAGTGGAGAAATAGTAGTCTTTCGGACTTAACTTGCCATTCTCTAGCAACTTACATATAGACCAACTTAGAATCCCCCACCACTTTTAAGTCATTAATTTGCTTCCCTTTAACGATTTCCAAACCTGAAATGAGAGTTGCATACTCAACTTGTTTGCATGTGAGGTTTGGCCCAAACTCCTTATGATATTTCTTACACTCCCTAGTTACAACTTTCAACACAATGCATGCTCTAGCACTACTGCTAGAAGAAGAAGAACCATTGAAGTATAAAGTCCAAGAATTAGGGGTATTATTCATGTCTCTACTTCTGGTTCAATTGGGATCATCTTCCTTCAATTCATGGTAGCTTCTTTGCTAGATTTTTTTCAAAGTTCCTAGTAAACAAACTACGGCTTGACAGAAGAATAGGCTTCTGCAAAAGACTTGGGATTTACTTCCTCGAGCTCTACTAATGTGGTGAGGTAGCTTGAAGGTGTGTCCAAAGCTCCTTACGAACTTCTCTCAAACGCTGAAGTCATTCGATCTCTTCAAGTGCTCGAGATGCTGCCTACTGTGATTCTAAAGGAAGATTAACAAATCCATTTATTATACTAAAGTAATTCACTACCTCCCTTCTATCCTCATCAACGATGACTAAATTGAGTACTTCCTTATTGCAGCACTCTACTCAAGGAGTGGGTGTTAGGCCTATCCTAGCAACTTCAACTTAATGCTTACAATTATCATTGCTCAACTTAGAGTTTTCGGCTCACACCCTTCTCAACAATCCTCAGGTCCCGGCAACAGAACCACATGAAATCGCCTAGATTTTGTTAGCAAGCTAATGCTTGCAAGATGCTTAGGGAACAAACTTGATAGCATTCATGAATCAACATGTATAATTCCTTACTAATCCTAGACAAGCATGTAGGAGAATGAGAACGCCCAGACATGTCATGACCAACATGAAGCACTCTATAAATCACAACATGTACTTCATCTTGGCAGAAAGAAAGGATTTTTATTTATATCTATTGCGATTACATCGGTGTCATTTTCCCTCAATTCCTCTCTTTATGTCTCTCCAACCTTGGTCTCTCAAGCCACATTCCTCTTCTCTCTTATTAGTTAGTTCTTAGTGCCATCACGGTGTCCAATCCGGGAGCAATAGTTATGCTTCCCTCCTCTACCAGTTTTCTATTGTGTTATTTCTCTTACCTAACATCTAGGAAGCTGAGATAACTACTTGAAGATTGCCACATGGGTAAGCCATGGGGCAACCTCGACTCTCCCTGGATTGCCATATTGATCAAATAAAGCTCGAAAAATCCGGATATAACAGTATCATATCATATCATTTCAATCATTGACTAGGTACAAGTTTTGCAAATTAACAAGCCCACACAATAGACAAATATTAATGCTAACTCTTAGAAAATAGCACATGGGGATGGTGGCAGTGTAAAGTAAAATAACAAATCTTGAAAGTCGGAATCCTTAGAGGAAACCCTAGAATGCATGGTGGCAACAATATTTTAGGATTTTATAGAATTTTAGGTTATAAAATATGGAGGCAATGACTAAAATTAGTAATATCACCTACTTTTCTCTATGCGTAGATGCAAGTTGCAAATTCTAATCATTGTATGTAATCATTTCACAATACGAGGTCATGAATTACAATTTTTGTGATTATAGAAGCATGTTTGTTTGTTGTTATACCAATACATTACTATGATTGGTGACGTGGGACTCAAAGTAGTCATGCATGTATTACTTCACAATAAGTTCGACAACATCTGCAGCTTTCATCAGATGCAGCCACCTTCCTTCAATGCTTTTGAAAGAAAACTACAGAGTTTACCACTCAATCCCAGCTCCAACAGAACTCATTCATTACCCACAACTCATCAAAAACCATAGAATTCTTCATGGGGCACGCATGGGTTAGTGAAATCTCAATACACTTCTGAACGATCAAGAAACCAAGCTTGTGCTCGACAAGCTTCTCACAATAGCACGCAGATATTTGAACAAGATAGTACGCAATCGACGCCGAAGCGCTATACAAACTGAAGAGCGTGACGATTTGTTCACAATCGAAGCCCAAGCGACCAACACACGAGCGGGCGCAACAGTTCGTACACAACCAACGCGTTGAAAAATTTGGGTGAAATTACACTGACAGCGAAATATTGCCAAAGTTTACAATAAGGCTCCGCGGCAGAATATAGCCTGAAATGCTCAGATAAGCGATGACAAGTATTAGAGTTGCACAAAGGTCATAAACCTAAGATTTCAACAAAAGTATACAACAACTAGCGCTGGCAGCAACAGGAAGCATGCAAGCCAGGCATTGAATCACTGTATGGATCCCCAAGTCGGGGAAGCTTGCTAAACATCAAACTAGCACTTCAAACCACACTACACTCAATACTCCTCATCGTCGTTGTTACCGTCGGTGGACTCAGCACCAACCTCCTCGTAATCCTTCTCCAAAGCGGCCAAATCCTCACGAGCCTCCGAGAACTCGCCCTCCTCCATACCTTCACCCACATACCAGTGAACGAAAGCACGCTTAGCGTACATAAGGTCGAACTTGTGATCAATACGAGAGAACACCTCCGCCACGGCTGTGTTGTTGCTGATCATGCACACCGCTCGTTGAACCTTGGCAAGGTCGCCCCCAGGTACCACAGTTGGTGGTTGATAGTTGATTCCGCACTTGAATCCAGTAGGACACCTGCACACGTTGCAAAACCACACATTAGGGCGTTGCATGAGCTCTACTTGCCATCCATGCGCACTCACACATGCTCCCACACAGAAAAGACAGGATGTGAAACATCAGGATAGAGCATATCTATTCCACTCGGGCCCAGACACGGAAAGCTCACCAGTCCACGAACTGCACAGTGCGCTTCGTCTTGATGGTGGCGACCGCGGCATTCACGTCCTTCGGCACCACATCGCCTCTGTACATCAGGCAGCACGCCATGTACTTTCCGTGTCGAGGATCGCACTTCGCCATCATGCTGGAAGGCTCGAAAACGGCGTTCGTAATCTCGGGGACAGACAACTGCTCGTGATAAGCTTTCTCCGCGGAAATCACAGGTGCGTAGCTCGAAAGCATGAAATGGATGCGGGGATACGGCACCAAGTTAGTCTGGAACTCAGTAATATCTACATTCAGGGCACCGTCAAACCGCAAACTCGTCGTCAGACTCGATATGATCTGGGAAACGAGTCTATTCAAGTTCGTGTAAGTGGGACGCTCGATGTCCAACGACCTTCGGCAAATGTCGTAGATTGCTTCGTTATCCAACAGCACTGAGACATCTGTGTGCTCCAACAGACTGTGAGTCGACAGCACACTGTTGTAAGGCTCCACGACTGCGGTCGAAACCTGGAAGGCAAAGTAGAGCACGGTCAGGATAACCACATTGCTAAGAAGATCAGTAAAACGCATTCGGGATGGAAATGCACCACGACAATGTCCAGACTTGATCCAAAACCAGCTGATGCATACCTGGGGGGATGGGTAGATAGTGAATCCCAACTTCGACTTCTTTCCATAGTCAACCGAAAGCCTCTCCAGCAACAGTGAACCAAGTCCGGATCCGGTACCTCCTCCAACGGCGTTGAAGACCAAAAAACCCTGCAGCCCGGTGCAGTTGTCTGCGAGCTTCCTCACTCGGTCCAGGCACAAATCCACAATCTCCTTTCCCACTGCAAAGCAACAAATATCATGTCAGAAAACATCAAAGCGAATTCCGACACATCCATACGAACACTCACACACTACTTACACCGAAGAAATGCACTCTCGACCGCATGGTGAAATCCACGAAAGGATAACACCGCCAACCTTTGCATGGTTCAAACAAACGGCTACGAGCGATAGAGGCACGACCTGCGTAACCTGACTGACTCGACAAATGGTACATCCTCAACGATAACTTCAGAAGAACTGGGATCCCTTACACAACCAGAGCTCATAAGCAGGAAACGACCACGTACCGGTGTAATGACCCCGAGCGAAGTTGTTTGCGGCATCTTCCTTCCCCGAGATGAGCTGCTCAGGGTGAAACAGCTGACGGTACGTCCCCGTGCGAACCTCGTCAATCACGGTGGGCTCCAGATCCACAAACACGGCGCGAGGAACATGCTTCCCAGCCCCGGTCTCGCTGAAGAATGTGTTGAAGGCGTCATCTCCACCTCCTACCGTGGTATCGCTGCGAAACCATAACCATTCCTCACGACGTGAGCGCTGGGCTCTGAAGCGGAGCCAACGTGAAGAGCATGACAGAGTCTCCGCAGTACTTCATCGTAACCATTACAGATGTTCCAACGTCGGAGGACGTGACGACAACGCCGCCGTCGCCGCATTCACCTCTATCCGTGAGCAGGCACGCACAGGGTCGGCAACGCAGAGTCCAAAACATCAATGGCCGGAAGCACCCCGGGATTTACCACCACAAACGCCAGCCTAGGTCCACAAGATGCAAGTACTCTGCCATGTCCTACTCCACTCAGAAACTCCCATCGAACACGCGGACGAAACAATGCGAACGAACTAGCCAACCAACCAACCAACACAGAAGGCAAGCACAGACTCCAGCGTTATCACGCACGCTGCCTAACAGCCTTGACGTGCAAGATCTAACCCCCCGAACAACAAGATCCCGAGTCAAGCGACAGTCCTCTTACCTCGGCATGCGACCGTCCGGCTGAATGCCATGCTCCAGGCAATAGAGCTCCCAGCACGCGTTTCCGACCTGGATACCGGCCTGGCCTATGTGGATACTGATGATCTCTCTCATCGCTCAAGGCTCGGACAAGCACGGAAACCGAACGACGGCGGCGAAAAAACTAAAACAAATTCACGAACCGGAAAGACTGACGAAGCGAAGCAAACCGCGCGAGATCTAGCTCCGGCGGGAGAAGGACAGACAGAAACTGAGAGAGAGACCTCGAAGGGACCGAAGGCACCGAGCACACACACTGCGGAAGCGGAAACGAGGAACAGGAGAGCAAAGAGCGTGTCGAGGCCGCTCTGAGAAACCCGTCTAGCCAACAACAGCACCCAACTGCCCTTCTATGCTCGCTGCCGAAGCGGCCGAGGGCTCCCGTTAGGTTCCCTCGTCCCTCCTTCCAGGGTTCCGCCACTCGGGCGGGACCCGGCCCCGACCCGGCCTCGAACTGCCGCTCGTCGACGTCGCGACGCTGACGCGGGGTACCGCGGTGTACCGCGGGTGTTGATGCTGTCGCAGCCGGCCGTTCGCAGTGGGCGTAGGCTGCCGTGGGCCCGCTCCTCTCTCTTTGTGAGCTGGTTTCGGGCGGCATGTTTTGGAATCGGTCGTGAGTTCTGGGTCCAACAGCTGGATCACCGCTTCTTTGTCGCCACCACCCGGGTGGTGATCTCCGGGTTAGAGCTGCCGTCCCCGAGGAATCTACGAATATGGTTGTTTTTAGAATCTCAGTTTCTGTAGATTTTTCAATTGGGATAGGTTTAGTAGGGTGGGCCGCGCATGCATCGTACGGTGGAGAGGGTAGGCAGATCTTTTCGACCTCCTTTACCTTAACTTCGTCGTTTACCGGTTGGTTTCCCCCACTTTTTTCAAACTGGCGTGGCTACCAGTTTAAACTGCTTTGGGTTTTGTAGCGCACCGTTAACTTTCGAGTAATTTAAAAACGTAGACTGTTGAGTTCCCCAGGCCGGTCGGGGTGAACTTATCCCCTGGCTCCTCCCCCCAAGTCATTTTTAGGGATGCATGTAAGGAAAAAAGCTACCCTATTTGGTGCCTAATCAATTTTATGTTCTTCACCTGCCCTACACTAAATAGTGAAATTAGGTTGCCCCACACTAATATCTCGACATTTGACACTATATAAATATTGACTAGTATTGTACAGGAATTCACTATTTTTGAATAAGATATTGTTGTAATTGGGACTTGTAAACCTCCACGTGTACAAATGGAAATGTTTGTAGCAATATTTATTGACTTTGATGGCATGTATAGTAAATTTTGGGAGATAAGGCAACCTAATTGTTAAGGCAACCTAATTTCACTATTTAGTGTAGCTAATTTGGGACCTCTGATTGCAAATATGAATTGGGAATTTGCAAATGTCATCATTCATGGCAAATATGAAAAAATTCAGCGTTTCCCCTTAAGGACAGTGTGGGGGGATCAATTCATCCTGGCCCCAAGCCCAGCCCTAGCTCTTTGGGTTTGTATGGGACTGCTAGGGTGAACCACCCCCCTAGCTTGTCCCCAAGGGAAAAAAATGAAATTTTTTTATTTGCCTCGCATGATTAAATTTGCAAATTTTGAATTCTTATTTGAAATTAGAGGACCCAAGTTAACTATTGTAGGTGAGGTGTGGAAGAGAAATTATTGAAGCACAAAATTGGGGAGCTTTCTTTTTATAGGCCCCCCTGAATTGACTTGGGGGTGGACGAGCAAGAGGGTCAGTCTACCTCAACATTTGGAAGGGCTAGGGAGAATTGACCCCCTAATTCCCCCAACCAAGGATAAATGTAAAATTTTCCCTCTATTTTTTGCCGCATGAACTTTGTATTTCTTCACCTCTTCTACATTGAATAGGAGCGTTAAGGGAACCAAAAAACTAAAAGAATTTATTGTAGAAAATTGTATATGTTTGAAACATGATGTACATCCCTCTAACACTTCAATAACTACTAATGTACAATAAAAGTAGATGTTTATATAGTGTGGAATTTTGATTAATTAATATGGGTCCATCACAAAGTTTAGAATCTACAGTTTGTCAACAGTTATCATGATGTTATCATTGTTTCATGGGTTCGCACGTTAGTATACAATTTTGCACATCATTACGATGCATTATTTTACAATTTATCACATTGTTACAATGTATTATTTGCAACTGAAAGTAATGCATTGTAACAATGCAATAAATTGTAAAGTAATGCATTGTAATGATGTGCTGAATTGTATATTAGCATGCGAACCCATGAAACAACAATAACCACATGATAGTTGTTGATAAATCATAGGTTCTAAACTTTGTGATGTCCCCTTAAAAACCCTACACTAAATAGTGAAATTAGGTTGCCTTAACAATTAGGTTGCCTTACCTTGAGAAAGTTATTGTACAAGCCATCAAAGTCAACAAATATTTCTAAAAATATCTTCATTTGTACACATGGAGGTTCATGAGTCCCAAATATAGCGATATGAAATTCAAAAGTAGTTCATTCTCGTATAGTAACTGTAAATATTTATTTAGTGTCAAATGTCGAGAAATTAGTGAGGGGCAACCTAATTTCACTATTCAGTGTAGGTTATCTAGCTACAGACAACTAATGGCAAATAAGAACTCAAAATTTGCAAATTTTATCATGGGGGCAAATAAAAGAAAATTCAGGGCTTCTCCAGGGGTAAAATACGGAGCAATAAGTAAAGGAGGCCAATCCTCCCTGGCCCTTTGGAAAGTCATGACGTAAACGTATGGTAGGTATACGGTATTGTAGTGTACCATCTTTGGTTTTTAGTTTTGAAGCCGGTATGAGAGAAAAAATTTAGAGGGTATCAGTTATGATTGGACGTCGGTAATTGAGCCTGCCTGTGGGGGCAGCTTTATAGCTACAGTAGACTGTACGGCATTTGTGGTGGGATGGGTTGGTAGATTTCAGCTTGAAGGATTCTTTGTTGGGTTCTAGATTTCAGCTAGTGGGATTCTTTGTTGGGTTGGTAGATTTCAGCTTGTGGGATTCTTTGTTGGGTTGGTAGATTTCAGCTTGAAGGATTCTTTGTTGGTTTGGTAGATTTCAGCTTGTGGGATTCTTTTGTTGGTTTGGTAGATTTCAGCTTGTGGGATTCTTTTGTTAGTTTGGTGCATGGGCCATGTTCTTCAAAGGGTAGGCGCTGGCTGTTGTTAGAATAATTCAAATTAATATTAAAGAATGCAGAAGGGTTCCGTAGGCCCAATGATTTGGGATTGCGTCTTGGGACTGTGGGTGGACCGGTCTACCCAATGACGTGCATTGGGAGTCTTTTGATGTAAAGTTCAGTTAGTTGGTGAGGTTTGTGATTCAATTGGGTAGAGCGTCCCTCTGTGTAGCTATCTTTTCACTGGGTAATATTTTTTCACTACAATAGTATATGCTGTTATTGCAACCACGGCATCTTCTTCAAATGATTCCTCTGAAATGGAGAGTCAATGGTTTTAAAATGGACTACCAATAATTTGAGAGCATAATTAACCCCTAATGCAGGCAGGAGCCACAATGTGGTCTCTTGTATTTGGCATCCTTCACTACATCTTGTGTGTATTGTCTCCATAGATCAAATCCCAATCTACATTAGGGATTAAGATATGTCAAGTATTGATTCATACTTTGCCAATGGATGAAATAAGTGTCAAAGAAGGTCTATTTCAAAGTCTGGGTGTGTCCACTTAATTTTTCTAAACGAGAATTGATTGCCCAATCGCCTTCTTACAAATGTTCAAAGAATTTAGGGTCCTTTTAAGTTTAGTGATGGTCGCATTTAGGAACCTTGTGTATTACTTTTTGAATGTTGTAGTGCTTGTTTTTGGTCAAGCCATATCTTTTTTTCAAACTGCATGTGTGGGTTTTGCAAGGCCTATGATAAAAAATAGGTGCCAATCACAGAATTCTTTGAAAATTCATAAGTAATTTATAAATGCTCCAAAAAAAATATGAAACCACTTGTGTTTGATATCACATCAATTTTTCTTCAAGTGAAAAATAAGGGAAAATATTTTGGGGCATTTGAAAACCATCAAAAAGGCCCAACAACCCTTAAATGGACAATTTTTGAGCACACTACCTTAGTTTATGGATAGAACTTGAAACTACACTAAATAGTGAAATTTTAGATTGCTTAACTCTTAAATGCCGAATTGGTGACCATGGAAACCATCCCTTTTGGGAACTGTGTGACATCATCTACTTTTAAAAAAACTAAAAATATCCATTAGGAGTCAAACTAATGTAGAAGATATCTCCTTTCCACCTCTAATTTGGAGGATGAATAGTTGCACTTCTATCCTACACCATGAGAATTGCTTGTCATACATTATATAAAACACGTTTGTTTCATCGTTTATGGATTAAAAAGTAGGTTGTCTTACCCCAAGAAAGTTACTTTACAAGCCATCAAAGCTAAAAAGAAAAATTCTAAAAATATTTTCATTTGTACACATAGAGGTTTATGAGTCCCAATTACAACAATATGTAATTCAAAAGTAGTTCATTCTTTTACAATAATTGTAAAAATTGATTTGGTGTCAAATGTAGAGAAATTAGTGAGGGCCAACCTAATTTCACTATCTTTGTAATGATGCATTTGCACTCAAGGTTACAGTTAATGCACCCCCTCTCTTTCTAAAAATCAAGAGTTTTTGATCTTGCAAACAAGAATTGCCTTCCCCCTCCAACGTCGTTGATCTTGAAAAATCATATCATATGAATATGGATGTTATGGAATATGGATACCTTGGGGTATATATATGTATATATAAGATGGATACAAATACAAAATACAAAATGAGATATAAGATACAAATATATATATATATATATATATAAATGAAATATGTATGTATCCATACAAAATACAAAATACACTAATATATCCCATATTGATTGGTGGCCAAACTACTTCTAAAAATTACAAGTATTTGTGTGGGAGGGGGTACTTCTTAACAAGTAATATGAATAAGTAAATCACTTTTCAGGGGGGGGGGGTAATACAAATAAACAATTCACTAATTGAATTGTCCCCTACAAGTGACTAACTATCCATTCAAAAGACAGCTCAAAAGACAAGGGACACTAATTTCACTATTCTATGTAGTTACAGTATATCATTGGATGTGCATCCAATAGTACCTTGAATAGATGCAAAAGAAAATTTTATTTGGACAATAGATAATTGAAATATATCCCTCTGAAAACTAGAAAAAAGACAATAAATATTGAGTGTGTTTGGCAAATCAAGCAAATCAATGCCAATAACACAACAAATTGATGTCCTATTAGTTGCATAGTTGATGCTCTTTGGGCCTCTTGAGTTAACCCCTTGAGTTCCTTGACTACGTTTTCTCCCTCAAGGCAAAAATGCTCCAAAATTATCGTTTTTAATACAAGTATTAAATTTTAGAATAAAAACATTTTTGGACACATGTGACCATATAATCCTTGTAGTAAGTTGGTTTTAGAAGATGTGGAAAAATTTTCAGAAATTTTCACCGCATGGATTGCAAGATATAAGCTTTCGAATTCACAAAATCCTTTTTTTGGCCTTGCAAAAAAATGGGTAGCTACACTTCAAAAGCTCACATTTGTATGAAAAAAGTCCAAAATGGTGGTGCTTCTTTCAATTCATTCTTCAAGGCAAGTTTACTACATGCTTGAAAAATTTCAAATCATTTGGAATTGTACAACATATAGGAAAAAAATAGTAAGTAGAAAGAAGTAGAGAATGATTCAAAATATAAAAAATTCAAGAATTTAGTTATGGAATTCAAAAATGACAATTCCAAATGGTTGAAATGTTGTAATAAACAATCTACATCCTATGATTTTATTTTATTTTCAAAAAATACTTTAAATTGAATAAAATAGAGGACTTTAAAGTTTATTTTAGGGTAGAGAATCCATAATGGCCCATAAACTAAAACTCCTCGTAAGTTTCACTTCATTGATCAAAATGGAATTATTCAAATCTTTCCACGTATGTATAACTCTGATATTTTTTTACTAAAAAGAATAATTTTTTAAAAATCTTCCTAGACTACTTGCTTAGGGAAAAAGTAAAAAATGAGGCCATAACTTTTGACTCATATTTCCAAATGTCATGAAATTTATTGCACATAGAAGATATTTCTTGTCCCCATCTTCTATTAAAATTTCAACCTAAAATATGAAAATCTCCAATCACACATATCTACCCACAATTTCTATGTTGCCAAAAAATGCATGTAGGTCCTTTAGGGGTGAAGTTGTTACATTTTCCCTTCTAAAAGTACAAGTTCAATATTATCAAAGCCAATCATATTCTTTACATGTTCTCACTAAACATAGCTCCACCAATATGCCAAATGAACCCATCCAATGTTCTTGGGGTGAAAAGTGAGCAATAAATTCAAAAAAATCCCACCAAAATATTCTATAGGACATGACAAAAATTCCGATATTGTTGAGGTCAAAACTCCAACAAAACTACTTTTTTTTCTACAAATAGTTCATTGGGTAAGCCATGATGGAGATTCTTCTTAGTTTAGGGCACTAGGTGAGCCTTGTGGTTGGTTGGATGACAAAATAGCAAGTTGTATGAGTGAGACGAAAAAAAATTGCAACAAAATAGTGACTATGTATTTTGCTAAGATGAAATTTCCCAATGCTACTAGCTATGCTCTAAGTAGCTAGGAGATCAATCACGATTTAACTTATTGTAAAATCTAAAACAAGATTTTATCATTAATATAATCAAGTACAAGGTCTTCATTTAAAGTTAGTTTTGGATATAGATTTGAGAGGTCAAATACCCAAGACAAATAGAGAGAGTTGAATTGAGCAATTTAGAAATATAAGTTTTTTCATCTATTTTATTGTTTTGTTAGGTACTTTGTTGGGTTGGATTGAAGACACATTTTCATCCATTTTATAGTGTGTCTGATTTCCAAATGCTTTGACAAGTTAGATTGAAGACATAAGATTAGGTTTAGGTTGTTCATGACACCCTTTAACCCCAAAGTGACATTGAATATTTTTCCTTTTGGAATTGGTTGTATAGGTGTTCCTTTTTGAATTTTCCTCTAGGTGAATTAGTTGCTTTTCAAATAAATCAAACTACAGAAAGTGAAACTAGAGTAGGCAACATATCACTTGAAAATTTTTCAACCAGTGATTCTCTTATTTAGGGTATATTTTTGCATGGGAAAATCCTGGCCATAGAGAAAAAGTATAGGTTCAAACATGGTTCTTCTTACTTCGGCCACCCAGTACAGCTAGCAAACTTGTAGATTAGCCACAAACTTGTACTACAAAATTTTAGCTTAGCATACTAACTACCACCTCCGCTTCATAAAATCACAAAATCTAGAAAATCTTGTTGTACTCGATGTCCTATATGCAGGTAGGTTTGGCACTTCAAATGGAGGACAATTTCTTCCAAAAAATCAACAAAATTAATAAAATGAGAACCACACAAATCCAAGTGGGCAAAAGCACCTTCACACTAAATGCAACTTCCACAAATTTTTTGGGGCGATTTCAACAGCTAGATCTTCTTTGAGGCAAGAACACCCGAGAACTCTATAGAAAGAGCATGCCTGGTGAACAGTCTAGATCCAATCATCCAGAACTAACTTCTGGATAACCCTAAACTTTAAAGTGGATTAGAAATCAGAGTTCTTACTTGGATTCCTAGTATATGGTGCCATTGGGTAGGTCTTTGAGCATCCTACAAATGCTCCTTCTTGCATTTTTCCATCCAAGTTCGACAAAAGACACAAAATCAGGGTTGAGAAATGTCAAGGACACTTTTTGTCCTCAATGTCATTTTGGGGTTAAAGTATATTACTTTCACCTCTATGAAAGAAAATGATATTTTCTAGAGAATGGAAATATAAATTACAATGTGATTGGATGGAATAGTGTAACTAGAAAAAAATTCTTGCCTTTGTCTTCGGGCTCTAGCAAAACTTTGGTCCAATTTTGTGGCAAGTGCCTACATTGCAGACCCTTCCATAGATGTAAAAAAATGAATTTTCAACCCAAATTCATGAAAACCTTTTCCTAAGACAAATCTAGACTACTATTGTGTAAGTATCAAGGTAGCAAATTGTTTATGAGTGAAGGATAATTATGGATAGGTATTTGGATATCCATATACAATTATATAGCATATATGTATTGATACTTTTTCCTTGACATTTACGCATCTTTTGTATATCACCACTTCATAAAATGGCCATAAACTACCTTGTATTTTTTCCTTAAATTCCAACCTACAGTGGTATAGAAAAAAACAATTCCCACACTAGAGTAGATGTAGTTTCAAAATTTGATAAATTCGGTGTTTGTAGTAAGTTTATGAAATGATTAAATTGATATTGGAAAGAAAACTAACAATTCCTATATTCAATTCAACTACATTGCAAACAATGGATCATTTTTTTGGTATAAATTTTGTATATATTAAATTATCATTTAATATTTTACAAATTTAATAGCCAAAATTGTTTTGCCATTAAGCTTTCATAATTTTAGTTTAAACAATTGTCACAATGTTGTAAGCAAATTCAATTAATATCATTGTTGATAATATGATATAATTAGAATGAGTCCATATATATTATAGATTAATTTTGAATAACCATATTAGAATATGGATAGTTGGACTTGACTATTGGATTGGTTGGAGAATTGATAAATATGCTTAAGACAAAAGATCCTAGAGGTCAGTCAACTTTAGTAGATGAGATAATCATCTTTGAAGAATGAAATAAGTTATGGTTTGATGAATGAGAGTGAATGCCTCCATCATGCTTATCATCTAGCTTTTTGTGCTCCCTCTGTTCAAAACAGCATATGGGAAGCAACCCATTACTGATCACCCCTTTGTTTGGCAATACAGATTGTTCTCTTTCCACGCAAGAGGAGATGGGAGTGATTAACCCCTCACCACTGAAGGCCCAAACGGCTCCAAAAACAACATTCCTTTTGAAGTGTTACAAATATAAATTTTAATAAGTTATAGAGATCTCAACCATACGATCTTGTAGTGCACTTGTTGTAGATGGCATGTATCAAATTTGGTGTCATTTGACCGCATAGATTGAAAGATTATAATGTTTTAGTGTTGAAAAAGGATGCTGAAATTTTCCCAAAAACACATTTGGTGGCGAAATTCGGTTTCTAAATCTATTCAAATGAAGAAACTTTAAACTAATAAATGATTCAAAATCAGCAGACAAACACATTGATGAAAAAAAATATCATTTAATTGACACATTGTGTCTACAAAATGGCTTTGAAATGTCAAAAAACAGCAAGAAAAGTTGCAAAAAACACATCAAAAATTGAACCTCCTCCTACTAAAATGCTTCTCAGTCACTCATAACTTCTTAGATGGATATGAAATTTTGTACACACAAACTAAACAAGTATGCGCAACTTTTAAAAAAATTATTGGAAACAAACATTGTATGAAGAAGAAATAAGCCACCAAAGTTCACTCTAATTCAAAAATGTCGGGATTTTGAACTTCGAATTGCTCCCAAACATTCAAAACAATTTGGATTAGCATGAAAATTCTACCACAATAACTAGACTTCAAGGGGAACACAACCCAACAAATTTGATTGAAAACGAACATTGGATGAAGGAGATACAAGCCCCCGAAGTTGCAGCCATCAAATGTAGTTTGGTGAACTTGAATTGAACTTGTGAACTTTGATTGGCTTCCAAAAATTCGATACATCTTGGATTGATCTGAAAATTTTACCACACAAACTATAAGAGAGAGCGCAACTTTTCCAACAAGTTTTATTGGATTCGGACATCTGATACAAAAGTTACAGGACTTTGCATTTGACTTGAGGACACTTTTCATCCCCTTCAGTGGTGAGGGTTTAATTACAACATAGTTCCTGTGTAGTTGTGGCACATTGTGATTGTTTTACAACACTCTCAATTCTTGGTGGATTTTGCAATGAGCTCTTGTGGTAAACAAGAAGGTCTATATGACTAGAGTGGGAGGAATGGAATCTTTTGCTAAAAAATTCGTAGTAATTATGTTTTGAGAAATAAAAATCTAGAAAATTATGGAAACCTTCTTAACTCTATTTCTGTACACTGGAAAATTTTCCCACCCAAGAAACTTGCTCTCCAGATATGCATAACCACTTAAGTGGTTGGAAATGGGTTTCTTCCTTAGCAAATTTTAATATACGTGTGCGTAATTTTGAAGAGTGAATTCATATATAATTTAAAATAAAATTGTCACTCTATAGAAGTTTTATTTGCATTTAATCATTCATTTTTATTAGCCTATAGCTTTTGATCATGTTTATATATTTGATTCAACTTCTAGGTGTGATCTTTATTCTTCTTCTTTTGCAATTATATTTTTCGTCATTATCATCTTATTATATTTATATTGTGACATTTTTCAAATTGATATTTTAATTAAACATGCATAATATTGGTACCAACTTCTATAAACTAACAACATGCTAACCAAAGACATTTCGTAAGTCATATCACCTTGTTAAGCAAACATCACACAAAAATATTATTGTGTTACATACTTCTCTCCAATTGGCATATACAATGCATTGGTGTCAATTGTGTGATCAATATTTTGCAAGTGACTTGGCCTAAAATGACAACTTTGAAAGTGGAATATTTAAATGACAAACTAATAGTATTCTTTTAATGATATCACTCTTGATTTGAAGATCTCTTACACATGAAAAACGTTTATTATATTTTTATATCAAAGTAACTTAATTTTTTTTGTAAATTTTATAATAATGCAATTTCTAAACTTAAATTGTTAATTTATTAACAATGACAATCTTTTTTAACTTGGTTGTATTGCATAACATGTTTATGTTGCACCATATGAAAATATAATCTTCTAAAGTTGGTTGGATTTGTCTCAAGCCCTATGTCCCCCCCACATAATTATTTGGACCATTTGGATTGCTCATGGTATGGTAAATATTTCTTCTTCATAGGTAGCAAAGAATAACAAAACCTCATATGAGCAAATATTTGGATCATTTGGATTGCTCATGGTATTGCAAATATTTCTTCTTCATAGGTAGCAAAGAATAATAAGTCTCAACCACATAATAAGAAATAAATTATAGGTAACAAAAAGAATGCTTACTTGCAAAATCTATATTTTATCTTTAAAATTGCAATTTCCAATGCTATTCTTCATATTTTCTTTTTTGTAGGCCATAATTCCAAAAGTCCATCTTGAAGATTCATATCCCTTTGAAATCTTTGTCTCACTCTATTTGATTCAAATTAAACGTGGATTTGGTGCATTAATCTCTTAATTCCTCAAGTCACAATGCCCCCTTGAGGAACAAATGGGAATTTGGGTAGGCTCTTATGATCTCAATTTTTGGCATAATTTTTTTTTTCCAAGATAGAAAAATAGATTAGCATTACAAGAATTAAAATTTTAGTTTAGTTTGTACTCAAGAGCAAGAATTATGTTGTCAAATCTAAAAATATTCAAATCTAGGCATTACAAAAAATCGTAAAACCTTGTTTTTTCCCTCACATAATATGTTATACATGAACTATAGAATATTTGTAGTGAATTTTTTTCAAAATCTATATCATATAAATATAAGAGAATTAGTACTAGAATCTACACACATTTAGATGATAAAAAAAATCCAAGACTTTGTGTGCTTGCTACTCCCCCATCCCAAAATGATCTTTTAATTGTTGTAAATTTTTGGTCCAAAAATGAGCTTCCAATTCTATGTTGTATTATTGAGAATCAGTCAAATCCAACTTTTGATTATTATCTAGAATTGGCAAAGCAACCACACACAATAGTTCCCCCTTCTTCTATGCAACCATCAATTGAAAGACAAATGAAATGGACAAAGAGATCAATGAACATTATTTATTCTTGTTTTTAAAATCTCATTGAGTATTGTTTGATTAACCCCTAAATGAACAAGGCCTTTTTTTTGGTGGAAAACACTTAAAACTGCCATTTCTATGGCAAAGAGTGAAAAAAAAAATTAATTGTATTTTTTTCACATCTAACCATAGGATTTTACACCTAATTAGTATGAGAATGTGTGAAAAAAATTCAGAAATTTTGACCGCACAAATTGCAAGATATCTACGTTTAAAGTGAAGAAAACAAGTTTCCAGCACATTGCGGGATTAGATTATTTGACTTTGAACCTTCTTAACTTAAATTTTTTGCACTACAGATTTTTGAGCTTTAAATCGCTATGGTGGAGAATTGAGTTAAGAGTCTAGGATAAAAAAGAAAATACAAAAAAATTCAATTTTTATTCTTTAAAAAATTGTTAAGTAGAAGTAGGTACAAGATAAAAGGAAAATCTAAATTATTAATATCTCTAAGATTGAATTAGAATGCACTAATACCAATGGTGAGATTTTTCTAGCACGAAAATTTAACCATGAAGAACTTTTCTTTTTTGAAAATTGTAAAAATTGCATTAATAAATGAATCCTACAAGTTATTTTTTCAAAAAGATGCTTTAATTGCCTAAAAAACAAAATTGTCCATAACTTTCTCATAATAAATCCAAATGGAATGAATCAAAGCTTCAAATGTAGACAAAAATACGAGGGAATTTTTTTTTAATTAAATTCAAATTTTTGAATTTTTTTGTTGCCCCCTCTTCCTTGTTTTGAGCTTATTCGCTCATAACTTTTGTTCCTAGGTACCGAATGAAGAAAAAATTATATTCCCACAAAGTTGATCATTTTTTCTATCTTCATAAAAAGTTTCAAAAATTTTGGACAAAAATTGAGACTGTAGGTACCTTCGCAAAATCCCATTTGTCTTCCAAAGGGATAATCATGGTCCTTTACAGGTTAAAGGAAATGAAGCTCTAGGCCTTCCTACAAGACAAACTAGAAATCCGCATATGATCTTGGACCCATACTTATTACCCGCAAAATGACAACTTCACACTCAACAATTAAGTGCCCATTGATGCTCCTTGAAAATGCCTATAAATACTACAAAAGCAAGAATAAAAAATTATTTAAAAAAATTCCACATCACTTCAAATTATATGAAAAAATAAATAAATTTCATGTTAATTTTTAAATTTAAAATATCATATTTTTTTTATTTTTTTGTCTTTGCACTTGGTCAAAAGTCAACAAATATTCTTGAGGTCCCAAAATTTCTCTAATAAGTGCACTAAACTCTACTTATAACTCAAAACATGTTGAAATACTGTTATTTTCAACCTTAGTCTCGAACATTCTATCCAATTAGAAGATCATTTGGGATGAAGCAGGAGAATTGCACTTTGATAAAAGCCCCAAAACTCAAAGTTTAAGGACAGTAGGAGTGCATCAAATTCTATTCAATAACAACTTGAAATGGGTTGGAATAACTTTCTTTTCACCAAAAAATTCCAAACATTTTGTATACCCAATTGGAAGATCATTTTGGGTAACAATGGGGAGTATATGTTTGTACTCATTTGTTGTTCAAAATTTGAAGGTTTGGTCCTCATCTCTTGAAGTTCAAAGGCCTTTTTTTTTTTTTTCAAATTATACAATATTTTAATTTTTGTTTTCTTGCATTGAGGCAAGAAACTAGAAAAATGAAAATTTGGATATTGAACCATTGGATCTTATACTAAACTCGTGTAAGAACATGTTGTAAGACTTTTGTGAAGTTTTGACAACATAGATTGGAAGATATTTGTATTTTGAAGAGAGTCCCTTTAGAGGGACATTGCTACACTCGATTATAAAATAGTTTTGAATCCTAAGAACTTCAATTTTTTGCACCATCAAATTTGGTTTTCAGTTTTTTTATAATGAAGAAATCAAGTTGAGAGTCTTTGAAAAATTACTTAATTGATTTTTATCCTTTAAATAATATAGGGTAGAAGTAGGTGAAAGATTGAATGGAATACCAAATCATTAATAGTTCTTAGAAGGTATTAAAATATGCAAATTCCAATGGTGAGATTATTGAAGCAAAAAACTAACCTTGAATGAATTTTTTTTTAAATTGTGAAAATTGAATTCCAAAACAAAGCCACTATGTTCTTTTTTCAGAGAGTTGCTCTAAATGCCACAAAATAAATTGCTCCACACCTTTCTAATCCGAATGGAATGAGTTAAAGATTTTCAAATAGAAATAAATGTATTATGAGTATGTTTGACCTGAAAATGTTCCTTTTTAGAAAATAATCCGTTAAAAAAAACTTGGACAAATAATTAAAATAAAATATCTTTGAAATTTTCCATAACTAGAAATTAGAATTTTGAGCATAAAAGAAATCAATCTTCTAAAAATTTATTTTTCAATCTTCAATCAGTCTTAGGAAGAATTTAAATTTGGGTTCAAATTTTATTGAAAATCATTGGTTAGTGTAGTTAATATAAATATATGGAGTTGATATAATTATAAGGGTATGACCTGTGGATCATATTTTAGAAATTTTGTTTAATAACCGTCATTAATTTATCCTCACATTTTAGAATACATCTTCACAATTTTGGACTACTTCTAGTCCTTGAGGGTTAAATTACTCTTGTACAAGATTACTAGATAGGACTAGTCATGATCAAGTTTGTATCCAAAATCATACCATGATAAATTTAGATATTAACCCCCAAAGGACCAAACAATGTATTTTGGCAACTTAGAAATTTTGGATAGCTCACTAAGAATGAAATTTTTTTTCTTTGAAATTTCCCACAACATGTGGGCAAGGAGTAGCTTTAAGGTGCAACAATTTTTATAACTTTTGACTACATAGTTGAAAAGTTATTGTATGGTAAGTAGATTTTTTTCAATTCATACAATTCAAAAAATCATTTTTTCAAGAAATAATAATTTTAACTTGGTTTTCTAGATTTATACGTATGTGAAAAGCTTTGAAATTCATTTCGTTTTGATTGATGAAATGAAAGTTATGAGGCGTTTTTGTTTGCAAGCAGTTATGGAATCTCTACTCTAAAAGAAACTTTGAAATCCTTTATTCAACTCATTTTCAATATTTTGGGAACAAAAAAAAATCATTGGATGTAGATTTTTTCTTAGGACATTACAACCATTGGGGGTGGCATTTTAAATTCCATAACTAAATTAACTCTTCACAATTTTGTATTTTGAACCATTCTCAATTTCTTTCTACTTACTATTTTTTTCAAGCATGATTATATATATTTCTTTTGAATTTTTTAAAAGGTATTCCCAACTTATTTCTTCAAGATATCATGGAGAGTTGCAAGTTGTAGAATCTACACATTTTTGGTTTAAATGTTTGAAAGATGAAATCTAATCATTTGGGAAGAATTGGAAATGCTCCTTTTTGAATTCCAAGCCTCATGATCTTGCAATTGGCAAGGTTTTCTATTTTGAAATTTTTAGGGGTGTATCTTAACAACCATTATCTAAAAGATCCTATGGTTGGATTTGTTAAAAAATAAATATAGATGAAGATTTTAACCTTGCTTTGGAGACTAGTATTTTGAAGCATTTTTGAGCCTCTAAACATGAAAGAACTTTAGGGGTTAAATGGATATTCAATAGAAAAATAATTAATTTAGATTATGAATTTGGGAAATCTATTAGATAGATTGGTGGTTTCTTCTAATTTTTTATACAATATTTAAATGTCTATTTATGACTTCACCTAAGTTTAGCTCTAATTTGCCTCTACAAGATTGAACATCACTTGAAACACAAGTACAACTAATAATAAGATTTAATAACCCCTAAAGTTCAAACATGATTTTTTGGCATTATAGATATTTTGGGCAACTCACTATGAGTAGAATTTTCAATTTTTTTCTTTGAAATTTTCATACAATATGTGGTCGAGGAATAACTTTAAGGCCCAACAATTTTCATAAGTTTTGACTGCATGGTTAAAAAAATATTGTATGATAAATAGTTTCTTTCCCAACTTGGGCAGATCACTTTTTTCACTTTTTTCAAAAATAAAATTTTGAAATTAATTTTCTGGATTTATATATGTATATATATGGAAAGCTTTGAATCATTAATTTTTTTTGATCAATGAAGTGAAAGTTATGAGGAGTTTTAGTTTGTGGGCAATTATGGATTCTCTACTCTAAAATAAACTTTGAAGTCCTTCATTTCACTCAATTTTCAATATTTTTTGAAAAAAATAAATCAGAAGATGTAGATTGTTTATTACAACATTACAACCATTGGGATTGTCATTTTCCAAATCCATAACAAAATTCTTAACAATTTAGTATTTTGAATCATTACCTACTTTTTTCTACTTACTATTTTTTTTCCTATATGTTGTACAATTCCAAATGACTTGAATTTTTTCAAGCATGTAGCCAATTTGCCTTGAAGAATGAATTAAAAGACGCACATCCATTTTGGACATTTTTCATACAAACGTGGCCTTGTGAAGAGAAGCTACCCAGTTTTTTGCAAGGACAAAGAAAAGATTTTTATCAATTCAAACGCTAATATCTTGCAATCTACATGGTGGAAATTTCAGAATTTTTTTAAACATGTTCTCAAACCAAATTACTACAAGGTCCTATGGTTCCATGTGTCCGAAAATGTTTTTTTTTTCTAAAATTTGTTTTTTGTACTAGAAATGGTAGTTTTGGAGCGTTTTTGGTGAGAACATAGTCACAAACCTTTAGAGGTTAAATAATAGGTGATCCGATTTTAATTTTTGAACTTGTGATTGCTTTTTCACTTCACCAATAGTAAATTTGTATAAAACTAAAGTAAGTCTTCTTCTTACCAATGTCTTTTTGTTTTCAATAACTCTAGTATCATTTATTGTCAAACATATACTTTGTGTCCTAAAGTAGTCAAGATCCTTTCTATTATCTTCATCAATAGCTACTAAGTTTATGAATTCATAAGGCTAATACTTGATGATTAAAACAAAATTTATATCCAAATAATAGCATATATTTTGTGTACAAGAAAAAATGAAATTAAATAGGTGAATATCTAATTATACATATGAGAGTAGATGCAAAAAATACTTATCAAAATTGAAACAAAATGATCATAGTCTTCTAAATTTTAATATTTTTCCAAAGTTCTTTTCAAGATGTTTCAAATGTCAATTTTTTGTAATGTCCCTTACAATGTCATCTACCTAGCTTTCAGGGATGGATATTACAATTAAGTGTTAAAGACTTCATTTACAACCAATATTGACATCTACACATTCCAATTAATTATTAGAAGTACTACACTGCTAAAGAAATAGTATTCAGGAAAGTTTGAAATCTCCTACTTTGCCACAAAAGTCCTAATTTAAATCCTAAAGTTGTTGAGGTGTTTTTGAGCTAAACTCCTACAATACAATACTTAAGGTACATAAGGTTGAAAATAAGGTAGACTGGTCAAATTTGTGAATTTTTTTGCAACTCCTAGCTACAAGATCTTATAACTAACTTGAATGTAGACTTCTCCACCAATTTTCAGACCCAAATTCTTTAGCATTTCTAAGACCATTATGTTCAAAGTACATGTAGAACCTCCCTTAGTGCATGGTGTTGGGACTATGCACTAAGAGAGGTTTATGCATTTAGAGAAGCCATAGGACCACTTGTCTTTTTTATCTTGAAGTATGTGCCACATGTCTTTTCATCTTGAATCATGAACATGGGCCACCTATTGTCTACAAACTCTCTTAATGCATATTATACACCAAGGGAGGGTGCACTAAGAGAGGTTCTACTTGTAGTACAATAAGCTTTTTCCAATCATTTCAAAAGGTGAAGTCTCAACCTTGAACTTTTTAAGAAAAATGCTCATCTTCCACTATCTAAAAATAATATTTAAAAATTGACTTGAAAATCTAAAAACAAAGATGAAAAAAGAACTTCATTTTCATCCTTTAAAAAATCATTACATAAAAGGGATAAAAGATAATAGAAAAAAACCTAATCACTAATAAATGTAACATGGGGTTGAAACATACTACTCTTGATTACAATGGAAATGTTATAGACAACAATCCAAGCCCCATGCACTTTTTTTGTTTTCAAAAATTGTAAATATTGGTCAAGAAACAAACCTCTTAGTTATTTTTTGGGTGACATTTCATGACTATCTACAAAACATAATTTGTCATATCTTTTTATTCACTCATTAGAATGGAATGAATAAAAATTTTCCTTGTAGGTATGAAACTATTCTACAAGAAAATATATTTTTCCAATTAAAAAAAATACTTCTCTAGCTACTTGAAAGTTCTAAGAAATAAAATAAATGACATACAACTTTAACAACAAACTTGTTTGACAAATTGGATCTTTAACAACAAACTTGTTTCTTTGACAAATTAAATCATTCAAAAGCTAAGAGAAATCCCCACTTTACATATAAGTTTCAGAAAATACCATCAAGAATTGCATTCATATGCGCTTGCCCAAGATGCACCCCCCGTCTCAGTCAATGAAAGGCTTTAGGGGTTAAGACATAGAGAGCAGTGAACTCACACTTGCAAGACATTGGATCCAACAAAAATCACAACCTCAGAATGCACACCTCCCCACATTCAGCAACTCTCCGTATTCTTCTCTGAGACACCAAACAATCGTAAAACATCATCCAAAGCTTGAAAAAAACACAACAAAATCACACTCGCGAGTGACAAAGATCTACTTGCAAGCAACCCACCATCTCCATTGCTAAAAACAGACAATTCCATTTCAAAAGCCCAAATCACAAGTTTCGCAAAATCCCAATCCTTCACATGCCCCAAACCTAAAATGCCGTCTAAAGATGTGGAGGACCAAATCAGTACCTAAACAATCAGTCCCTAAACATTGTTACTAATTGCAGTCTCCTGTGCAAACAGACACTTATAAAACCGCATCTCAAAGCTTGGGAAAAAAACAAACACTCAGGAAACTCCTAATTGCAAAAAGCAGTCACTGATTCCATTTCAGAAGCCTGAATCGTATATGCCGCAAAATTTCAGAGGCCTTCGACCTGCAACGATGCCACTTACAGAAGTGAAGTATGGAATCAGTACCGAAACAATCAGCTCCTAAACATTGTCACTAACTGTAGTTTCCTGTTGCAAACACAGAAACTTTGTAAAACACCATCTCAAATCTCGGAAAACAAAAACAGAAAATAGAAAACTCATAATTGCTTGTGACATATATCTCCACCCTCTCCATTGCCAAAACCAGACACGGATTCTATTTCAGAAGCCTAAATCATATGTGACGCAAAATTCAGAGGGCTTTGACCTAAAACGATGCCGTTACAGAAGAGGAGTGTGGAAACAGTACCGAAACAATCAGTTCCTAAACATTGTTACTAATTGTGCTTTCCTGTGCAAACAGACTTGTAAAACACCATCTCAAAGATTAGAAAAAAAATGAAATATAACAGAAAACTCATAATTACTTGTGACATATATCTCCACCCTCTCCATTGCAAAAACCAGACACGGATTCCATTTCAAAAGCGTGAATCATATGTAAAGCAAAATTCAGAGACCTTCGACCTACAACGATACAGAAGTGCAGTACTGAATTAGTACCTACATAATCAGTTTCCTAACCATTCTCTCTCGAGCCCCTCAACTTGCAGCTTCCAACTCTTTTAGGGTTTCCTCCGTGCCTCAATTTGCCAAGGCTTCAGCATCCTCAGCTTTAGCTACCGAACATGGTATGGTATGGTACGATTGTAAGCATTGGATCAGTCAGTCATCGGCAGTGGCGAGCTGCAGGGAAAGGAGCTCCTCCTCGGGAATGGAGCGGATGAAGCAATCGGATTGCGGATGCGCCACGCACATGAGCGCGTAGCCCCGCTCCTTGACATCGTCGCTCAACATGCCTTGGTCTTGGTCGACGCTGCCTCTTTCGAGCTTCGCAGGGCAGGTCATGCACACTCCCAGTTGACAATCGTAAGGAACTTCCAGACCGGCCGCAATCGCCACCGAGAGAATGGTCTCACCTTCAGGAACCTCCAGCACGTGTCTCTGCCCCTCGTGCTCAATTTCTACCTTGTAAGTCTGGGCCCTACATTGGAATCGGCCGAAGCGGCGTTGCCTTGAATTCAGACTCACGGATGTCGAAAATCGTTTCTCTAACCCTTGAGTGAAGGTGGTGGTGGTCGCTAATCTGGCAACAGTCTGAGGGGCAGACAACAGAGACATCGCCATGTTGCCTTCCACTCAATGCAACCTTGCCTTCACTTACAAAGTGCAAAACCTTTAGTCACTGCATCCGCAACAGACTCATGAGTACTAAGCAGCAGATCGACTCGAGAATCTCCCAAGAGGAGAATAGACCTAGGAGTCAAGAATTGTGCGCCACATCGATTCTAACGCATTCTCCGCAACAATTCCCATTCATATTATCCAGACAATCAGAAAGAACCATCCTCAGTTCCTCTGCAACGAAAAACCTCCCAAAGTCGTCGCTGCAATTGAAAGAACGAGCAAGCTGCTAAAGTCAACCTGGGCAACAATGTCGAAAGCCGTTAAGCCACCCCGAAGGCGAACAAACGGAGCTGAGATTCAAAACCTCAGCAATGCTTGGAGTTAGAGACTAACTGCAAATTACAAACTCAGTAGTACCATTATCCATCCTCTGGACATATCTCCCCTCCAAAAACCAGGTAGAGATCACGTACCATGAAACGGAAGACGACGTGCAGTGGACCACCATACCCTCGGCGCCGAGAAGAGGAAGAATTAAGGCTATCCACAACGCCAAGAGCCCACAGGCTGAGAGCGGGATTGGGGTCTTCTCTCTCACACCGCCGCCCTATTACCGTGTGGAAAGTCATCCAGCCGGTGGTTGTGAGCCTGTGAGGGTAACGAGGTTTACGGAAATGGCGGAGGAGTCTTTACGAATATTTTTTGAAGGATAAAAAAAAGGTTCTGGAAATAGCGCGGATAGGGGAGTCTTGATTTCCATCCGAGGTTGCCTGCTCTTGGGGTTGTGTCAGTTCGTTGTGGATAACTGGGCTTCCTTTTCGTCTTCTTCGTTGGCGCAAACCTTTAGCCGCGATTGCAAGCTTGCACTCACGACGACGGCGATGGCTTCGGGTTGAAAACCTTCTCCACACCTTTATCATTTTTCGGGAATGCCTGGTATGTTCTCCCGCTTTATTACTATCAGATTCGAACCTGCAGTGAAGTCTGTTAAAAGTTGTTCTGCGTGATGGGGTTAGCTCGTCTAGGGGTGTAAGAGACGTCGCAGGGACTACAAGAAAGCACGCATTTGTGAACAGGGGAGAGGGTCTTTGCTTGCGATGCCGTGCTTCTCTTGTGCGCAGTGACAGCTACAGGTTGTCAGGGTGTGCATTCCTTCCGACAGCATATTCTCCATTGCGTTCGTTGCGGCCAACATTTTCGTAGACGACGATTAGCTCTTGAATTCCCAATGTGGCAAAATTTGAAGTCGTAAATTTGAAGATTGTGCTGGAGCATTCTTAGAAAATGCCGAGCTGCGTTTAGAAGGAGAGCTTTGGCTCTGTCTAGATTCCCTTGTGTGTTTGAACTTTAGTGCCTAATTTTATGTTTGGTGCGATTAGACGACATTTTTGTTTCGAGTCCTGCTTCATGTGCCGCTGGAATCGTGATCGGCGTATGATTGACGCCCTTAGTGAATCGACACAATGCCTTGGTGTTAGGGTGTGGTCTGGGAGCCAGCTATTGAGGTGCCTACACGATTGTGTCTGTTACAAGAGAGCGAGAATGAGTACTTCTCTCAATGGCAGGCAATGCAATGCGGTGAACTCTAGTACAATAGCGAGGTCCTGTACTGTACATCATTCTCTGCGGACAAGGTAATGGCAATCAAGGGACAAGGTAATCTTTCAAGATAATTTTTGCTAACCATGGCCTTGATTGCCTTTACTGTGCAGTGGCCTACCAAAAGAATGTCGTCCCTCCAGTGCAGTGATGGGTGAGTGGACGGCAATCTTTTTGGGAGGCCACTGTACATAGTACTAATGCAAAGGGCAGTTTCTACTTCTACAATTTGTTTTGGTACCTAATCAGACCCTAGGATCTTGAAGCTCATATTGTGTTTGTCCCATCCTCAAAATTTTGAGCGTTGATCGAAGTGTGCTAGAAGATCATAACAATCAAAATTTTTGACTTAGACTTTAAATTCAGGGAAAGTTTGTGCACTTGGTTGCATAATTTCTAAATCAGATTCTTTGGTGGGTCTTAAGTACAATTTGAAGGCCTAACAATATGGGCTCTAATCCTTTTATTCTACACCATCCACATCAGCATTGAAATCCTGGATTGGCATTATGGTTTCTGCCCAGCGTCATCTTACAAATTGGTTTAGCAGTTGGCTGATCCCCAAAATCCGAAATCGGTTTTATATTTAATTAGCAGTTTTGAGTAGGTGATATTAGGAATTTCTTTTGTCCAATTTAATTTATTTTTTGACCAGCGCATCCAACATCCTTTGCTGATTCTGGTGATATATAAAATTTGGCCCCATCTGAAGTATATTTCTCACAATAAGATCAAGTGAGTTGGTCATTTTAAACCATGAGTCTTGGTCTTCCAGGGGTTAACCATTGTATAAGTGACTGACGCAGAGACGAGGAAGAAAGTGGCGGCCACTCCAGGTGAATGAAGTGAGAAAATGGCGTCTGCCCTAACCTCCGGTGGAATCGGATCGGTGAGCGGGCATACAGAGCAGACATGGATGCCTGCCGAACGACCCGGGGGCTCTAAACCACCTGCAATGGCTGCCTACAGTCCTACTGGCCCTCTTTCGCATTCAAGCCACAACAGACAGGAGCTATCGTTCTGTCCAACATGGTACCATGGAAACTCCAAGTTCTCCCTTTGCAAGCATTTGATGGGATCCTTTCAGAAGAAAGACCTTTACGGCCTCCAGCTCTCAGTGCGCGTTTGTTGCCGTGCTATCCTCAAAGAGACGCCAGTAGCCAGTTCTTTAGAGGAGCGTGATCAGGTGAGCGATGTTGATTGGACTGCGTTTCTTTCACAGACAGATGACGAAGATAGTCTGAAAGTGAAGCTAGTTGAGAAGAAGAAAAAGACGAGAAAGGTGAGGGTAGTGAAGCAGAAGTTGACGGCCAAGGAAGAGCACGTGGGGAGGAGCTTGGAAGCCATTGGGGTTCGAAATGCATCACTGGCCAAGTGCGTGACTCAAGGAGTTGGAATGACCGAGGAGGAGATGCTGGAGTGGATGAGCATGCTGAATCGTTTAGGGGTTGCGCACTCTGAGATTGTGTCCATTTTGGGAAAGGAAGCAAGCATACTGCGTGCTCATATACCAGATGTGGAGCTTCTTTTTTCGTATCTGAAAGAGGATTTAAACCTTGACAGAAGCACCATTGCATCCATGTGTATGACGTGGCCTGGTCTGCTTCTCTGCCCAGTGCAGCACGTGCAGCACGTCACGGGTTACTTTGTGTCCGTGGGGCTGAAACTTAGTGATGTTACAGGGGTGTTAGTTAGGCGGCCCCATGTGCTGAGCTATTCTCTTACACGCATTCAGTATAGTGTTCAATGCTTGCTGGAATCAGGAGTATTGGTTGACGATCTCGTTCCCATTTTAAAGAAAGTACCAGAGCTTTTTTCTGATTTGACTCAGAAGAACCTCGACTCAAAATTAGAGTTTTTGTTGAAAGTAGGTCTGGGATCCGGTGCATTAGGCAAGGCGATTGCGAGGCGACCGAACATTTTGAACTACAGCCTAGATAGCATGAGGGTCGCTTTTAAGTACCTGACAACATTGATGGTTACTCGCGATGTTCCTAAGCTTGTGAAACGGTATGCTGAGGTATTGGTGCTGGATCCGCAACGGAAAATGGCTCCCATGGTTGACTATTTGATCTCTCTTGGTGTGCGAAGGGAAAAGATTGGCAAGGTGATCTTGCGGAGACCGCAGCTTCTGGGCTATACTATACCAGGCCTACAGCCCACTGTACAGTATCTTATTGAACTGGGTGTGAAGCCGGAGTTTTTGGGCAAAGTCATCTCTACTTCTCCTCAGGTCTGCATCATAATGTCTGTTTACCAGTTTTGAGTTCGCTCTCTTCCTTTCATTAGGTTGCTCTTGTAGTCTGAAGATCCTCCCATTAGGTTGCCAAAGTTATTAATGCTAAGTTACTGTTAAAATCTAATAGGACATTAGATCAATATCAAAATAATTTATAAATTAATATCAAGACAATGTCAACTTCCAATCAATTAAAAGGTTAACTGAATAGTTGCAATGTGATATCAAGTTAATACTCATGACACTAACATAACCCTATAATTGAGTAAATTGCATGTCCGTAATACTAACATTAACTCAACACGAGGACTAAATCTCATGCCTATTAGCTTAACATCCAGAGCCTTGACAATCTAATTGGGGGTGTGGGGTGTGGGGTCCTTTTGTGATGTTACTTTCATTCGTACTGATAACCTAGTGGAGTTAAAAAAGGAAACGAGCGGGCATTTTGATAGAGTTGTCTGCACAATTGGTAGGCTCCCTGGTTAAGATTTAACTTCATTTTCGATGAATTTGAAATACAGTGTGCAGCCTTTGATTTCTTGAGTTGTGTCTTAGAGCCTTGTGAAGAGGGTATGTCTGAAGGTAGTGAGGTTCCTCCTTGGCAGGTACTTACGTTGAACGTGGAGGAGAAGCTAAAGCCAGTAGTGGAGTTTTTCCGCAGCATGGGCTTAAACAAGGAGCGTGATATTGAAATGTTGCTTATTCGGAATGCCCAAATATTATGTTGCAGCATTGAGAAAAACCTCCGACCCAAGTTCATCTATTTCAAAGGTCTTGGGCTGACCGAGAAGTCCATCGCAAACATGATTGTCCTCTTCCCATCCATGCTCGGTCAGAGCATCGAAGGCTCCTTAGCTCCTAAATTCAACTACCTTATTTATGAGATGAATCGGCCTATAGAGGAGCTCGTGCATTTTCCCCAGGTATGAAGTCTCAAGTCCCTTCCTTTTGAACTAGTCACCACCTCAACTGTTATTTGTGTGTTATTCTGGACTTCATATCTTGTAAATTCCTTCCTCTAACTGAACGCAGTCTTTTCCACTCCACCGATATTCAGGTGCATCCTCTGAGAAAACCCTTCAATTAATCGACTGCCTTGCATGTACAGTACTTTGGCTACAGCTTGGAGAAGAGGATAAAACCCCGGCATGAGATGTTGAAGGACAAGGCTATATCCACCAGCCTCGCATCAATGCTGGCTTGTGTGGATAATGACTTCAAAGCTCGTTACCTGTCTGGTCAGCCACCAAGCCGTGCCCCATATAGCAGGAAGGTCAAAGTGATCGATGAAGATGAATCGGACTCTGAGTGAGATCCTTGCTGTTCCTAGACTCTCACCATCGTGTGCAGAGTGTGTAATTTTTGACTAGTACCCAAAAGGTGCCATTGTGAGGTTTCCCTCTTACATTTACGCAGAGGGATTTAATTGGAGGTTATCTTGAGATGTTAGATCTGAGGAACTATGTATCGAATTGAATTTCGTGATGGAAGGACACAACGTTTTCTCGTTCGATTTGTACAACTGTGTAAACAATTGTGTTTTGGTGAGACTCTATTTCGCTCGTTCCTTAGGTGTCCTTTTGATTTGACACAAGTGGTTCCCTTGTTCCAAGTCTTCCTAGTTGTGGCCAGACTCATGTATTTTGGTGTTGCGATTTCACTCGACTTACACTTGTGCAGGGGCACTGCAGAAACTTTCATGAACAAAACTTTTCTTCTGAGGTACAATTTGGTGGCTTTGAACATGTCATTCTTGAGGAGTTTCCTTCACACCCTTGGAACAGGAATCTAAGTTAGATTATTTTTGTGCTCAATCGTGAGCTCATCTCCTGTGGGAGGTACCAATTGGTAGTGGAAGAAGTCTGGCCACTCATGTAGGCCACACATGTCTCCAGTGAATGTCAAAAGTTGAGTCCTTTTTTAAGTTGCCATCTCCATTGGAGAATGTGAATTAAAATGATTAAGCAAGTAAAGATGTTACCCAGACAACAAATGGCTAGAGGCAAAATGTTCTACAGTGGTAAGAAAAAATAGAATAAAAATCAACAACAAGCCAATGTTTGGGGAGTTTTTGAACTACACCATCAATAATCTTTCATTTCCCATATTCAATTGATTTTTCACATCTCTACTTCGACAAATGCCATTATGCACACTACAATTAGTCTCTTTTTTTATTTATTTTTATTGGTTTCACGGTGAAGATTTGTTCTTTTTTTTTGGTTCATTTTTATCCATCACAATAGAGAAAAACATTGTACTTTGAAGGGGACGCTCTGAACGAAGAGTTTGTTTCTCCAAGACTCGTACCTTTTCCAGGAAACATAGGCAGAGGCCTAGCAGTACTGCCCTCGTTAGTAGAGGGAAGATATTCACAATACAGAACCTGCTACACTTGTCTCAGCTGCACTATCGACCAAAGACGTCGCATGTGTATGACTGAATTTTGTGGTCAGTTCTCACGACTGCTGATTTTAGAAGCATGTCATCATAAAGGAGGACCGGTGATGCAATTATATTCAAGTGCTACGGTATTATGTAACTGCTAATGCGAGGGTACCATGGCTGTACCGACTGCCCTACTTGCCGCGTAGGGGACAAAGCCATAGCCGCGGCCCAAGAATCGTGAACTTGTTCCGGAGAAGTCACCTGGAGAGCAGCAAATTAAAGCTCCCAAGTTGCAACCCATGCCGCCATGAAAACAGCTACAGAGCAGCTACAAAGTAGCCACCCCAACACACATGAAATCCCACTCACTGCTACAGAGTCTGTCTGTCTGTCTGTCTGTCTGTCTGTCTGTCTGGGTCCACTGTGCACAGGGGAGATCATTTCATACTAACCTCTAGAAGCAACCGTTGCACCAGACTCTTTCAAAATCTTGTGCTTTAGTACAAAAGCACTGATCCATCATTTTCACAACCACCGAATATTATCATCGAAACCACCCTAAAATCATGCGCCTTTGCTGCAATCCTGGCTTAGACGTTCGCTTCCCAAAGTGCACGAGCTCCTGCAGTCATCAGTCGCACAATCTTTTGTGGGCCAGCTTCACTAGCTCACGCTGAGAGTCCCGTTTCACTTTCCAGTACCTTTAGATCCTTGATGCGCATGCGCACCAGCATCTTGAGGATCTCGTGATCTCCCTGGCAACCATCGATCGTCCCTCCCAAATCTCCAACTGCATTGTAAATCTTTCCTCTGGAGTCGAAAATACTGTAGAAAACAAAATCCCAAGACAGCGTCCATTGCAAAGCCCGAAGCTCCCAGGAGTTATGAGCTCTGCGATTCTCACGCTGGACTACTGTAGTGAGAAGCGGGAACAGGACGACGTTTATTACTGGCATGATCTGGTTCTTTGTGTCAATGATAAAATTAATGAAGGCGTTGACAATTGATGGATCCCTGTTGCAAATACTTGTGCAACTGTGCTAGTGACTGAAGTGATCAAATGGTGTTGGGGCAAGGAACTGAAGGCCACTTTTCACAACTGCAAGACATGTATAGCGGTGTCAGTGCGTAAGTGGCTGTGGAAATATGGTTGGCGGGGTTTACGAATCTGGCGCTGCTGCTATAAAAGGGTCGACTCACTGTCTCTGTGAGCAGTTCTAGCCAACCTGAAAACCTGTCTGGCTTGCAAAGGGAGGGAGCCTGCAGTCATGATATGGCACTCGGAGCGCCGCTTTTAATGCGATGTTTCCCTCCTCCAATTGCCCTCTCCTACGAATAATAATTTTTACTTTATTTCTATCCTTGCCCGAGTCCAGTCTGTGCATGCTCGTTTTTCGGAGTGAGATTAGAGAACAGGGTGCCCAGCAATGGAAGAAGCCATCACTGGTAAAAAGTTCTATTGTTGGGTCATTTAAGCTTTCCATTTTGGACCAGGCGATTGTTGGGTCACTTGGGTTGCAGTTACTAGCTTGTTTCGTAGGGTTAACGTAGTGGGGAGATGATGCTCCATAGCATAGCGCAGCTCCAGCGATGGGCTTAGGTGTCTGTTTCTTTTTACTTCTTTAGTTGATTCTGTTTTTTCCGTTTGTGGATTCGATGATGTTCGGGAAGAGTGATGATCATGAGTGACTTGGATGTTGTTTCGACCTTTGTCGTGGCTTGAGGATTGTTGTCGTGTGAGCGACAAAAGCGAGTGTGTCCGGTTTGAGGTTTTGGTAAAGATTTGGCAGCTCTCATTTGCGTTCTGGGGTTTAGAATGCCAACCGAGGTTAGCATTTCAAACCAAGCAAGGCGATCACCGAGCGACGGGAACAAAGGATTGAAGCGAAAAGACGGCGGGAACATTGCGTATTGCAGGATTGACTTTAGATTGTCTACTGGGAGTGAGGATCTTTCGGAAACAGGCACGAGCTCACCCCTTCGGTAGCGATGGTAGCCCAAGGATTGATGGAATCGACAAATGCGGAGCAGTGAGCGGAAGCACAGTAGAGAGCTAGCAATATGAGGGGCCGGAGAAAGCGAAAGATATTCACCGCCCCAGTGGGATCGTGTGAGCAAGGCTGGTAGTACATCACATTGAAGACACAAGCAGGAATCAGGCGAAGAAATCGGAGCTCTCGCAGGCGCTGGTTTCGGAGTGTGGCATTCATGGCCGAGTCATGGCGGTTGTTGCATCTCGTTCGTGTGATGTTCATCGCTTGTGCCTTGCACTTTTCCAGGTCTGGTTCACATCCTGTACCCTAAAAGCAATTTAATTATGTCCAGAACCGCAATGAAATGTAGCTTGTGGTCGAATTCGTGCAAGGACTCGGGTTTTGGCATTGACAACACCGCGATCTTGGTTTCTGTCGCAATCAATCAATCCTCGTTACGAAGGACGTTGTATTGCATAGGAATGCCGAGTATTTAGGAGTTTAAGCTCGTGTGTCTTACGCCGTTATTTGGGAAGTCCAGAACTGTGCGTTTTGAGTATCAGAGCTGGAAGTTGTGGCTTGAAGTTTCTGAGTTCCAGGCTTCCCTTTGAAATGTGTCTGTGTTTTTGCTGTTTCGTTATTGTCCCAGCGGCCAGTCGGGAGTGACTGTGAATTGCAGTCATGGCGGTTTCGACGGAGCGCGGGTGTCCGGCGCTGCAAATTTCGTCGCGAAGGAAGTGGAGGTGGAATTTATTCAGGACTTCGGTGAAATGAATTACCAATCGGCACGACCTTGGAAATCGGCAGATTCTGGTAACATCTGGACCTTGATAATTGTCTCTCTTTCACTCGAGTGCTGCAATTTCATACTTCGAGCGAAATTTTTGCTGAGTTGGACTCCGAGTTCCATTTATTTCCCAAGTAGTTGACCATCCATTTGCCAAAGAGACACACTTATAAAGTATAGATTTATAGTCTGTATGAGCAAGGTATTTTTTGTCAGTGTACAATCATCGTTATCATGCAAAACCAAAATTCTCTAGAGATTGTGTAATTATGAAAGCAGGGAACTTAAATTCTTTGGGTCCAATGACACTGGAATTTCTTCTAGTGAGCACCCCAAAACTTCTCTCGTTTAGAATCCAACAATTCATTCTACAGTACCCTTATTGAGCACCCTCTAAATTGACATGAAAAGCAGCCCCTGGTCAACACCTCCTTAGTTGAGAGCTTCTGAAGCCAAAGAGCCATTGTCATCACTTGTGAGAGTATGGCAGAGCTTTAATTTTACTTGATTTGCACAGATTTGGCATGACTTTGCTAGAAAGAACTCTTAGTTGTCTCTGCTCTCAAAAGACGCCACGCCAGTACTATTCAAGAATGTTATGGGCTCCTTCCCGGGCGTCAGTTCCCTGGTAGATCATTACAAACGTACACATGACCGCTGGTTTTGCTCACAGAATCGAATGCTGGTGAGTCCTGAGAATGACAAATGAAGCTTTAATTTTAGTTGTGGTTTTGTGTTCTGTTGTGCAGACACTCCTGAGCCAGTGCGTCATGAATCAGGATGGGTTTCAAGGCGATTGATGGGGGAACAACGAATTCCAGACGTAGTGGTAATTGGAGCACCGCCATCTGCTCTGCCTGCTCCTGCTGCTCCTGTACAGAGTCCACCTCCATTGCAACAACCGCCGTCAACACCTCCAGCACCGGCACCAATAACACTGCCTCCTATTAATGCAACATCGCCCCTGCCAGCGCTACTAGCTCCATCCCTTCGTGACCTAGAAATGGAGGCGATCCTGTATTTCAAAGGCGAATTGACAGCCGATCCAACGGGCGTTTTCAAGCTTTGGAATGACACCAATAACCCTAATCCCTGCAACTGGTACGGCATCCAGTGCAACGCTGCGGGTCACGTCATGTCGCTAAGTCTTCCAAACCGCAATTTAGAAGGAGTCTTGACGCGCCGCATTGCGAATCTGCCGTTCCTGGAGGTTTTGGATCTCGGTGGAAACTCGATGACGGGCCCCGTGCCGGACGAGATCGGGTCGCTGCAACGCTTACGTGTGCTTCGTCTCGCGGGGAATTTGTTCAAAGGTCCGTTTCCATTGAGCCTCGCGTCTTGCGTGACGATCGAGGAGCTCGACGTGAACGGGTGCGGCATGAGCGGCGTGTTTCCGGCGATGGTGCGCAATTTCACGGCTTTGAATGTTTTGAATTTGGGCGAGAATGGTTTCACTGGACCGATCCCGATGTGGTTAGGCTGGTCACGGATGCTGAGATTCTTACACTTGGGTGGGAATCGATTCAGCGGGGAGGTTCCGATCTCGCTCCTGAACTGCACCTCCCTCCAGTTTCTCAATATCTCGGCGAACGATTTGACGGGGTCTGTTGATTCCATGGTGGGCAACTTGGTGCAGCTTCGAACGCACCTCGACTTCTCTTACAACCGACTTTCGGGTTTAATTCCTCCCGCGATTGGGAAACTTGATGAGCTTCTGGCTTTGAATTTGTCCGGAAATGCATTCACGGGAAGCATTCCGGGAAGCATCGGCAACTGCGCGAAGCTGCAAAGTTTGGATCTCTCTGATAATCAGCTCAGCGGGTCGTTACCCGAAACGCTCGGCTTGCTGCGAGATTTGAAGTTCATGATGAATCTCTCACATAATGGGATTGAGGGGTTGATTCCTTCTAGTATTGGCGACTTGCAGAACCTCACTAAGCTGGACCTGTCGTTTAATAAGCTCACGGGCGCCATCCTTGAAAGCATTGCGAGTATGAAGTCGCTCGTCTTCTTCAACGTTTCGGTGAATCAGTTGCAAGGGGTTGTGCCCGATGTTGGTTTGTTTAGCAATCTTCTGCCGAGCTCGTTTCTCGCGAATCCGGGTTTGTGTGGGCGGATGGTGGGCAGGCCTTGTCCTGGCCAAGCCGTTACACCGGCTTCCGTGGCGACGCACAAGAAGCGGCCGACGTTGGTCACCATCCTTGGCGCTGCAGCTGAAGGCTGTGTCCTCTTGCTGTTCGCCGCGCTTCTGATTCGCTACTTGGTGCATCGTCACCGTCCCGCGCCGGAGAAGAACGTGGTGCTGTTCTCGAAGTACTTCAAGGCGCTGAAGTTGACAGCTGACGAGATTCAAGCCGCGACAAACTCCTCGGAAACGTCAGCGACAGGTTTAGGGTTTAGCAGGACGTTGAGTGGGAACATCCGCAGGGGCGCGGAGTCGAGCAAGATCGAGAAGGCGGTGTTACCCGATGGAACCGTGTTTGCGATGAAGCAGTGGTGCATTGCGAAGTTTCGGAAGAAGGATCGACATAAACTGGACACGGAGATGGTGACCTTCAGCCGCATTCGGCACCGAAACTTGGTCAGGCTCATGGGCTACTACATGAACCCGAGCGCCTTGGCCTTGCTCATGGAGTTTTGTCCCAATGGTAGCTTGGACTTGCATCTGCATCCGCCGGGGCAGCAAACGTGCCAACTCAATTGGAATGAGCGCCTGCGGATTATAATGGGCGTGACCACGGGGCTGGTGTATCTGCACCATGAAACCTGTGGGAACGCCGTGGTGCACTGTGACTTGAAAGCGGCGAATGTGCTGCTGGACTCGGATATGGAGCCGAAGCTGGTGGACTTCGGAATGGCGCGACTGATCAAACAGAACAGTAAAGGCGCCACGGCGGCGTCCTGGGTCGGGTCCTCGGGGTACGCTCCGCCTGGTAAGAGCTCTTCATTCCAAATATGAGTGCTCTTGTCTTTGTGCGAATTCATGCAGAATTGTAACAACTAATACAATTTGAATCACAATTTTTGTGACACCACTTGCAGACACTTGAATTCCTTTGACGTTAACCGAATTTCAGTAAGTCTAGAGAAAGACTTGCATAGTGAGAGTTCAGTAGAGAGACTTGCATAGACAGAATTGACGTTCAATTGGCATTACTATTTGAGTGACGAAACTTGGAGACGCATGAATTCCTCCGATGCAAACAGATGTCAGTTAAGTCTAGAGGGAGACTTGCATAGAGAGAGAGAATAACCTTCAGTTGAGTTTTTTTCTGTATTGTGGGCTATGGAACAACGAGAGCACTACTTAAATCATATCGAATGACATGAGTTCTTTCCATCTCTGACCGTATAATATTATTTGTTGGTGTTTCCCAGAGTACGGATTCGCAAGCGACTGCACCAAAGCCGGAGACGTCTACAGCTACGGCGTTTTGCTCATGGAGATCATCACCGGCAAGAGGCCCGCGAGTGAGGAAGTGACCTCCGGCATGACGCTCCCTGCGTGGGTGCGATCCCTGCAATCGCAAGCCCGTGAACGCTACGCCATCGACATGACCATTTTCCAGTCGGCGGAGGAGCCGCAACTGAACCAGATTTTGCACATCCTGAACGCTGCCATCCTCTGCACGGGGCACGTCCCATCGACGCGGCCCTCCATGTTGCAGGTACTCGGCAACCTTCAAGAGATGCCGGAGTCCGTCACGGAGGAGGAATTGGTGCCAGTGCAATCAGGCGCACCTGTCGTCGACAATTCTTCCATGGACTTTGATAACTAATCGGTGGGTTTCACGCATCGTTGATCAGGCTATAGTAGCTGATCTTTCACCTCGTCTGCTTGCAATTCTGATAAACTCTGATAAGCCCTGATACCTTCCAAAAAGATTGCTGATAACCGGTGAGCGAAACACCTAAGGTTGAAAATTGGGTTGAAGAGCTTGCAAAAGACTCTTAATTTTACTCATGGGTGGAGCAGGGTTATTGTCAAACTCTTCTGATTGAAGAAATCCGCCTTGCCAAGCAGGTTTTCTGATCAACAAATAGAAGAAATAAATGATGCGGAGCCAAGCGGAGAGGATAGCCTGATAAGTGGTGTGTGAAACCCATTTTATGATGAATTGCAACAACGTCCATCATCCACTCCTATCGTGACATGTTCTGAAGCAGAATTTCCGAGGTGTGGTCGTTAATTAGGGTTTAGGGTGAGAAATTTCTGGTTAGGGTTTAGGGCATTTGTTTTTTTCGGGTAACGTAGAGCCCGGAAAGAGGGTTGTGTAGATTACAGCCGGCATTGGTGTTCTTATCTCCATGATTGTGGCCATGTCACTGCAAGGATAGCCGGCGATGGAAGAATTGGGTAGAGCTACAGAAGCTTCTGTGATGCAATCCATAGTCAGTCGGTCGAGCTTTTCGGCAGTGACTGTGGCCAGTAAGAACGTCACTGCCGCTGGTCCATTCTTTTGTACCATCCACACTTGAACAATGAAAAAGCGACATTGCTTGTGAAGTTTATTGAGGTAGAAGTATTTAAAACCGTTCCCCCCAAGTATATGAGTCTTTGATGTGTTACCAATTTTCACCTTGCACCATTACTATGGAATGTCTTCAACTTTACACATGATGAAACATGATGAAACACAGGTGTAAAATAGTAGTCTTTCATAACATTGTAAAACCAAGTACTTTTTTCCCTATGGTCATCCTTCCTTGGTTAAGATAGCAAGTAGCAACACCTTAAGGCAACAATCTAAGAATCTTAGTGTCTTTTGTGTGGCCATGTAGTGAAATTTTTGTTTCAAGATATTAGAAAATTATAGTGAAAGATGTTTCAAGTAGAATCTGAAGTTTTTGCTAATCACATAATATTTTGCAAATTTTCAAAAGCAATATGCTAGAAGCCCCTACAATGGGTCTTAGACTTAGTAGGAAACAACATATTTTGAACTTTGAAGCAATAAAATGATGCATAGATAAAGGCCCCCGTGAATAGCCACCTTGCTAATCTACTCAAGTTCTAAATAGGAGACTTCGTGATTTCACATACAAATTTTTTTTGCTATGAGACCAAAAAAATGTTTGTTTCAAGTACTTGGAGCTTTGAAGTAAAAAAATGTTATCACTTGGCATGGCAAGGTTTGGGATATGAGATCTTCATTTTGACAAATTCTCTTTTTCATCCCATCTAAACATGAACCAATTCTTAACCTTGCACAATAATCTTGAAACATTGATTGAGTGATCAAGATAGTAGTATCTCCGAAGAATTGAAAAGAATATCTTTTTAGCATAAATAGATGTAGTTTGTTTGTTTCATAGAGCTCCATGAATTACAAAACTTTTCCACTTTTGACTTTTCCATTTAAAAAATAATTATAAGCTTGTCCTTTGAGGGTTAAAAGTCTCTACTTTAGTTGAAATGGAGGTCTTGTGAACTCATTATGTTGGACTTTGGAGGTGTATGTTGACCAATAGACAACATTGGATTCTATCTTTGTCTCTATAGAAATCCCAAAGATCTAAGCCCCATAGTTGCAAAGTGAACCTTTTCAACTCTCATATATTTTTTCAAATTCAAATTCAAATCCCAATTTTCATAGCCTTAGTTTTGGAATTAATAGAGCCCCAAAATTTTGTTTCTTTAGAAAAAAATCAACTCCCTCAATTGAAAAGACACTAAAATTCTCTATAGACTCAATTCCATGTTTGCAAAAAGGACCCTTTTGATTTATATTTTTTCTTTTTAAATTCCAATTTTTCTTTGCCTCTCTTTGGGAAATTAATTGAACCTCAAAATTTCCAGTGGTTCACTCAAAAAACTTTTGAACTCTCTCAATTGAGAAGACAAGTTTTATGGTGACTTCAATTTTAGTCACATAACTTCAAAATTCCATTATTTTTGTTGTGCCTTCAAAATTCCATTGTTTCATCTTGGCTTCATTCTACCAATTTTTTTAATTGTGACTTCAAATGGCCCCCATGGTTGCAAAGTGAACCCTACATTTGTCCATACAAGAAACCCAAAAAGTCACTCCAAAATTGACTAAACCAATGTGAAAGCCTTTAGAATAATTTATAGCAATTTAAACTTCAAGTATGTAATCATAGAGTGCTCATTTTCTACTTTTAGGGTGATATGACAAGAAAATTTACACCATCAAATTCTACACTATATTATAAACCTACGGACTCCGGAATGAATGTCGGTGCAAAGGTCTTGAAGCCCACGCACGGAACCACTGAAATTGGCCTCGCCAATGAAAATGTGCCATTGGTGTGAAAGCAGAGTATGTGATATTAAAGAATATAGGTGATATTAAAGAGTGTTATGCTTTCTAGTCTTGTGCCTTCCCTCTACAGTAGGATGTTGAGTGCTGTTATGTTTCTGAGAATTTGGCTTCGAAGATTCGTAGTCCAATTGCAAGGTCCGACTGACGTAGCAGCTTCATAGTCGATTGCTTGCAACAGAAATTCCCCCATGGATTTGCTGTTGCCGCATTCGTGCAGGGCGCGCAGTTTGCTTGAATCCCAATGTGGTTTCCAGAGTAGCCAATTGTTCAGTAGACGACGTTCATCCTTTGCTCGCGCCTTGGTTTCTTGTAGAGATAGAACATCCTTAAGAATCTTGTGTTATTCCACCCGGAGAGACGCATACAGCATTCAAGGGAGTAGAAGGATTGGTACTAATGAAATTCCCATTGAGAATTACCGTAGGGATTTGGGTTTGTGGGTGCGACCATTGCGGCGAAAGAACTTTGGTATAGTCCATTTTGAACAAGGCGACAGGGATTGTAGTGACGGGAATGCAACCAATTTCGAGAATGGCGAAAGGCCTCCTTTCGATCTTGACTTGGCTGTTGTGCTGGCCGGCTTCGCATTCGAGGCCTACAATACCCCCGCTGTGCGTGATATCCTCTGTTTCGGAAGCTTACTAAGCGCTTGATTGCCTGTCAGAAACCGGAATTTCGAATCCCTTGTCCAGTTTTTGTGATAGAATTGTCAACTAACCTAGTCTTGAAATTGAATTGTAAGGTTAGTTTTCATGACGCCCCAATTGTATATATGCTTTGCAACAAAAATCGCTTATTGAAGCTCGTGCGATGTTCAGAAGAATGTGGGTGTGCACGAAAAGGATGCGGGGGACTGCGAGACAACGTACTTAGATTTGTATGAGACTGAACCTTGCCTTCCTCAATCTCACTGTCTTCCATTAGGTCTATTGCCCTACCCCGAAAGAACCAAGAATTCTGCCAACAATGGGCCTTTATTTCTATTTCAGTTCTTTTCGGGGGTTTTGTTTTCTTGGGACAAACACGTGAAATGTTCTTCACTGATTCTGGAGATATAAAATTTGGTCTCATCTGGATTATATATTATTGATTGAGTTGGTAATTCATCTATCATGAATCCCTACTCATTTAGGGGTTTGATGCACTTACTCAATAGCATTTTTTCCTTCTATATTGTGCAGGCATTTCTTACGTGAGGTTTATGACGGGCAAGTAATCGTGAAATTGAAGAAGGGGATGCATTTTCCTGGACTCGATTTTTGGGTGAGTTCACGAGCAGAAGATTCTGGACCACTTCTGAACTTCCTTGAAAGTTGACGTGCTTCTGAAATGTTGATATTTTACGGTCAATATATCTCGTTGTAGTGAGTTGCGTTTGCTGAATGCAGGGAACAAGTGATCCCTATGTGGTACTACGATGTAGACACTGCGAGGCACAGAGTAAAGTTGTCTGGGCGTAAGTACCTTTGAGACCCATTCTCTCTTCTGTATTCTGTCAAAATGGTGTTCAGGAAAATAAGATTTTTCAGTCATTTTTTAATATCAATAATTCGCTCATGGAGGTCAATCATGAGGAGAGATCAAACACTTCTTTGAAATTTTTGGAAGGTTGCGAGCTGAATATTTTGGATAGAGATATATGCATCTTCTGAGTAGGTACAAGCAGGTGATCATTGAGATGCCTCCGAATACATCATGAGGAGGACTCCATATGAATTATGTCATGCTTATTTTGTCCCCCTATGATCAATCATTCTATAATGTCTTGAAGCAATCCAATTTTACTATAACCATGTTTGTTTCTTTACCCTTTTGTTTGGGTTTGAAACCATCACTTAAGAAATTCACCTTATTTTTTTCCATAACTCAGACCTATGGCAAAACTTCTTGAGAATCAGAAAAAGCTGTAATGTGAAAGAAATTAGCTATAATATGGCTATATGAAGTATTAGCAACTTACCTGGATTTACAGCTTCTGTCAGATGGAATAAGAACTTGGTGTGGTATGAACCTAGTCGGTGGCGATTTACCATTTTGGCATGAGTGCACCTGGTGCAGGTATCGGGGAATTGATCCCACCAGCTTGATGCACTGGCTGACTATTTATCTTTGAACACCAGAACAAGAGACCCTGTTTGGAATGAGGAATTCAAGCTCAACGTCAAGGATCCGGAGTCGCAATGTTTGCAGGTTTGTATGTGACTTCTTTTGTTTCATAGTGATATTCTCCATAAAGTTCAACAGATGCATTAAAGTTCTTCCGACTACTATCTTATCGCCTTATGCTGATTAACTATATTTCTTTCTGGTCGCCGCTTGCAATATCGTTGGATGTCAATCCTCATTGTTACAGTATCACATCGTTATCCTTATACGCCAGTGCTTTGGATGCAGATTGCAGCTTGGGATGCCAACGTAGTCACCGCTCATCGTAGACTGGGAAATACAGGATTAAGTCTGAAAGATTTGTCAGATGGTATGTCTTTAAACCCTAATTTCCTAAATGGACAAACGTGGATTCTTCTGTATGTATAGGATTTGAACTAAACCATTTAAGAATGCTTCAAGGAAGGTGAATAAATGTATCAAGAGAAAGGAGAAATCACACTCTACGGGTTTTTTAATTTATCTTTGGCAAAAGTGAACTTGTATTATGAGGAGAGTTTAACTACAGGTTTCAGTCGGTTCATACTGACATCCTTGAGCGACAGGCATATGTTTTGAAAGTTGCTATAGTTACTTTTAGCTTCCACAGTGAACTGCCTTTCATTATTTTGTTCAAGCATTCGATATTTGATCAATTTGAAGAACTTTTAAGTTTTCCTGGACGATTTGAGATTCAATTATTCATCCACCAGTTGATCATGTCGTGGGTACTGCAGGCAAGAATCATGAAGTAGAATTGCAGCTAGGGGGCATGGGTGGAGGCGGTGCTATTCAGCTTGAGGTAAACAATGTGATCAGCACCATTGTATGTTGTAGCATTGATATCATGAGCATGTTCCCCTCTAAAAATGCCTCCGTAATTTCAGGTTCAATACAAGAGCTTTGAAGACTCGGAAAAGAGCTGGTTCACTGTACCTTTTCTCGCTGATCTTCTTCAGATGGGAGGAGTGCAAAGTATTTACAAGAACATATTTGGTGAGGATGGCATCAGGGCTGGTGACTTTGTGAGCTCCATTTTGGGCTCTCTACCATTCTTGCTCGAAGACAAGGAAGATAATACTTCTGAAGAAAAAGTGCCAATCGCTTTAGAAGCAGGGTTAAATGACACTCAAGATAACGATGGGATCACAGCGTCGGGTACTACTGGTTTAAACACCGATCTTAAAGATTCGGGTACACCAAATGAGCAACCGGTCGACTGGTTTGGTTTTGGGAAAACTGAGCAGACGGACATCAGCAAGGAAGACGAAGACCTTGAACAGGATGGTGAGGGTGATTATGTTAGAACCGTTGTGCAGGCTGTAGGAAAAACATTGGCATCACTTGGAGTGGACGTTGGGGGTATTCCGGCATTCGATAAGAATACCTTGCAGGCTGATGGGGAGGCCATCTACAAGCTGAGCTCAGAGTTCCAGAGCAAGACTGAAGCAGATTACGTTGAAAATGGGTTGGCTATACCAAGCGGACAGAGGGTAGAGACATCTGTCGAAAATGACTCAGAGGTGACTATATGTAATTTGATTGCAGCTCCCTCTAAGAGGATACTAATTGTGTAACTTTATGCAATTTAACGTGTTTAGGATCATGTGATTCTTGGGAGAGGTTTAGAGCTGTGGATCTTGGGGGAAAACCAACTCCGCTGAGATCAATCTTTATCACTATGTTTGAATTTTTTATGCAATTTCAAAGTGGGAGGTTGTAGACCATTATAAGTGACTGTAGACATTTCTATTTCCGTTTAGATGTTCGTCACTTTGTATGAATAATCAAAACCAAGTCTATGAATAGATGAGTTGTTGTTGGTAATTATGGATCAATATAGGAGAGTGCATCAGGTCCTTAACAGTTTTAGTATCCACTGCCTTATTATTCAAATTTTTTTTGAAGTTGAACTGTACTGAAGCCACTACCCTTCGTTGCAATTATGTATGTGCAGAGCCTGCAACCAACGTCTGAGAAATTGCAGAATGCCTCGAAAAGTCTGCTTCAGAGCACCGAAATTTTTCTAGGGATGTGGGCTACAGTAGCCCGATCATTTCCTGGAGCTCAGAATGAGGGTCAGGATGGCCCTCTTGATACTTCTACCAAGACTAAAACAATAGAATCTGTTGTTTATAATGACGAAGCCAAAGCCCTTGAAAAGGAATGTGACGATGGCCTGGAGAACGAGGCTAAGCGGCAAATGTTCCAATCTGCCGAGAGTGCAGTTGAAGCCTGGGCTATGTTGGCTACCTCTTTGGGTGGTCAGAGTTTTGTCAAATCGGAGTTCGAGAAGATCTGCTTTCTAGAGAATCGAAGGACAGACACAGAGGTAGGTTTTTCCAATCAAGATTTATATGATTATATGTGCATTCGAGCAATTCATGTTTACACATCTGCCAATAGCCGTTGTTTATGCTGCCTTCACACCTATGTAACTCCTGCGTCGATGTCGGTAAACTTGATGTCTGGGTGGTCTTCACTACGATCCTTTGTACGTGTGAAAGTGGATAAAATAGGAGTAGATTCATGTATCTGTGATCTTTCCTATTCGTTCTATATTGGTTTGTGTCTTAGTTATGGATCGTTATTCGCTGACCAGGTGGCCATCTGGCGTGACTCAAAAGGCCGTAGATTGCTTTTTGCATTTCGTGGAACAGAACAGGTATGCTCAAGCCATTGTGCATATTATTCTCCGGACTCAATAGACCTGTGTGAATACCAGTCTCGACAGCTGTGAATTAGATTTTTTATTCTTTCTATATTAAACACTCGACTCGCTTTCACATGATAACAACGTTCGCTCCTGCAAGAGCTAAACTCTGTTTGGCCAGAACAAGTTTGTGCGCATTCTGCAATTGATTCATTCTTACTTACAACTTATATCTGTGCAGACCAAATGGAAAGACTTGTCGACTGATATGAACGTCATCCCTGTTGGGTACTATTAATAATATCATGATGCACCTCTTTTTACACGATCCAGCTTCCTTGCTCTATAATCGTATTTGAGCTTGTGTATGGAAGATTTCTTTCTGAGCGAGTATTCTTTTATTTATCTATTGTTGTCCATAACTTCTCCTCTAGATATGCCTAACAACTGTACTCATTCAAGTATTTGATATGTCGTGGCTTTATATGTATTTCTTTTTACCAGATTCAATCCCGAGCGCATAGGTGATGGCTCCAAGGAAGAGGTTATGGTACGTCCTAGACAAATTTTTGTTTTATCCTGCATTCAATCCAAAGTTTTTTATTGATGACTCTGTGTGCTCCAGCTAATTCAACCCCATTTCTATTCTACAGGTTCATGGTGGCTTCTTGAATGCTTACGATTCTGTGAGACGGCGATTGATGGATTTGTTACAAGCCTCACTGAGTGTCAGGTTGAAATGTAAAACCTTCTGTGGACAATAGATGGTTCACTTTCCAAACGATTATTGAGGGCATGCCTTGTGATGTATTTTCTCCTGAACTAAAATGCTTAACATTCTCCCTCTTTGATGGCAGTGACATCAATGGTGATCCCACTCAAAGCTGGCAAGTATATTCAACGGGCCACAGTCTTGGTGGTGCATTGGCCACACTTTTCGCTCTTGATCTTTCCTCGTCGAAGCTCGCCAAGTAAGAGCGGATTTTTCACTTTTCTGTTGCTCTGATTTCTTCATTTTCCTAAGAGCTTCCTCTGGGGCTCACACGGTGGGGCTCCTAGTCTCTTTCTGGTCATATTTTTGACTACTACGAGATTGAGCGAAACAAGGTTTGGGGCATGCCATTATATTGATCCGCTTCGAAGTGCTTTCATTTCTTTGAGGTCGGTAGAGGGGTGAAGGACCGGATGTTAGCAGAACTGCTAGAGTAACCATCGTGCAATTGGCAAATAGTTTGTGTACAGACGCTGGCATAATTCTTCAGGAAAGTTTTGAAACAAATAGCAGTTCACATCGTAAAGAATTTACATATTTATTTCATTTCTAGCCCGATCTATGTGGTTCTCGTTCTGATGTTGCAAATATTGCAGAAACGGCCATATACAGGTCACAATGTACAACTTTGGGTCGCCACGGGTTGGGAACAAGCGATTTGCAGATAATTATAATCAGGTAATTATGTTGAATTATTAATTGTTTGTAGCCGATTGTGCACTCCTGTTGCGAACGACTATTCCAATCTCTTGTTGTAATGTCTTCTGAACAACAGTGTTTTTCCCCTAAATCCAGGCAGTTACGAATAGTTGGCGAGTAGTAAATCATCGTGACATCATACCAACTGTGCCCAGGCTAATGGGCTACTGTCACGTCGCTCAGCCCATCTACCTCTCAGCTGGAGATCTGGCTGAAGGGATTGTAGGTCTTCCTCCACTTTGAATTTGTCATTCTCAGTTGCAAGGCTTAGAGTTCTTTCAGTTTGAGCTTACTTTGTACTCTCTTGAAGTTTTTGGCGAATTATAGATAGTGCTGCACGTGAAACTTAACCCCTTTGCCGAAATGGCCAGATGTGGCTGCTCCCATATCTATAAGAATTGAAATAAATCATTTGGGAAGCTGCAATTATAGTTAGAAAATCATACCCTACATTAGAAAGAAGAAATCGTACCCTACATCTTTGAATGACTGCACTATGCTTTGAAAATTACTATAATTGAATATTAACTTCCAAAGTAGATTTTATATATTTAGCTGGGCATTTAAGTATCTACATCGCAAAATGGTGTGATGTTATCATCCCACACTCCAAATTGGTCGAAAATATCTTCTTGGAACTATGACTAGCTGGGACTTAGTGGCCGCCCTCCAGCTTTAGCAAATTTTCCTTTTGCTTAACGTTTCGTGTTTTCAGGTTGAACGTGACCTGTTAGAAGATGGATATCATGGAGATGTCATTGGCGAAGTGACTCCAGACTTTGTCTTTGAGAATGTTGTGAGTGAACAGAATCCTCTCCATGATTCTGCTGTACTTAAGCATTTGATCTTGCATATGAGGTATGCAATTGCGGGTTTTCCAGATATGTGCGGTTTGCAATTCGTATTGACATCTTTATCATGCAGATGAAAGGGGAAAGGAAAATGCTCGAAAGGCTTCTGCAAACAGAGATTGCAATGCTACGTGCTATTCGTGATGGTAGTGCTCTAATGCAGCACATGGAGGACTTCTATTATATCGCTTTGTTAGAGGTTGGCCCCTCACTTTCACTTTCATTGATTTGTTTTTGAGTTTTCTAGCTAACTTAAGAATCATCATTCTCGAAACCAGAAACGGAAGATCAAACCAGTAATTATAATTTCAAGGGTTGGAACTCACCGTCATCTCATATATACCGCAGATAAATCAGAATTGTATTTATTGTCGATGTCCTGAATCCATTTGCGATTGCGGTTGCGGTTGGTATAAGTTAATGTCTATTTGAACATTTAACTGGGGTTCCAGTAAAATCAGACTGTTTCAAGAACTTTCAGGCAATATCATAAAGATATTAACAACTTAGGACAGTGGCAGCGTATCTAAATACTGTTGTTGGGAAAGTGAACCAAGGGTGAAATCAGCACATTTATCAATATAGCAATCTTCTGAACTTAAACTACTAGGCGATGTTCACATCCTAGAAAGTAAAGTTTCTTGGTCTATGCCTGGGATGATAGTGTATCCTCCACGTGACTTCTGAAATTAACGGAAGATCTCGTAATGTCGTTTACAAAACTTACTCTTGGCTATTTGCTTGGTTGTTCAGCGTGTGAAGAAGAAGATGGCCAGAAGATTAAAATAGACTACTCTTTTCTACATCAACAGCAACATCATGGCCGTAGGTTTTACATGCGTTTGTATTAGACTCATCAAATGTGTTCCAAGATATGCTTTGTGAATTTATTTAGGTTTTCTTGTGGGCTGCTTGACATTGTGTCTATAACATTTCCCGTGTGTCAAGCTCCAATTCTGTTCAGTATAGAATGCAGAAAATCCAGAAAAATGCTAGTCTTATACTGCATCATTTATGTTCTAGGCAAAGGAAGATTTACAGTATAACCTTCATAAGGATGACCTACCTTCATATGGGCTTTCTTTGACAAAATTGTTGCTGTCCTTGATAATTTTTGCCCACTATAGTATTCAATCCGTAGTTTTTTTTATGTGTTCTGAATGTATTAGGAGTATCCTTGTGTGTTTGACACTTATATGCATGTTGATAATTTTACAATTTTTTTTTAAATTGACATTTTGGTATATCATTAGACATTTCGGTTTATGAAATGTTTCAGATAAATAAATAAATACTTTAGCTTTGAGTCATGTAGAAATCAACCAAAGTCACTCTCAAAAAACCCATAAGATAACACACTAACCCCTAAGAGCTCTGATGTCCATTTTTTGGACAATGAATAGATTGAAACTTGAGTTTCATCTTCCTCACTACTTGGATGAAAGTTATTCTAATTTGTGGATATATGTTATCAAGTTGTTGTCCTATCTAAGGGTTGGATTTGGTGTTACTAGAGTACATATTTTTCTAAAATTACCAAATGTGCATGTCAAGTGGTCAAATTGCATTGACTTTGGTTCAAAATTGAATTTGCCTAAATAAGGTCATAGATTTGAAGAACTCAAAAATTTCACAAAATCACCATGTGAAAAGAACCTCATTTCAAATCCATTCCAATAAATTATACTCAAAAAATGATAATATTTTGCTTGTAATCGAATTTTGAAGGAATTTTGGAATTTCTCTTTCAAAATTTATAGAACAAGATTGGTGAATTGCATTGGTGAATCTAACCATACGGATGAAATCTACAAATCAAAATCTACAACTTTTATTTGTATGTCAATTCCAATACATGCTTCCAAATAGCACTTTAAAATGATTTTTCTGAAATAGTCAATTCTAGAGATGAATTTGGACACTTAGCAATTAATCTTTAAAAATACAAACTCAAATTGTACAAGTGTAAAATTTAAATACTTACTAATTAATGAAATTTATTCATAAAAAATAACTTAAGAATTGTTGAAGGTCTAAATTTATATTTCTTAGCAAGACAAAATTAATCAATTTATGAGTGACCAAGGTTGCATTGTCAACCAAACATCTTAGATAATGAGCTAATTAGAAAGATATATACAAGAAAATTTGACAATGAATACATATTAGAAGAGCTTAATATTTAAAATGGTCCTTTTATCTTTAGTTTGTATAGGTCATACACTATAGGTCCTTGCCAAACAATGTTTAAATTTATTAGATCTATGAACATTGAACTATGTGACACAAAATTTAATTTTTTCCAATGTTTTATCTAATTGAGAGTAAAAGTAATATCTAGCTTAGTCTTTCAAAACATATGGTGAACTAAAAAAATAATGAATTTTTTTATTTCTAATAGTAGGAGAGCTAACAAATAGAAAGGAAAGAATCAAAGGAGTTATTAGAATTCATATATTCAAAATTTGACAAAATTATGAAGCAATCAACCCTTGAACAATGTAGCCAATGTTTATTGTCCAATACATGATAGAGAATCTTTCTATGTAAGGCAAAAGGGCAAATGTTCATCCTTGGAATTTTGAGTGAAAAAAAGTAAGGTCTTGCAAAGTAGTTTGACCTCCAATGAGTACTCGTGGATTTTATTAAGCAAATGATTTACATTTTATCCAAAAGGATGATCTCCACAATATTTAACTTGTCCTTTAAGGGTTAAGGCATTACTGAATGTTCACAATTTCAATTTTTATAACTCATTTCAGCACATAATTATCTTGTTAGATATGATAGGCCTTCTTGACTTTGAGTGAAAGGTTTCATACATGTTGTCTTATTAAACATGTATAAATTATACTAAAGTATAATATTGAAATATTATTGGAATATATCAAGTACGTTCTAAAATAATATTAGGTGTAAGTGACAAAGATTTAATAGACATCGTATTTAACATATTTTCCATCATGGAATAAGTTAGGGAAGAAACATCGTTCACCAATACTTTATAAATATGTTTGGGTGACATGCAATGAAGTTGTTAAATATCATGTGATCATAGCTAATTATTGTTTACGATAGAACACTTTAGAATCTCAACTCAAATTCTCCCATGAACATTTCATTCAACATGAGTGTATAACACACATCGCTTCAAAGATTAAAGTTAAATAGACTATAAACTATATCTTCATGTTGTATAGTTTTCAATTCATTGAACCCACGAAGGGAAACCTCCCTATTCTTGCAATTTGACAATTTTTATCACTTGTAGTCAATATCTTATACTGCTAGTGCCATGGCAAAATTTCAATCAACCACCCTAAATTGTCGATTTTTTCTATCTGTGTCCATTTTATCATCCATAGTTAGTAGAGGAGATCAAGCCAAAAAGAAAGCCATTCCAGGCCTATTCCCCCATAGCTGTTCTCTAGCAGTGAGGGCACGGCTGACAGCAATTAGCTGTCATAAATTTTTGAAATTTTTTTTTGTGAAAAAAAAAAGTTGGTCTTGAAATCGAAAGAAAAGTTGACAAAACTTTTTTTTTTTAAAAAAAGAAAAAAAAAGTGATATGGCCACCTCCCGACCACATCAACACACTGTGGTGGCGTAATTCCCCAAGTTCCCCGCTGCCAGGAACTCACAGCCTTCTATTTGGCCAGATCTCCTCTAATGATATGTCCACATCTATACTCAATGTTCACATTTGTACTCATTATATTAAGAAAAATTTGCACTACCCTTATCTATCAAGGCTAATCTATTAATAAAAATTCCTACATGATTTGAGTGTTTACCACTTTACCTTCAAAAATAAACTTAGAATGGCATAATTTGTAAATGGATATCTAGTATAAATATTTAGAAACCTCTATTTGATGATAAATGTCTAATTCAAGGATTTTTCATGTACTACATCACATTAAGTTTACTACATGTATTACATCCTTTGATTTTAGGCTGAAGAGTAGTACATACCTTGAAAACAACTAGCAATGGGTGACCATCTAGATATATTGGGTTAGAATTTTCCTCTAGACTATTGGGTTCAAGTGTAAGGAGCAAGGTAGTTGTAGAGATCTGTGGGGGGAAAGATAGTTTTTTAGACTAGGTCTCGTTAGTCATCATTCATTTTTCTACATTTTGTACATTGCATTTGGAGAAGAAAGATGTTATTTTCAAAAATTTGAGATATGTAAAGACTAATTTGAAACTTGCTTATACCATTTCAAAAGCTAATTGAAATAATTCTAAATGCAATCAATCATGTGATTGAATTTTAGTTCAAACATTATAACACTAGTAAAAATGTGACCCTAGAGTACTAGATTACTTTGGTCCCAATATAGTCCTATAACACCAAACTCTGACATTGTAGCCTAGTGCTCCAAGGTCGCATTTCTACTAGTGTATAATATTTAGGAGTTCATGTCAAAACCTTTCTTTTGTACTTGATTGTATGAAAGTACTAATGATTACAAATAGTGGTAAATCTTGGAGAAGTAATGTGGTAGAGCAACTTATTGATTCCAATGAAGGATATGATTAAATGTTTACACACATTTTCTTGCATTGCATAATTTAAATATGAACTTGAGATATTCAAAATCAAAATCTTCAAGAAAATTTAAATTTTACAAGATTTGGGCACCTCCTATCAATGACATGTTATATTGAATTTTTTTCATCTAAACTAGTGTCAATATGGTCTTGGGGTGACAAGCTCTAACATTGTAGTCTCATCTTCTAAGGTCACATTTCTACTAGTGTAAATTTTCTAGGAAATCATGTCAAAGCCTTCCTTTTTGTATTGGGTCACATGCAAAGTACTAATGATGCAAATTCACTAGTAAATCTCAGAGTAGTGATGTGGTGGTGCAATTTGTTGATTCCAATGAAGAATGATTAGATCCTTAGACTCACAATTTCTTCCATGCCATAATTTGGACATGAATGCGAGATGTAGGCCTAGATATATTTGGGCAAGTTCAAAACTTTACAAAATTTAGGTACCTTCTATTAGTAATACATTATAATCTTTTCATTCATGTATCATTCTAATCATGTATTTTCTTTTTGTCATTAACTCTTCAATATATCTAGTTAGAGATCCTAGGGTTACTTTATTTTGATAATAAGTTCAATTTCTTTAACTCTAATTTAGAAAATATTGAAATTTGTCTTCCAATAAAACAAAAATAGCCATGGACATACTAGTAGAAAATATGACCTTGAAGCACTAAGCTACAATATAAGAGCTTGATTGTACTCTAGGGCCATATTTCTAATAGGGTCATTTAGAAATTAAAGTTGAGGCCCACTTAGAGACACAACAATTTTATTCATGTTACTATTTGAAAGTGGATCAAATAATGTTACATCATTTCATAAAGAGATAGTCATAGACTTTAAGTTATGTCATGTGACTTACTAGATATGTGTAATTTGCATTAAGCAAATAGTTTCAAAATATTTTTGTATATTGCCAAATATACAAACTTACCAAGTATTGCAAGTAAGTTCTTAAAATTGTATCTAATTTCCTCTTGCTAAAAATTGACCAGTGGTCAAATTTTCCTAATGGAGGTTTGTAATATTATGTTAAATTTTCATTCCAAAAAACTAGAAGATTCATTTAAATTAAATAAATATAAATCATTTTTCTATGCCCACAAGGATTCTTATAGCATCAATTCAATCTCTACAACTAATTTATATATATGATTTTTAACCCCTAAAGTCTCAAAGTCCCTATGGGAAACTATTGGGATTTTGGATAGGCTTGTGTGAACTCAATTTTTGACATGAATTTTTGAAACTTTTTTTGAAGATAGGAAATCAGATTAGCTATCTAGGAATATAATTTTATTTTCAATCAGTGCCTAGGAGCAAAAATTTGGCCACCCTTAGTTTATAAAGTAACTTTAGGGGCAAGTGGGCAACCCAAAAAAAATCAAGAAAAATTGAATTTATGTATTTTTTCTCAAAGATTGCATTTTTGTCTACATTTAAAGCTTTGAATCATTCTATTAGGATTAGTGATGAAACAATTCTAGACAATCTTATTTTTTAGGCAATCTAAGCATCCTTTTGAAAAAATTACTTATAGAATTCATTTTTTAATGCAATTTTTATAATTTTGCCAAAAAAATTGCTAGACAAGGTGAAGTTTGCTTGCTAAAACAATCTTATTCTTGGAATTATTGTGTTTCAATCCCATCTTAGAGCTATTAACAGTTTGGTTTTCCCTTTAGTCTTGAATCTACTTCTACAATTCTATTTAACAATTTTTTAATGAGGGCAAATTTTTTTTTAATTAAATTTATAACCTAGATTCTCAACTAAATTCTTCAGCATAAAAAATTAGAAAATCCAAATTATGAGTGCAAAATATTTAAGTTAAGAAGATTTAAAGCCAAAAAATCTAGTCAAGCAAGGTGTGAAAAAATTTATTTTCTTCACTTTAAATGCAAATATCTTGTATTCTATATAGTTGAAGTTTTTGAAACTTCTTCCACACATTCTTATACAAGTGTAGTCCAAGATCCTATGATTAGATATGAGAAAAAAAAATTAAAATTTTTTTGCTCTTTGCATTAGAAATGGTAGTTTTGAGCAGTCTTTGATGGAAAAAAGACCTTAGGACTTTTGGAGTTAATACCTCAAAATAGAGCATACTTTGGACATGTATGTATGTAAGAGATGAAAATATCAATACTCTTTAGAATATCAATACATCATGTGTAAACTTAGTGTAGGGATATTGACATAGTTGTATTTAAGCTTAAGTTTCTAAAATCCAATTTGAAATAATATTCAATTTTTTAAATTTCAAAAGTAGACAATTGGTGAAGGGTACTTTCCATACTAGTATCATTTTTTTTGATAAAATGACTATGTCAAGTCTTCTAGAATGGACGGTTGCTCTATTTTAAAGTTCGAGATATATTAGAAGTATGACCCAAAATTGTAGACAAATCCAACCTCCAAAGAATGAAACAACATATATAGTTGACAAAAGAATTTTGTGTTGTCTCACTGTTGAAGTCTAATTTTTCAACATTTTTGGTCTCGATTTTTAATAAAAACAAACTAATGTAAAGGAAATCCTTGTGATCTTAAAGAGACATCAACCTAATTTGCCAAAAGAATGTCATCTTATATACCATTTGTAAAAGTTTCAAATTGGCCTCAAAAGTGAGGTTTATTATTTAATTATGTAGGTCTCAATCATACACCAAAGTATTTTCTTGTCAACTTGTCAAGGATAACTTGTAACCCAATTGTCTTAGAATTAAGACTACATTTTTAGTAGTCATTGTACAGAAGTGCAATTTTTTAATATTAAAATGATCATTTTCAAAAAAAATATATAAATTATTATTATATAAAGTAATGAAGATAATTTAAATTGAAATACAAAAAGTCTTATATATAAAGAGTTTAGGTCTATATTTTATTTTATTTCATTATTTTCCACACCAATACTTGTTTTTCTACAACCTTTCTAGAAACTTATTTGGGCACCATGTACAATTCAATACATACAGAATTAGAGTCATGATTTTTAATGATTAGGACTACTTCAATACACAAAGTAAAACAGCCTTGCAAGAAAAAATCTTGAGAATGATTGACATGGAATTAGAACTTGAGAATACCATCATTGAATTTATATCAAAAAGTCTCATAAAATAGAAATATTTTTTGGGGATTTAGATATTGAATAGCCGAAATAGATTTCATAAGAAGCCAACTAAAAATTAGTAGTAATAGAGACTACAACAAATCATACCTAGGAAAGAAAATCATGCAAATGATAGACAAAATTCTCATGCTATTTGCATGGCTTTCATTTCTTAAACATGACTTGTAGTAGCCTCTAAGTTTTTGACATTTAGCTTGCTATTATAGGGGTCTATTTAGTTATACAAAATCCAAATCCAAATATTCATGTGTCTCCTTTTTGTGATTTTTGATTGCTTCCAAAGACAATATTCTTTATTTCTAAATTCACATTAGTCAAAACTCAAAAGTCAATAAAATTTTATAGTACCAAGTTGGTCATGCACATTGAAGATATTCTATGTCTAACATAACAAAAATTCAATATATAACCTTCTCTTATCACTTAATTTCATTGCTACATAGAGCACTACAATTAGAAAAAAATTAGAATGTTTTAGAGTCATAACACCATCCTTTATTCACATTTTGAGAGAGTGGAAAATCTTCAAGATTTGGATATGTGCACCCAGTATGATCATTGCCCAAAATGTGACACCTACATTTGAATAAAAAAAAGTAACACAAAAAACAAGATAATGATGACTTGACCCCTAAACAACCAACTTGCGTTTTTAGGCTACATAGCAATTTTGGGCAAGTATGTGTGACTAGAGATTTCCATATTTTTGGCCCAAATTTTAATAGAAGGTGGGGATGAAGAATATCTTTCATATGCACTAAATTTCATGACATTTGAAAATATGAGTCAAAAGTTATGGCCTAATAGAATACTTTTTTTTTAATGGGCAGTCCTAGTAGATTAGAAAAAATCACTTTTTTCATAAACAAAAATTTGAAATTGGTTTTCTAGAAATATATATGTGGAAAGTTTTGAATCGTTCTATTTTCATCAATGAGTCAAAAGTTGTGAGGATTTTTTGTTTGTGGGCAATTATGGATTCTCTATTCTAAAATAAACTTTAAAATCCTTCATCTTACTCAATTTTCAATATTTTGCGAAAAAAATAAAATCATAGGATGTAGATTTATTATTACAACATTGGAACCATTGGAATTGGCATTTTTCAATTACATAATTAAATTCTTCACAATTTAGTATTTTGAATCATTCTCTACTATTGTGTACTTACTAATTTTTTTTCTATATGTTTTACAATTCTAAATGATCTGAAATTTTTCAAGCATGTGGCCAACTTGTCTAGGAAAAAGAATAAAAAGACCTCTCGGGTTAATTTTTCATGCCATCTTGCTTCCATTTTTGTATTTGAAAATTAAAAAAGGCTCGCCAGAATTCGCTCTCTGGTTCTCTTCTATTGTTCCTTTATTTCATTGGGAATTGTCCATGTATTTCAAAAGAAAAAGGATACAAAGAAGCACCACCATTTTGGAGATCTTTTCATAGAAAAGTAGGCTTGTGAAGTGCAGCTGCCCTATTTTTTGCAAGGCCAAAAAAATGATTTCAATGAATTTGAATACTTATATCTTGCAATCCTTGTAGTGGAAATTTCGGAAATTCTTACCACATGTTCTCATGTTAGCATTACACAAGATCCTATAGTTGCATGTGTCAAAAAAAAATTTTGTTCAAAATTTTTGGGCTTGTACTAAAAATGGCAATTCTAGAGCATTTTTAGTGAAAACATGGTCATGGGACTTTAGGGGTTAAGATGTATACAATCAAAACAAGAGAGTCTAAAAGAATCTAGTATCAAATTTTGATAGATCTACTTCATAATGCTTTGGAGATTTCAAGCTAAGGGTACTATAGTGACTTGCATTTTTGGACTCCATTTTTAGTGAAGAGTGAGCAATAATGAGCTCACAAAGCATTTTTAATTTAATTAATCAATTTGAAATCAGTTTTGTAATGAGTTCTTATGAAATTAAGAGTATATAAATGACTTATAGAGAATTTTCTGTATATGCAAGCTACAATTCTATTTTGGGAATTGAAAAAATCAACATTGAAAAGATTAAGGGATTTAAAAAAAATTTAAAACTATTTCAAAATAGATTCTAATAGGAAGTTGAATGTCTATTAAATCAAAAATAATAGGAACAATGTATAAGAGATGAATTTTTTTTGTGCACTTCGCCCTCATATATCTAAATTACTTCCAAATCCAATAATTTAAATATATAAATATAGATTTAAAGTATCAAAAATGTTGTTACAAAAAAATAGTTTGAATTATATTTGAAATATTTTTAAAAATCATTTTTGAAATTTTGACCTAAAAACCAAGTCTTCTTTTTCTTCAATTTATAGATATGTGAATTATTTGTACTAGATTAAAAAAATTAAGGATCTTTTACTAGTGTATTTATACTTTTATAACAATGTGACAAGCTATAAAAGGACTCCAATTTGTATGTTTCCTAATTTAAAAAATTTTAATATCAATAGAAAACAACACTTAAATATAGAATCCAAAAATAATTTGTATATATTCATAAATCCAATACATCACAACCATATCTTAAAGTTTCAAAATAGCAAAATTCTCAATTTGTGACTGCATTTTTGGATTACGTGTAGCTTGAAAACACACACTTTGAAATTTCAGTACTGATTCATACAACATCCACATAATGCATGCTAAAGTCTAAATATTGGAATCCCCTTTCACTTGCCAATAAGATTCAATTAAAAATTTTACAATTATAATAGTAAGAATGCTCAAAATCTATGGCGGGTGTGGATTATGGTTGCACTTCACCTTCGTTTGCAAGAGAGAGTAATGCCCGATAACCGACTCCCCGGTTACCGATTACCGTGACTCGACCTGTTACCAATTCCTCCGGAGTACAAAATTGCGATTGAGCTCGTTACCATGAAGCTGCAACAAGATTGGCGTGACGGCCTGCTGCACTCATGATCATGGAGCGTGAGATCATTCATCTCTTCCTCAGCAGCTCCTGGCTAAGGCCAAGAAGCTCGCACTGTACTAGACGCCCCCAGTCCGGAAATTAAGCGTGCCATGCCTCACTTGCCATCGCAAATCTTGTCATGCATACAATCATTGCAAGCACCATTGCAGCTGGTGTTTGCTAGATAGAAAAACAGGAATTTCAATTAGATCAGCAATTTTCCGTTCACATGGCCAAGATTTGAGCAGCTGTAGAACACCTGAATCTACACCAGCCCTAGTTTTCGAAGGCAGTACCACTTGGGCACTTCTTTTTGGCAATTGGAAAATTGGAAATTTCATAAAACGTCATTTGGCGATATTCTACAAACCAAAAATTATGTCATACATCTTCACACAAACTAGGACGGGTATAGATTTTGGGTTCAGACACGCGGCCTGAACCGCGCCAAAGTAATGGAATATCTCCAATATAAAGAAATTAATGGACGTTTTATATATTGTGCTGAATCAAACCATCGCAAGCGTGAGCTAGCAAGCTTGGAAGCACCAAACGTACTCCAGCTCTTGGGCGCTTATAAATCACTGGGCCATCATTACAGTTCGTGTGGGAGCTCAAGCTCAAGATCTCATGTGTAGACAGTTCTCTATATCCTGTCGAACTCCAGCGTCGAACTCTGGCCTACCTGTGTTTTTTCCAATCCTTGCTGAGTTCTTTGAGCACTGGAGCAGAAGAAGGCCATTGTGAATTCAGAGAGACAGGGTATCAATTCCCGAGCCCCAGATCGATCGAACGTAATGGCAGGGTGGAGTGCTAGACATGGAAGGTCAATCCTAGTTCGAGTTTGCATAACAGCAGTCCTGGTAATTGCCAATGCTTCGATCCCCGCAATGGCTGCGCCCGAGACGCCGAGTGGGTACTCATTACGAGTGAGGAGATTCAGCCCTGCAATTGCAACGGAATCTCTGTCGTCAAGCCTTGATCATGAAGCGGCGGAAAGAAGCTGCAACCAGTCAAAGTGCTCCCCTGGCAGTTGCTGCAACGGGGTGTGCGTCGACGTCTCCCGGAGCGCCCAGAGCTGCGGAGCGTGCAACAACGCCTGCGCTTACAACCGAGAATGCTGTGATGGAGTTTGCGTCGACACTCACGCTTCTGATAACCGCAACTGCGGCTCCTGCGGTCACGTTTGCGAACAGGGTGTCCCTTGCTTGTTCGGCATGTGCGGATACAGCAGCGGGAGAATAACAATCCCATAAACGCAGATTCCTAATCCCACGGCCATAAGTATTGTATCAGTTTCAGGACTTTAATTAGATCGATCAGATGGCAAGAATTACTGATTCTCCACCTTGTCATGCAAACATACTGTAGATCGAAGTCATTCATAAAGTCGATCAAAGAGAGTAATCCCAGGGTTGCAGATATAATCCCATGGCCATGAACGGGTGGTGAGAATTACTTATTCTCCACCTTGCCCTGCAGACTGTAGATTGAAGTCACTCATAAAGTCAGTCGATCCAAGAGAGTCATTATTCAACAGTTGCATTGTTATGTATGTCTATCTACACTAGAGCGAAACCCATCGTTTTTCATTGAGGAAATCCGGAGCTGTGTCGCTTCTCACTGAAAATGATCTATTGTTAGTATCTAAGTCGGACCCACGATTTGTCCCTTGTGGCTTTTTTCACTCACCCCTCGATTTGTCGCTATTTCAAGGAATGAAAAGCGACGGGTTTCGCAGCAGTGCTAGTACTGTTCTGCGTAGATCAATACTTGCATTGTGCACCATTTAGCAGCTAGATTGTTGTTGGCCGTAGGAACTCGCCATGGCCACCGTGCATGCATTCACTGATCAGTTCGAAAGACATCATTCCATCCATTTCTGTAATTCTGGTGAATCTAATTTTTTTTTGAATGTGTGGACACACTCTTAACTTACGCCAATCATCAAAATAAATTGCTGGAGTTCTTCTCTAGTCAAGCTTAAGATATCCCCTAAACTCTGTGACGTTCATATTCTGAGCAATGGATAGAGTGTCTCACGGCAACGTTTTGTCCAAATGCCTCTTCATTGGTCCTATGAAATACTTTAATCTATAAGAGTCTGTCTTCTTAATTTCATGACTAATTTGATGAGATTGAAGTGAAATAGTATGTTGGGACAAAGATATAAGAAAAAAGGTGCAAAAACTCCAAAAATACTCAAGGGTTAGCTAGCTCTAGGAGTGAAGGACGTGACTTTGTGGGTGATGGCATGAAACACTGGTATTGTTTTTACATCACACACTAAAATACAAAACCAAAATTGTGAATAATTTTAGGATTTTTGCTTGTTTCATTTGAAAATCATATTGAAGGTATGAGGTACATTGCCTAACATAATCCAATTTTTTTATAATTTCAAAAAAGATTTTACTATTTATTACTCAAATGATCTAATTTGTCACATTTTAGGTTTTAGAGGGGGTAGTATTAATGAGTACCCAAATCAACAAATCTCACTAGGAGTTTTAGAAAGTACATTCTTTGGCCACTAGGATTGCATCTATATATAGAGGGACTAAAAATAGAAAACATGTCTTTGTTGGATGACTGTTACAAACACCTTAGTGTCATATTTTGCGTCACACATTTAATGCAAAAGTTGTGTGCCATGAGTATTGCAAAAATGATCTAGTGAACATGAAATTCGTAAGGAAGCTTTCTACAGTAATAGAAAACATACTAAAATTATTTCAAGTTTTTCCAAAATTAATTAAGTAGGTGAGATTGAATTTTAAATATACATCACACATGTAGTTTTGAAGGTTTTCAATACTATCCAGTATCCAACCATGAAGAGTTACAATGTGAAATTTTGTAGGCTATCTCTTCTAATGAAGATACAATTTCTTTAAAGAGAGAGATTTCCAACAAATGTTCTGGATTGGCCTAAAGAGTACTACATTCAACATGAATTTTTCAATAATTAAAATTTAAAAATGGTATTTAAAAAAAATTGATCATCCCTCATTTCTCTTAGTTGGCAACAATGGCCACTTTCAATATAAATTCTTGAAGTGTACCTCTGGAGAATGAATAGTCCTTGTAGTACAAATAGTATAGATAGACAAAAAATAAAAAATGCAACAAATAGTAAGATACAAGTGTAAATTATAAGTGTTTCTTGTAATCACCTATTGCGCAAACAATTGTGGAAATTAAAAAACACTTATTTACCATTTTTGGAATATCTTCTTCAAGAAACTCTTGAAAATGACTGATTTTTTTTGTTTTAAAAAAAATTCCATTTATTCATACTTTAAATGTCATTGTAATCTATTTCTATTGTTTTGATTTAGCACTTTCTTAATTCTCTTAGTTCAAAAAAATTATGAATTTGATCTTTATAGGATATAATCTCCACATGGATTTAAATATTAGAGTCATTTTTTTAATATTTCCTAATGTTAAAGGGTGATTGGAAGAAACACTTTAAGTTTTTTAATCAAAATCGTGGTTTTTGGCCGTAGGACTAGTAGTACTACGAAGACCTATCAATGTTGCATGTCAACAGTGCATTTACAAATTTGAACTGTCAATTTTGGCACCTGTGAATTTGAACCAATGATTTAGTACTATGAAGTACTATGTAGTACTATAAACTACTACAAAGTACTACAAAAACCACTGGCAATAGAAAATAGCAAAAAAAGGGTCCATTGACTTTTTCATTTATTGTAATTCAAAAAAAATTTCATTTTGCTAGAGAAGATTGCACTCTCATTGCACCAAGAAATTCATGGAAGAAAATTTTTCCCTTTTTGTAGCCTTCATGCAAAGGAAGGTCACTTTGACCCCATGTGCACAACTGACATGTTGCTATTTTCACAAAAACTCTTTGTCAGTCTTTGAAAAGGTAGTACACCTCCAACATCTCCAATCTATGGCTTCCAATTTGCATTTTTGGGTCAAAAAATAGTACTACCTCCCCCGCCCCAAATGGCCAAAATAGACATCCAATCGGGGCAAGTTAAAAATAGGAAAAAAATTTGAAAAAATTTGAAAAAATTACGAAATGTTTGAAACTTTCACATATACCTTCCTTCCAAATTTCAAACCAAATGGGCTAAGGATGCCAAAGTTATGAGCACAAAAACACTTGTCCAAGGGCAAGAAGACAAGAAATAGGACAAGTGTTTCTTGCAATCACTCTAAAGTATTGCAAAAAGAATCACTTGTACTAGACCAAAATGCAATAGTCAGGATAGGTGCAGTTTCATGCCATGACCCTTGTCTCACTATCTTCAAGGTAGTTAGACAAAAATTATTTGATTCCAGGATGGAAAGGTGCATTCTTTGTTTCTTTAGATTCCTTGAAAGTCATCCTTTGAATACTTTTACTTCTTAACAGCCTTACATGATAGAAAAAAATAGGGGGGAGGGTGGTGGTGGTAATGTGAAAGCTGAAGTCTTCAAAATCCCCGAAGCTGCCGAATGATGGAAACTTGAAAAGGTTGTAATGCGACTGATTATCACGTGGACCACGTGACATACTGAAACATTCTCGGGAGGCGAGTACATTGGAATGTCCCTGGAATGTCTTGGTTAAAAAAGAAAATAAGCTAAGGTCGGGTTTCAGGACACTGCTCGCCGTTCCAGTTCAGAACATTGTTATTAATAAGCCTGTAATTAACGATGGGCCGTGGCCGTGGCCGTGGTCAGAATCATTGCAGTGGTGGGAACCCATGCCATGTACGTCCGTGGATCCTGGCCGGTTTTCTGAGGCCGCAGTGTACACCAGGAGTGAACCTCGAATTAGCCGGAATGAATATTGATCCACACGGTTGGTGAGGGAGTTAGCTAGCTAAGCATGATCACGTACTGGACTTCGATTCTGAATTTGAAAGTGCCTCACAGGATCGATTCTCTAGGAGCGGTGATTTCACGAAGACCACCTACATTTTTTGATCGAAGTCGGGGCAGACGGTGAAAATTAACTAATACCTCGTTCATGCTGAGCATCTAGATTACGACACGGATCTCTGCAACTTGCAGATCGAAAGCAGGCTCTCCCTTTCAGTGCATAGCAAATGACAATCTGGAAACCGCGGCCGTATCGGGATGGATACTGAGTTTGTGGACTTGCAAATCACCGAAGCCTTCAATTCAATGAGGCATTGAGGGCAGGCTGCCGTGGAGTATCATTGTTCACCTGATATATGAGCAGCAACGGTGACCTTCCTTGGCTGAGTACTTAGATAAATAGTACGGTAATGAACAAATATAGCTTCCCGTTCTCAAATTTCAGAGCATTTGGGGCCCAAAACCACTCTCCTACCCTGTCCTCGTGACTACCATGTTTGCACTCTGTTTTGCATGCTCAAAAATTAGGATAACCTCAACAAGATGTTTCCATTAGAGAAATTTTGGACTCTCTAGAGGGGTGCCCGGGTTTGACAAGCTAGTCTATTTCTAGAGCCCTAGTGAGCTACTCAAAGGGCTTAATCTCTGACAAAAATAAGATTCACCTTGTGTGAATATCAGGACTAACAAACAATATATCTCCGTTTCCTATTCGGAAGATGTCAGAGGAGGATACTTGCAATACTTTTGCTTAAATATGATTGGGGAATCACGAATCAATGCTCTGACAATTGAGTATATCGAGGATGAGCATTAATAGGGGCAAAGTTGTTGTGGAAACACAATAAATCCAATCCAAGGTCCCTTTCAACAATTCTTAGTAGCCTTGTGGAGAGTCCATATTTTCTCTAATGCTCAAGCCTGTTGCATGTTGTGACACCAATAGCATCACAAAAAAATCAAATTGGATGATTTTTTTGTTTCCCGTCTTCCAAAGCAAATCACATTTGTCAGAAGGACAATTTTTGTCACCACCAACGTTGCAGGGTTAATCCTTGTAGGACTGACCCAAATCAAGGGGCTTGGTTTTGCTAGAATCTTCATGATAGAGTCTCCAATACTCAATTACAAACCAAATTCTTTCTATAGTTCTCTTTATCTCCAAGAGATGTGTCTATCATGTTAGGTTTGGGATTTCAAAACACTATTTGAATGTGTGACTATTGCATTGGAAAGTTTGTTATAATTTTTGAATAGTAGCTTGAGGAGGATGAAAGCTCATCATTCATGGATCATTTGAACATGCTTCATGATCCCATAGGAGAAAGATTTCAAAATCCAGGTTTGAGTTGCACGCTAAGACCCAAAGCACTAGTGGAAAGCTAGTAGTAGAAGACCATCAAAATAACCCATGAGGAGACCTACATGTGGTCTACATTGCCATGGGATTCTTCTCATGGGTCATTTCTTTGATCTACACATGGCAACTTAGACTATGTTTCTTCCAATGCAATGTCATTTGAAGGTTAATCTTTGATAGAGGCCCTAACATCTAGGTGCTTTGCAATTAAAATCACATTATTTTAATGAGGCTAGGCTAGACCAATAGGAAGAGGCTTTGCATCGACAAAAGCTATCATAAAGAAGTTTGAGCAATTACCTTACTTGAAATAATAGACATTGGCCCATTAATACAAAGGCAAAGCCTCACATAGTGTGGTTGCTTGCATGCAATCTTAAATCCTAAAGGACTAAAGACAACACTCTAATTTGTTGAAAACCTACTCAAGTTCTATTTACTTTTTAATTTGGAATTTTTTCATGAAATCTTTAGTGAATCACTCCAATATACCAATGGGTTGTTGCAAAAAACACTAGCCATTTTTGTCTCAAAATGGCCTATTGTAATGAGAAATGTGACTTTTGGAATAATTTTTTAAAAATGAAATAACATACAGATGATTTATAAAGCATTCTAAATAATCTTTGGATGAAAGTTCCATATTTCAATCCTAAAAAAATTTATCTCTCAAAATTGTGAACAAAAAAAGATTGATGAAAAATACCAATAAAATGAATAATTTCATGTTTGATTTTTTTCAATATTTCAAAAATAAAAAAATGAACAAAAAAATCTATTTTTCCTAACTAGTAGATGCTCCCTCTCAACTATTTCCATATTTGGTTAAAAAAATTGGTGTTATTTGCACTTGTACAAAGGTAGTGCACTTTAAGCACATGTGGAAGGTTGACACTTTCTTATTTCTTTGAAAAATCTCTTTGTATTCTTGTGCAATTTTAGTAGTCCTTGTCTCCTGATTTTGACCTTCAAACTTGCATTTGTAGGTCGAAAGTAGAACTAAAACACTCCAAAATGGCCATGGTAGCTAGACATCCAATTAAGGGTTGTCTAAACTTTTTTAAATAATTTTTTTAAATTGAAAAATTTACTCAATATCTATACCTACCATGCAACATATACATTCATTTCAAATTTCATACAAAACTAACATATGACTCAAAAAACACCTATCCTAGGCCAAGGGAACAAATAAAAAAGGACAAGTGTTTCATTCAATCACCCTAATACATGTGAAGCTTTGTTTCATGTCATTATGATAAATGTTTCCAAAGTTATAAGATATATTCATTTCAATGTTAAAAGCTGGAAACTAGAAATATATATTTTAAAATAAGATTCATTAATTTTATTTGATTGCTTAGATTGATTCCTACATAAAAACATAAGGTGCATTCAATTCTAAATAACAAGATGAAATTTATGAGGAGTTTTATTTTCCAAGCAATGACGGTAGAAAAAGAAATTTAAGTCATTTTTTAAATTCTAAAAGTTTTCAAATAAAAATTAAAAACATAACATATGTTGTTTATTGGAGCATTTTCATAGTGGCAAGGGGGTACAATTCTCAATTTTTTGCCAATGTAATTAGCAATTTGGATTTTTCTTTCATCAAGGAACACTTTTTAGTTTATTACCCTTAAAATACCAAACAACATCTTTATAACAACATAGCTATTTTGGACAATTCACTTAGAATGGAAATATTTACAATATTTTTAAAATTGTTCTAGAATGTGGAGACAAGAAGTATCTTTTTGCTCCACCAACAAAATTTACAATTGTAATTATGGGGGAAAATGTTGTTTATAATGGACAAGGGGAGAACATATAGGGTTATTTAATTTATAATATGTGTGAAATTGCTAGAAAAAATGTCCATTCCACCCCCTCTCTAAAATTTGTCCATAACTTTTGATTGGAGTCTCTAAATCTCAAAAAAAATCTCAAACATGAAAGTTAGCATGATTTCACAACTTTTATTAGTTGAAAGTTTTTTGAAAAGAATTCTTCTACAATGTTGAAATGAAGTTTGAAATTCTACCTCATACACAATTTGTACTTTTGACTCAACTATGAGCAATAGGGCTCCTACTAATCTTAATTTACATATCCCACATTGGTTGGTTTACCTCCTACCACCCTACTTGTCTTTCAATCTTGTCATTACGTATTTGTGAACACAATTAAATAGCTTTTAGATTTAGGTGACATAGTTGCCAAATATTTTGTTTGTGTGAAGTTAGCATTAAATCTTTTAAAATTATATTTCTTGGAGTGGGGAAAAATCCCTATGCACAAGGGGAACATGCTTGTTAATCAAATTTAGAGGACGTAGCATGTGGCAAGCCTTGTCATGTGGTAAAGGTATTCAATGTCATTGCTCAATAGATAAGTTAGGCATAGCAAACTTTGACCCAACCTACTCTCAAATCAAGTTGTCTTATAATCCCAAATGTGTTTTAATTCAAACTGGGTGTTTCAAATCAGAGATCGATCAAGCTTGCGAAAGCCACAAATTTTAGGCAATTTATTTTCCCCTTCATAACCCCTAAAGGACCAACTTGCTTTTTTTGGTTGTATAGCAATTTTGGGCAAGTATGTCTTGCTGGAGATTTTTATATTTTTTACCCAAATTTTAATAGAAGGTGGGGATGAGGAATATCTTTCAGATGCACTAAATCTCATGACATTTGGAAATACAAGTCAAAAGTTATGGCCTAATATGTTGCTTTCTTTCGTAAATGGGCAATCCAGGCAGATTAAAAAAAATCACTTTTTTCAAAAACTGAAATTTGAAATTGGTTTTCTAGATTTATATATACTTGGAAAGCTTTGAATCATTCCATTTTGATCAAGGAGTCAAAAGTTATGAGGATTTTTTGTTTGCAGGCAATTATGGATTCTCTACTCTAAAATAAACTTCAAAGTCCTTTATCGTACTCAATTTTCAATATTTTTGGAAAAAAATAAAATTATATGATGTATATTGTTTATTTTAACATTGCAACCTTTGGAATTGTCATTTTTCAATTCCATAATTAAATTCTTAACAACTTAGTATTTTGAATCATTCTCTATTACTATCTACTTACTATTTTTTTCCTATAGGTTGTACAATTCCAAATGATCTAAAATTTTTCAAGCATGTGGCCAACTTGTTTAGGAAAAAGAATCCAAAGAAGCACCACCATTTTGGACATTTTTTCATAGAAAAGTGAGCTTATGAAGTGCAGCTGCCCTGTTTTTGGCAGGGCCCAAAAAAAGATTTCAGTGAATTTAAATGTAATTTATATCTTGCAATCCATGCAGTGGAAATTTCTGAAATTTTTACCACATGCTCTCAATTCAGTATAATACTAGATCCTACGGTGAAATGTGTCAAAAAAAAGTTTTTTTTCAAAAATTTGGCACTTGTACTAAAAATGGTGGTTTTGAAGCATTTTCAATGAAAACATAGTCATAGAACTTTAGGGGTTAAAAGCTAACTAAAATCTAGTACTCCATTAGCATTTTGAAGAGATCATTGTATAAGCAAGCCAAAAATTGTTGAAAAACAACTTTGTATGAAAGTTCTTTCAAACTAATTCCCTATTGGAATTTTTGGGGACATTTTCTTCAATTTGAATTGTTATGAAAAGTTTTGAACATGGGGCCAACTCCATCAGAAAAAGTAAGCAAAAATATTTTAAGCAAAAAAGTGAAATAATCTTGTGCAAAAGCCTCATTGAATCATAGGTGCTTGGAATTCAAATGCCCCAAAAACATTTTTTCCCACTTCAAGAACTATAATTTCACAATTTGTTCAGTCAAAGATGAATATAAATGGTTTTTCTTTGAATTTTTTCATGTATTCTCAGCTCATTTTTTGACATACTAACTAAATTGCATAAGTTATGGACATCCTCTTTTTTTCTTAAAAACAATGCTATCCTTTCACAATTAGAATTACTTCGTCTAAATTGTTCTTACACATGCCCCATTGTTAAGCAACTTTTCAGATAAGAGTACATACTAATTGGAGTTCAATCTAGCATTTGTAAACATTTCAAAGCCTTGGTGCTTTGAAAATGTTGAGCCATTTTAACTTCGAAAATGCATATCCAATTATATAAGAGTGCAAAAAGTATGAATCAAATTAGTTTAAATTATTGTTGTTATTTTGTCTTTTTAGGAAAATCAATTTAAAAACATTTTGAGATATAAAACTACCTAAATAAATTCAAATCAACACATAAAGGGAAACTTTTGGACACCAATCTTTGGTGTATGCATAGTTGAGTGGACCAAAATCACTATCACTGTGATGTTTTCAAATTGCATGTAATAGGAAATGTATTTTTTCATGATTATATATATATATATATATATATATATATATATATATATATATATATATATATATATATGGTTGCTTACTTGCTTAAGCAACCATGTAATTAATGTTTAAAAAATCATTCACATGGAGTATAAGGGGCCTTTTGTATAAATTATTATGGATTATTATAGTGTCAACACCATGTATTTAAGTTAGTTTTTTTGAATATATGAACTTCTATAAGAAAAAAAAGGATTCTATAGTATATAGATTTGATAATCAGTGTTTGAAATTGATGTTTCATATATCATTGATGTATTCCAATTGTAAATTAGGGAATTTTTGTAGTCTGAAGTAGTATGTATTTTCAAATGTCCCATTCAAAACCTTACTTTAGTATTTCTTCATTTTTTTGGCTAATTCCTTTCATTAGGGGATATTTGAGGCCTCTACATGCTTGTGAGTTCCTGAACTGTGGGGAATGCAGGAACTATGCCACTACTGCAATCTGATGTGACCAAGACATTTCCACATCAAAAAAAATTGAATTTTGTTTTTCAACTTCTTTTTTCATTTTAGAACTAAGAATTTTATTTTATTTTTTGATATTTTTTTCTGACAACAATCAGCCGTTCCTGGACTGAATAGGGAACATGCAAGGGAACAAGCCTGAAACGGCCCTCCCAAGGCCTCAAATCCCCCCTAATGGGTGTGAAAACCTCTACATGTTTGTTTTTTTCAATGGAACATTATACAAGAACATAAGATCAATCTATAATAGTTCCTTGGAATGCAACCATCTATAGGAGCATCCAAACCATAGATTGAAAACCCAACTAAGATCAACGGCCCATGACTTTCATGTGCTTTATTTGTACCCATCTAATTCAAATTTACACATTTTCCCGCCTTTGAAGAGTACAATGGCATGCGGCATGGCTACTAGCTTGGAGCTTGCCGATGGACTACAGTGGACTTTTATTGAATCACCAAGTGCCGCTCGGGGGCCATTCAACTATGTAAACACCTTCTTTCTATTGGCAAAATCTCGTCATAAAATAAAATCTTAAAATAGATTGCATGAAAATTCACTTTTTGCCAAAATAAATCATTGGATTTTTCATGATGTTGATTATTATTATTATTGAAATTAATTAATTAAATAAATAAAATTTGAAAGATCAAAAGTACAAATATATAGATGAATAAAGGTTTAGACTTCTCTAGAAATTGGGAAGATGATGGATTATTTTGCCACCACTCAAAATAACATTCAAAATAGATAGAAAAAAATACTACTAGACATTCCACTACACCCACCTTCAACCCTTCTTGTGGGCATCATCTTGGAAAATTGCACCATTTCAAATGAATTTGTAAATTTCATCAAATGAAAGTAGTCTCTTTCACCCAAACTATTTCTATTTAAACTAGGGACAAAGTCGCCAATTTTACTAGTGAAACATGCATGAATATAAATGAAAAAAGTGTTTGGGGTCTAGAAGATGAACTATTGTAGAAATTGAATGCTTGTGGTCCGATTGTGCAAAATTAGAAGTGATCACCCCTTGGTGCTTTTCTCAAAAAGTAAGAAAATAGGATTGCCTAGAACAAAGTTACAGTACCTCTAAAGTTGTAAAAATTATAGTCATCTCCAACATTTAGAATATATTTTTATTTTTCGAGTTCAAATCTCTATATTGAACCAATTTCTGAAGTTATGAATTCTTTTTTATCTCTATTTTCTATTCTAAAAAGAATTTTTTATCACCAATTTTTCCGATGTTTTCAAATTGCAAATGTTTTTTTTCCCAATTCCACCAACTAACAATGAATGAACTCGCAGTTCTCTCCAATCTTCGTTCACGGGTCACTGTCCTTTCAAATAATTAAAGGTAATAAAAAACTATAACCCCTAATTGCTCCAACATCCATTTTCCGGACAATGAACAAATTGACACTCACAAATTTAATCGTCCTTACTGCTTGGATGAAAGATATTCTAGTTTTTCGAGATACTTTATTAAGTTGTTGTCCTATCTAAGGGTTGGATAGGTCTGCCACACTATTTTACATAACGTTTCCCTGATCTGTCAGAATTCACAAGAATCACAAACTATAAAATGAACAAATGACGTACATTTGAGAACCTGATATCCTGTCCAATCTATCACTCATTCTTACAGGATGCTGTACAGTACGGTACTGTCACCACAAATCAATCCAGATATTCTGTGATTTTACAACAAATCATCTGGAATTCTGGACAGTGAAACAGAACACTTAACCCCTAAATGCCCAAGGCACCAGATTCTGGTGTTTCGAAAACTTTGAAGTTAAGTAAAATCCAACCAAATTGCTATTATTAGTAGTTTATATTTTTGGAGAATTCTTTTTTGAAGTCTAGTTTTAGGATCAAAAAGTTGATCTGAAAAATAAAGGATTATGATTTTTCTATAGAAGATTTAGTGCAAGGATGCCCATTGCAATCTAGACTTCCCGGAGTGTTGAGGGCTCTTGAAAATGACCCTCAAATACACTAGATTTTGGAGGCAAAGTCAAATTAGAAATTCATTTAAAAAAATTGTAGAATAGATTTTGAAAAACCGTAAATTGATTGGGGTTGTGCATGTTGGGCCCTATAACCTCATATTTTTTTAGTGACCAAATTTTTAGAGTTGACATGCAAAAAGTGAATTGAAAAATTTTCACAATTTTTACACCCTCATGATCAAACATTATAATCTTTCAATCTATAAGTGATATTGTTATGTTTTCTTTTCCTATGTGATTTCTAACATGTCTAGTTTGAATTTGTACAGTTACAATTCAAAAGAAATTGGTACACCTTATGAAAATGTTGACTTTTTGTTCAATTTAGATCAAATTTCAAGGAGCTCCAAACAGGCCTTGGGCATTTAGGGGTTAACTTAATTTTTAATTTTGGGGGAGCAAATGCAAAAGACACACTTTAAAGTCGTCATGATATGGAAATACCTTGCTTCGTTTTATTTTTTAATTATGAGTGATACACCCAGTTTTAGTAATAAACTCTTAAAAAAGTTTCGAATTGAATTTATTTTAATGATGGTTTCATTGATAATCTTTTAAGGAGAGTGGGGACATTCTTTCTACTTATACAATGCCACTTTGATTTGAAAAACATGGTGTATAAATCAACGAGGGAGACATTATGTTTTAACCCTTAAAGGTCTTTTGACTCTATGTTTTCACTAGAAACACTCCAAAACTACCATTTTTAGTACAAGTACCAAATTTTAGAAGGAAAAAATTACATTTTTGGAAACATGTAACTATAGGATACTGTAGTATGTTGGTTTGAGAAGATGTGGAAAAAATTTCAGATATTTTCACCTTGTGGATTGCAAGATATTAGCGATTGAATTGACAAAAATCTATCTTTTGGCCCTGTGAAAAAATGGACGGCTACACTTCACAAGGGCACATTTGTATGAAAAAAAATGTCCAATATGGTGGTGCTTCTTTGTATTCATTCTTCAAGGCTAGTTGGCTACATGTTTGAAAATTTTCAGATCATTTAGAATTGTACAACACACAAAAAAAATAGTAATTAGAAAGAAGTAGAGAATGATTCAAAATAAGAAATTGTTAAGAATTTGATTATGGATTTGAAAAATGCCAATCCAAATGGTTGTAATGTTGTAATATTGTAATAAAAAATCTACATCCTACGATTTTATTTTACTTTCCAAAAATAGCAAAAATTGAATTAAATAAAGGACTTTAAAGTTTACTTTAGAGTAGAAAATCCATCACTACCCACAAACTAGAACTCCTTGTAACATTCATCTCATTGATCAAAATGGAATGATTCAAAGTTTTCCACTAATATATAAATCTAGAAAAAAAATCTTCAAAAGGTGATTTTTGAAGAATTTTTTTGAGCTGCCTAGCCTGCCCATTGAACAATGAAAATGACAAACCATTCAATAATTTTTTAACCATGTAGTCGAAAGTTATGAAAATTGTCGGGCCTTAAAGCTACTCATCAAGCATATATTGTGTGAAAATTTCAAAGGAAAAAAAATTCCATTTATAGTGAGCTACTCACAATCGCTATGTTGCCAAATAACACCATTCGATCCTTCAGGGATTATTATTTGTTTTGAAACAAGTGATAGTGTGCTTTATTTCTACAAATTATGTTCCCTTTGAACTCTTTTTAGTTGTACCCTCTTATTACATAATTCTAGGAATCGGCATGGAATATTTAATATTGATGCTATATGTGCCTGGGTGATATTTAATCTCTAATCTCTTTTTCTTATACAAACCAAAAGTTTTATTTCAAAGAGAGATGGGATCAAAATGCCATAGTTGGTTCCCAACTGTAGGTGAGGATGGATATGGGAGGATTTCTAGTATCATGTTACAAAAATTGATGTACAATTCGGTCCAATAATCTTACAAACTATCTATTGTGTCATTCAAAGAATTATGTGTGTATGTGTGTGTCTACGTATGTATATATATGGACAGGGAGACAACTCATGCATGGTTATTTACACTAGAGTGAAGTTCCCATCACAATGCTCCAAGGAGCTTGGACAAAGCCTAGGGTAGGCTTTTCACCCAAGTTGAAAATAGGTTGCTTCAATAATAATTTTTTGTATCCATAAATTTATGATTGTGTACAAGGAGGAGGTGGAAGGGAAACAATTACTTGTTGATAGTGAGACAATTACTTGTGCTAGGGAGAAGATTGCTTGTTGACTTTTTCTCCTTCTTCTATGAATAAATGAGGTGGTTATTCCTAACTCTCATATTTGATTTTAGGAAGTTCATAGGCAAAATTAGTATATTTGGCAACTATTTCATATGGCTCAAAGTTTAAAACAAAAAAAATTCTACTATGCCTAAATGACGTTTGGAATTATACTTTAACCCCTAAAGGACCATTGTCCCTTCGGAGGACAAATGAGATTTTGGGCAGGAACCTATAGTCTCAATTTTTGTCCTGATTTTTGGAATTTTTTTATAAAGATAGAAAAACTGATTAGCTTTGTGAGAATATAAATTTTTTTTCATTTGGTGCCTAGGAACAAAAGTTATGCCCACATAAGCTCAAAACAGGGGAGAGGGGGCAGCAAAAAAAAGTTTCAAAAAATTGAATTTTTTTATTTTTTATTTTTGTTCCTATATATATTGTATTTTTGTCTACATGGAAATCTTTGATTCATTCCATTTATAGACAATCTTGTTTTTCGGGCACTTAGAGCATCTTCTTGCAAAAAAATAACTTGTAGGATTCATTTTTGAATGCAATTTTTACAATTTTTCCAAAAAAAAAGGTCCTTATCATTTCATTTGCCTTCTAGAACAATATCACTATTGGGATTAGTGCATTTTAATTCCATCTTAGAGATATTAATAATTTGGATTTTCCTTCTATTTTGTACCTACTTCTACTTAACAATTTTTTAAAGAATTAAAATTAATTTTTTTGTATTTTCTTTTTTTTAATAGACTCTCAAGTCAATTCTCCACCATAAAGATTTAAAGCTCAAAACTCTGTAGTGCAAAAATTGAAGTTAAGAAGGTTCAAAGTCAAATAACCTAGTCCCGCAATGTGTGTGGAAAAACTTGTTTTCTTCACTTTAAACATAGATATCTTGCAATCTATGCGGTCAAAATCTCTGAAATTTTTTCCACACATTTTCATACTAGTTAGGTGTAAGATCCTATGGTTAGATGTGAAAATAAATAAAAATTTGAAAATTTTTTACTCTTTGCTCTAAAAATGGCAGTTTTGAGTGTTTTTGTGCAGAAAAAAGGCCTTGGTCCTTTAGAAGTTAAACACAATTCTTGCTTTTGACTTAACTATGAGCACTTCATCCCCTACTAATCCTAATTTACATTACCCACATGGATTGTTTTACCTCTTATCACCCTACTTGTATAAAGGACTTATCTTCTCATTTCTATACACACAAAATAAGTGGCTTTTGAAGCTATGTGAGATATTTACCAAATATTTTGATTACATTGAATTTCATGTTGAATTTTTAAAAATTATGTTTCATTGAGCAAAAAAACATATTTATGCACAAGGGGAACATGGATGTCAATTAACTATAGAAGATATGCCATGTGGCATGGCCTAACATGTCGTAAAGGTATCCAATGCATGTACTCCATAGCTAAGTGAGTCTCCATAGCTTAGTCAAGCATATAAAAAATATTTATGTATAAGGGGAACGTAGATGTCAATTCATTTTAGAAGATATTGCATGTGGCAAAGGATTGTTATCATGTGAGTATAGGAGTGTGAGCCCATGAGCTTAGAATACTACACATCTATGTTATAGGTGTATATACTATAGAAATCATCTATGATTATATGGTATATATGTTACAAATTCCCATATAATAGGTGTTTATGATACATACACCTTCTATAGTCTATAGTATCTATATTATAGGTAACTATAATGTAGGTTCAATGCTCATAAGCTCATATTATTGGACTCACAAACTAGCATCGTTTCATGTGTCATGGCTTGACATGTAATAAAGATATATAAAGCTAGTGCACTTTGGATGAATTAAGTGTAGCAGACCGTGATTGAATGTCCTCCCATGCTGAATTATCCAATATGCCCAATTGCCCTTTCATTTAGCTCATGTATTTCAAACCATAGATTGATCAAGCTTGCCAAAGCCACAAATTTTCAACTTTTTTTGTTTTTCTTCCCCTCCTCTAAGATTAACAGAACCCTAAAACTCTGTTGTTAATATTTTGAATAGATGACTATGTGTGCAATCTAGAAATAGTTGAAAAAAGGATTTTGTATGAGAGTTTTTTATGTTGTTTCCCTATTGGAATTTTTGGGACATGTTCTCTAATTTGAAATGTTATGAAAATATTTGAATATGTGGTCAATTCCATAAAAAATTTTAAAAAATAAAAATCATACTTATAGTCCTTATAGTAAGATGCACCAAAATTTCATTTGTCATTGTTTTGGCCTTTGCTATCAAAATTGCCCATTCAAAGTGTTTTTTGGTGAAACATAGTTAAAAAACTATAGGAATTGAGATCTATGTATGCTTTTACAATTAGATTTTCTTAAAATCATATCTTACACCAACTCACCTTGTTTTATCTACATTAGAATCACAAATAGGCACATCACACCAATTAGTTTATCAATCTACCAACTATCCAACAATTTATGGACCAACCCTCAAATTTTGGACGTTCAAATCACACTTCTTAAATTTTTCTTGTGGGCAATATATAGGTCAAACTTGCAAAAAACTCTTTTGGCTTACTAAATACCTTCTACACAATGTCTTCTATGTAATCTAAACCAAACAAATACATGGATATATGCATTAGTAGAAACCCACATAAAAAGCAATATAAATACAAAATACAACAAAACAATTAAGAAGATATTTAATTTATTAATGTCAAAAACAAACACAAGATGTTTCATTCTTATAATTATTGCTATATTCAAAGGCAAAAACACCTAACTATACAATACCAGCATGGTTTCTACCATACCCTTAAACAAACATTTAAATTAGACAATACACCTTGACCTTCTACATATATAAAAAAATGCAATACCCCACCAAAATACATCATGTCAAGTGATGGGTCAAAAGATCATGGCATAAAATTCAAAGAATTTACATTCTACAATGATTGATCCTCACCATTTGCCTTAAATTCAAAAATCAACACCATCAACTAAAACTCCAAACCACAAGTAGGATTTGTTCATTCTAAAACATTGATACCTTACCAATGCATTGATTCAATCAAAATAGATATATGTTATAGTATACATATCACATATATAACTCTTGTAGATAAATAGTATAAGGGATTAACATATTCTCATTAGATTTTTAGATATTCAAACAAGATTTTGATAAATCTTTCTATAGTTTTTTATACTTGCATTGCAATTAATCCAATAGGTCTAAGATGTTTGGATTAGTAAGCCTAGACTTTTCACTTGTGTATCAAATTTTAGTTCACAATCTAGCCATGGTATTTTGAAGTTGGTTGTGAAAAGGGTGAATTAAATGTTATATTTTTGATAATACAACTATCATCAACTCATGAATACAATCAATTAAACAAAATTACAAAATTACAAGATTGGTACGACTGAATAATGGTTTAATACCTCAGCCCCCAAAGTCTACATCTTCGGATGATGAACATAATGATTTGACGTGGTCTTTTGTTCAAACAGCTTCTAAATAAAATTATAATAGTGCTTGAATCTTCAAAATGTTGTCTTTCTTTAACCTCTCAAGGCCATGGGGCTTTTGGGGTTTTAAAAAACATCTTCGCTTCTGAAGTGTTATAGTCCAAAATGTCACTAAGGTATAAAAATCTCAACCACCCTATCTTATAGTGTACATTTTGTACACTAAATAGGGGTATTAAGGGGACCCAAACTAATTAATCAACATTTCACACTACATAAATATCTACCTTCATTGTACATGGGTAGTTATTCAAGTGTCTAAGGGATGTACACCATGTTTCAAACATCTACAGTTTTCCACAATCAGTCCTTTTAATTTTTTGGTCTCCTTAATACCTTTATTCAATGTAGATGACGTGAGTCAAATTTGGAGTCATTTGGCCATACAGATTGCAAGATTAGAATGTTTTGGTGTTGGAAAAGGATGCTAAAATTTTCCTATCAACACATTTGGAGGTGAAATTTGATTTCTAAACCTACTCAAATGAAAATAAAAATAAAACTATAAAGTGCTTCAAAACTAGCACACAAACACATTGATGAAAAAAAATATCATTCAATTCATAGACTCATTGTGTCTACAAAATGACTTTGAAATGTCAAAAAATAGCAAGAAAAGTTGCAAAAAGCACATCTAAGGTTGAACCTCCTTTTATCAAAATGCTTCTGAATCACTTATAACTTTTTGGATTGATATGAAATTTTAATTACTCGAACTAGACTAGTATGAGCAACTTTCCCAAAACATTTTTTGGAAGTGGACACTATATGAAGAAGAAACAAGCCACCGAAGCTCATAATTCAAAAATGATTGGATTTTGAATTTTGAATTGCTCTTAAACATTCAAACACCTTGGATTGGCATGAAAATTTTACCACAATAATTAGACTTCAAGAACATAATCCATCAAATTTTCTTGAAAAGGAACATTGGATGAAGGAGATATAAGCCCCCAAAGTTGCATCCATCAAAATGCAATTTAATGAACTGAAATTGAACCTATGAATTTTGAATTGACTTCCAAAACATCAATACATCTTGTATTGATCTAAAAATTTTACCACCCAAACTAGTAGATAGAGTGCATATTTCCCAAAATTTTTTATTGAAGTCAAACATCAAATGCAAAAGTTACAATACTTCAAATTGGACTTCAAGACTATATGAGAACACTTTTGGTCCCCTTAAGTGGCGAGGGGTTAACTTTGAAATGTGTGAGCGGGCATTTTTTGTCCTTTGGATGTTTTGAAGGCCTCCACAATGGAATAGATTATTTTTCCATCCAATTTTTTGGGGAGTTCCTTAACCCTAAATGTCCAACACACCAAATTTTGATCTTGACAAACTTTGACATTAAATATAACCTTACCAAGTTGCTTTTTTTCGTAGTTTATATTTTTGAAAAATTCTTTTTGAAGTCTAGTTTTAGCATCAAAAATCCGATTTTGAAAATGAATGATTATGATTATTCTATTCAAGATTTTGTACAAGGGTGTCCATTTCAAATTTGGATTTTCTAGTGTTGAGGGCTCATGGAAATGATCTTCAAATACACTAAATCCTGGTGAAAAAATCACATTAGAAATTCATTTAAAAAAATTGTATTGTAGGTTTTGATAAGCTGTAAATTGATTGGATTTATGCACATTATGCATTTAACCTTGTATTTGTTTGGTGACCTATTTTTTAGGTTTGACAAGTGAGAAGAGGATCAAAAGACTTCAAATCACTTTCATAGTTTTAACACCCTCATGATCAAACATTACAATCTTTCAATTGATAAGTGATATTGTTGTGTTTTCTTTTCCCATGTGATCTTTGACATGTCTAGTTTGAATTTGCATAGTTACAATTCCAAAAAAAGTTATAGAATTTATAAAAATGTTGGCTTTCTGTTCAATTTAAAACAAATTCCATGCAACTCAAAAAAGGCCCTAGGCATTTAGGAGTTAAACATACTTATGATATGCAGTTCTGATACAATTTTTTTTCACTTTTTCATCAGGAAGTCATAATAATTTTCAAAATTTTGCAAAAAATATTAAAAATTTCTATAATCTATAGAAGACCTGTGATTCCATCTCTGAAAACTAAATGTCAAAATTTCACTCATATATGGTTGCAAAATGGGAGCATCTAGAGAGACACTAGTAAAAAATAGAAGGTATTTGAGCACCAAGAAATTGTGCAAGCATGAAGCCAATAGAGGCCTTGCACCACTCTCTTTCACTTTTCCTTGGTGCTCAAATACCTTCTTTCTACTACCGAGAAGACTACTACAGTAGTAAGAGGACTTCTGAGGTCTGAAAGCATGCATGTTTCATAGGCCCATCCTTGCAGGGTGAAGACCAATTTGCTGAAAGATTTTATAATTGTAATTGTACAAATATGTTTCCATCTCGCCACCGCGACTCTAATTTGTTTTGCTCGACTCATCAAGCCTGTCAGATAACCAAATATCCCGAACACGAAACCAAAAATATGACACGTGCCCAACGACTGAAGCAATCCCATCTCCACACTGCTTCATTTTTTTAAACAAATGAAACGGAATTTCATTGCACATGGCAAAATACCATTTCCACACTTCCAATTCTCAGTTAAAAGAAGCATGACTTCATAGTTTCGTAAGCTATTTTGTGTTGACTAAGATTTTGCAGCTTACCAACAGTGCGCACATTTTGGAGTCAAACCCACTCATCAATTTCTTTCACCTCTGCACCTACTTACACAGTTTACCGCTATCAACCTCTTTCTCCCGATTTCCAGGACCTAAAAGGCGTTATTATAAAAGAGCCCACACCGTCTGCAATGATTCCCACCTAACCGGGCCCTACCTTGGAAGCAAGAGATCATTTCTGCCAGCACCGCTCCTCGTCACCACTTCTGGATGGCTTTGCTAGAGCTGCCGAAGACGCGTAGTGCGCAATCAATACCCCAAGCAAGCGGCGCTCGCACCCGTACCCTCACATACAGTAAATAACCAACCCTTTTTTCAAAAGCCCAACATCGACCCAATGTCCATCGATTGCAGGAGGTCGTGCAACTGCGCAGTAAATAGCGGAAACGAAAAGAAGCCTGCTGGAACCATAGAAGAAGGACGCCGCCCGCAGTGAAAAAATAAATATAAAACAATCATCCTCCCAGTAAGAAGTCACCGACGTCTCACTCCCCACCTCACAAAATCACTTACTCGGGATGGAATAATAATATTAAAAAGCATAACTTCATATATGGTAGTTTTAAGAAGATTCAAGTCTCATATGTTCACAACAGCACCAAGCCAAGGGTGCAAACATGTTCATTGCTCATCTCTTGAGAATAAGCTACATGTAAGAATAACCTGATAAAATAAGCCGCAGTATAATTACGATCATCGCAGTCCTAGAACCGCCTGAACTAAATCCTGTACAAAAAAGGTCCAAAATTGCCCTGCTTCCGCAACAGGAAGGATAAAAGCCCTCATCCCCAGCCTCGACTTGATACTTCAGAGGCTGAAACCAAAAACTCAAAATGGGACAATCTTACATTTGTGCCGCATCCCCGATCGATCCATTCATCCATCCATCCACCATCTCCCTTCCTTACACACTCCTCTGGATATCAGTTCCACTGTACCACTCCTCATCCTCCGAGCTGCTGGCGGGATATTTCCCCCAACACTGTTCTGCAGCGTCAGCTGGATTCACAATCTTCAGACTCTTCACACAACTGCGAAACTCCCTGCGAAAACCCAAACAATCAACCTCATCAGAAGCTGCAAAAACTCCACAACGAAATGCAGCAAAGCAGCACGCTTGACATGGCCAAAAAACGGAACATAAATATCAACAAAACTGAGAGTACAATCATCAAGAAAAAGGAGCTGGGACGTACTCCCAAGGGTCGTCCCCCACGAGAAGCATGTCGTTCTCATGGTCCTTGTACACCAGCTTCCAGCCCTTGGAGGAATCGTCCAGCTGCCCTTGCAGGTTGAACAGGAGCGCCAGGGTGCGATACAGGCCTTCGTAACTATCAATCTTCTTTAAATCGATAGTGCGTCCGAATTGCCCAGGCATGTACACCTGCACATCATCACAAGTCTAAGCTTCCGGATCCTTAAACACAAAAGGTCGGAACAATCTAATGTAAAGTCTCCATTCACCATACAGTAAGGGAGAGTTCCCATTCACCACACAGGTTAACCTTGAACCTTTTCCCTACAACAATCTGGAAACTTACACCATCTAAAATTTAGCAAAAAACGAAATTTCTATTACATGAAGTACCGTCACAAATCAAAGCTCATCTGTATGGTCAATGGAGTCTCTAACGTACTGTAAGATTAATAGAGTCTCGACCTCTCACACCATACTGTAAGCACAAGGCTTCGATCTCTCTTCTAACTCACCTTCGTTCCAGTTCTCACTGGAGCCTGAGAACTCGACCCTGACGCAAACTTGCTCACGTGGTGCTGGTCAACGGATGGATCGTCAGCGCTGTGCCAAGGGCCTGATCCTTCCGAGTCACTGCTGTGAGAAGACGGCGCCGAAACATTTAAAGCTCCAGGGGCGGCCTTCTCGGCCAAGTTGATGCCGAACAGCTTGCACTGCTGTTCGGGCACCCCAATAGTCGTCATCTCCACTTTCTTCGCCGGTCCCACTTTGTCCCACACAGACTCAAACGACATCTGTTTCTGTGCCGGCAACGCAATCTCGGCTGCGGCCTCATTGTTAAGCGAGGTGATAGGCACGTTCATGGGGGGTCTCTCGAAAGCTGGTCGAGATGCAGACGCGATGGAACCTGCACCAACGTTCGGGAAAAGCCAACGGCGGTTAATGCAAAGTCAAACGGTGAAAATGAGAAAATAGCCGGTTGGATTTTTCAAGCACACGAGAAAGAATCGGCGAAATTTTATATTTTTAGTTAAGACAGAAAATAACCGATACTTTTAAAACCGGTTGAATATAGGAAATGAAGGAAAACAGGCGGTAAAGCTCAAAAAATCCCGAACACTGACCTGCACTTGCACCACCTCCCGGTTTCGGACTGCCACACAACCAACTGGGCAGTTGTGGGCTCATCGGAGGAGGACACGGCGGCTCACGGAATGGGAAGTTCACGCCGGCCGGAAAGTCTGCACGACGCGCGGTTGGCCACGGCACATGAGGGCGCACATTACCGCTGCCATTGCCTGCTGGGCTGGGCTCCAGGTTGTTGCCAAACTTGACTGATCGATCCAACTCACTACCGCCGGGAGGCAGAGGCGCTGCGAACGACGCCACGGAGGATGATTGTGGGCTCAGCTGATATGACTCACTGGGCAGCATATAGGGAGGTATCTCCGGGCGGGGTAGCCAGCACTGCGGAGGACCTCGTGGAGAAAGCTCCTGCTTGAAATTGACCCACGGAGAAGCGCGAGAAGACTCCACCTCGCATTCCTCGTCGTCTTCCACAGTTGGATCCATCCGCGGCATTTTGTTCGGCTCGTAGGAGTCCAGCATGCTCTGAATGCTGCCTGCACATCACAGGACAGATCGATGGACTCAGTATATACACCCGACTCAGTGGTCACAAGAACATTCAGCGAGAAGAAGGATCTCGTGAAAGAGCAACCAGGGCCTCTACCAAATTCTCATATAAATGCTAGAGATAAGGCATCTGAGGTTGTAAGTCGGACTCGATATATATGAAGACGTGCTCACAAGACCATCCTGCGAGAACAAGGAACTCGAAAGGGCAACATGGGCCTATACCAATTTCTCATCCAAATCCTAGACCACATGCATCTGAGGTTGTAAGAAAGACGCAGAACTCATGTGAGCCCAGACAGATTCAGAGCCACGTACCCTGCGGAGCCGATTCTTTCACAAGAGTAGATGGGCGGCGCTTGGGTGGCCGCAGCCCCACCTGAGGTGGGGGTAGTGTTGAGATCGGCACGAAGGGCTCAATCTCCCATGGAGATACCCTTTCCGGCCTCTCACTAGCGGACATCTCGTCCCATTGCACTCGAATGGACCTCCACAAGGACTTGGGCCATTCCACTGGATCCGCTTGGCTCACTTCCACGATGGTCCCGGCATACCTGCAAACCAAGTCCACGCACACAACTCTGTTTCAACACCCCATTCATTTCATTCGACACTCCTGGAAATGGATCATCCAGGGAAGACAAAGAACTATCTTAATTGGGAAAAGATGAGCATCGTACTTCCTCTCGGATGATTCCTCCGACTCGAATTTCATCTTGAAGCGACATCCCGCTGTCAGGTTGTTCTCCAGGGATTTCAGATACTTGTGATAAGGAATCACGAACTCCGAAGGGCTTGTCCTGTGCAACCATTCCACAGAAATCTTAAAATCCTCAATTGCTCCCTAAGGCAACAATCAATACACCATAAATTACACAACCTTCAGAGCACTTCATCCTTCCCTTTTATTAAAGAACGCCAATTCGTCAACAACATCAAGAAAGCGAACTCCTCAACCACTGTGCAAAGAAAACGGCTTCATCCAAATGGACGCACCCAACCCCATGTTCAGTTCCACATTACAAATGCCCTACACCATAATTTTTGTCCTTGCCACTGACCGCGGATTGAAGATCACGCTGAAACGCAACGAGTTCTGCGCTGCATGAGTGGCCGCTGCCAGCACGCCCAGATGCAAGTTCGTGCTCGAAAAGCACGTCGATCGTGTTTGCGTTTGCTGCTTCGAAGCTCTACGCACGCCCACTCGCAGCTGGCCATTCTCCCCTCTACATATGCACATCCACCATGTTAATGACCGGCAACTTAGACAGAACAATGAATGCAAGGGGCATGGCATCTGATGTCCAAGCACCCCATCACCTCCGAACCACGCTGCGAGAAACCTAATCGTCACCGAGGAACCAGTCCTATCAGCAGCATCAATCATATACTCTCACTCACGCCACTCCATTAAACCGATCCCACTCCCTCAGTCCTTCTCGCTGCTATCCAACCATAATCAAAGACTCGGGGAGTGACCTAGGAACTCACCGAAGAAATATGACCGTATCCCCTGCTACAAGTTTCTTTGCAGACACGAAGGTGCTCCACCCTGTTGTCAGAAGATGCCTCCGTGGCTGACCTGCAAGAACCAAAACGAAGTAATTCATCACCCCGACTGCTCCCTCACCATTCCTCTCCAGTACAATTCGTTCTCATTCCAGCTCCGGAAGCGCAGTAATATGTGTAACATCAACGCCCTAAACCCCAAACAACAGAGCGCCATGCGCAATCCATCGAAACTTTCGTGGACGCCATTCGTACCTCTGTAAATATGCCGAAAGTTCCACTCCACCCCATGCAAGTCCTTCGCCACCAGCTCCTGACACGGAGGGTTCATGTCGTGGTCCTGAATCAAAACCAATTATTCATCTCAGAGGCCGACTCCCTACATGCCATAAAACCTCCCATATATACAAGCGTCAAAACGCATCTGGCTACCTTAATGAGCTACTGCAGATGTTGTCGACCCCTCGCACACAATTCAGATACCAGCACCACGTAATTCCTCCAAGCTACCATGACTGCGCACATACTTCCACTTGTATCATCCTATGAGTCGCATCTCTCTATGCCATGAACATTTCTCTGATAGTCCAGACAGGTGACTCACGAGTAAAGGCAGACAGTCCTCTGCCGATCTTCGGGGCACTGAAAACCCGCCATGAGTGCTTGTGTCACTCGCTGTCAAAGTTTTGCAGAACATTCGGACGTTCTTCTGCCTCGTTGAAGGGGGCTCTTCTCGCATCTCTTTGGTCACGGACCCCTGTTGTGCCCACCCACACAGATCAATTGTGGATTCCAATAACGTTGTGAATTAATTAATTAATCCTGGACATGCAGCGGTGTATTGCATCGTCATGGTCCAGGAAAGTAAGATGTCATCGATCGCATGTAGGTTCACAGTGATGAACACGAACCTCCTCCTCAGGCGTTAGATCCATCTGCGCGAACACCTCATCCGTTTGGAGATCCGCCTGCACAATTACCAACCCAAGGTCCAGTCAATCAACACCTGTTGCACTACTGTTGCTGCTCCAGTGCCACATCATAGACTTGCCGCATCGTAGCTCTCTCCAGGGACCTATTTCCTCGCACATATGGCAGAATTGGCGTCGCCTTGCCCACTCCCCAAACCAGTAACATGTAGCATGTGAAGCATCTAACCAAGATGGTCCTCACGGCGCTTACTTGCAGTTCCATTCTGCTGATCTTGCAAAGCAGATGAGACGGAAGAGGGTAGTGCTTCGACGCCGCACGAACATCGGCGGCGCATGCTGAATCTGGCGTACATGCCACAACCTGCCCCAAACATGGCACTTCCCTCGTCAGAACAAGTTTCGACAACCACTCTCCCACACCCTGTCACCGCTTCCAAGGACAAAACCGGTATCACCCTCACTGCAGACACGCGCAACCCCTGATGCAGATGCTCGCGCAAGCTTCACTCTTGGGAGACCAACCAGACAAGCACAGCCACAGCCACGTACCTGCTCGATATGGCCTTGTGGCCAGTACATCACCAGACTATCCAGCGGAGGCAGCGCCGTGAGCGGCCCCGCACACGCATGCCACAGCTCGTAGTCCAGCTCATCGATTTTCGTAAGTTGCGCTCCATCGCCGTCCATCATACCACCCGGACCGAAGTACATCTTCGCTGGCCGTTCTAACCGCTCTTCAAACAACGTTCTCTCCTCCCGCCCGCCCTAAGCACATCCTCCGCCGCCAATGCTCCGTCCACAGCAACCCCACAACAGTCTGCAACCAACCAGACCACCCACAAGCTCAAAACACGCCATCTCGCGCATTATCCTCGCATTTGACCGTACTTCTGACGCGGAGAGCCCCTCCCACTGAACACACCACACTATTGATCATGGCGAGACTTCGCACACCCGATAGGCGTGATCTAGCTACTGCTCCACCCATAAGTTACTTCGACATCCATAATCAAGACACCACACCACTGCTCCTACTAACGGACGTGATACCATCTGAAACTTTCCCGCAAGTAGCAACCACACAAGACCACAACTTTCTCAAGGAAATGGCCACTCAGCCATGGCTAGAATCTCTCGACTCCGCCGCCCCAAATTAGCCACAAAGGACCACCAGCTCGCCTCCAAATCCCACCTGCTGCACGAAATGCGTGCGAATGTACGCCACTCCCCCTCCGATTCCCCGCCGAAGACAGATACAGTGCTCAGTTAACTGCTGCTCTCCACTCCTCACGTCTCCTCACCGTCCCAACTCAAACAGAGCCCTGAGCTTTGCTTCCCTTCCACCACCAGACAGCCGACACGGAGTTCAAGCGGGTCACCTAAGCTCAGACACGGAAGCTCCAGGCGAGCCCAGGACAGTACTGCCTCGCTCGCTTTTACGGTAGTAGCTACCTTCAACTTTAGTCCAATCTCCCAGTCCCCCCAGCCGGTAAGACCGTCATGAAAGCAGCGTAGAGTTCTCGATTACGGAACCCACCCACCTGCTGGCTGCCCCCAATCCGGAAACTTAATGCTCTTGCGCCTCCGTCCGTGTGTTGCCCCCCAAGCTCTGTCTGCTCCCTCCCTCCGTCGCATTGATCTCTCTCTCTCTCCTCTCTGTCTCTCTCTTTCTCTCTGTCCGTCTCTCCCTCTCTCTCTCTACCTCAGTGGTTCTAGATGGATGGATGGTGCGAGCTAGCAAGAAAGAAAGCCGAAGATGAGTGGAAAGAAAAGAAGGGTCCAGGTTTCAGGCAGGTTTGGTGTTTCTGACGAGAAAGCCCAGCGCTGCAGCCGGCTTTGGCTTTTGCTCCAGTCTCCTAATTCCCCCACCTTTGTGACGAGGACTCTCACCCTCTGGGTGCCCACTCCCCAGTCCCCCCAGAGTCAGGTCAGTCAGGTCAGGCCTGCCCCCCTTTCCTTTCGAGCCCATAAGAAGCTGATTTCACGCCTGCAATGGGGTCCCCTGGCTGCAAGTGCGGGGCTCCGCTCGCAGGCGGCGACAGGGCAGGGGCTAATAACTTAATATTACTTTCTTTTCTTTTCTTTTCAACAAAGGAATTCCATTGCACGACTTCATATTACTTTTAAAGCCTTTGAGTTCGCCTTTCCTTTCTTCCTTTGTTGATGTTGTTGGGTGGGGGCTGCCGCTGCTGCTGCCCCTGCTGCTGCCCCTGCTGCTGCGCTGCTGCCCGTGCGAGGTCGGGTGCCCGGGGGTCGTGGAAGGCCCGCCGGGGGTCGAGGATGCCGTGTGCTCCCTTGCTTTAATTACTAAGTGCCGATTTCTGATTCTTATTATCTTTATTCTTATTCTCCCGGGGGCTTTTTCTGCTCTCCGAATTGAATTATATCCCTCTGGAAGGTACAATCCCCTTTCAGTTCGTGGTGGGCTGGTGGCTGTTCAGGCGGACATCCCCCACGCAATCCCTGGGGAGTGGGGAGCGGGGAGTGGGGGCGGGCTGACCCCCTCGATCCCTGCCCAGGCAGGTTCTTAATATTATTCCTCCGCTTTTCGCATTTTGACTTCGGCTCCGCAGCCTCAGCTCTGCTCGGCTCTGCTCGGCCATTTCCGGATTCCACTGTAGTTGCGTGCTGCCAGGTTTTGAGGAGCCAGACACCTCACCAGCTCCGTCACCTTGGCTGTGATTTGCTGGACATGAGATAACCGACGCAGATGATGCCATGGGAGTGGAGTGGAGTGGAGTGGAGCTCTTTGGTTGGGTTGGGTTACCTTAGTTTATGTTTTGACCCAAATGAAACAAATGGAAATCCATTGCAAAACAGAGGATACACAGCAGCCAAGCCAGAAGGCTGGACAAAAGAAGAGCGAAGAGCAAGAAGGACTACTCAAGGAGGCAAGAGCCAGGCCCTTGCCTGTTCCAGACAATACGGTCTTCTTGTGTTTCAAGAAGGAAAAGAAGAAAGAGAAAAAGGTCCAGTGCAAGAGTAGAATATTAAGCTTGCACAGTCCGCCCTCCGGCACATTGGCATGGGTGGGACACGAAGAGCGTCTGTGTACCCATACTTGCGAAATTTGGACATGCTAAAATGAAAGTTGTTGACATCCATTTTGGAAGAGCCCCCCCCCCCTCAATTTTTGTTGTCTCCCACCCTTGCTACCCCCACATATGGTCAATTGATCAATCACTAAGTGCAAAATAGGGAAAAGAAAAATTATAAAACTTAGATTTGTTCAAGAATTGTTGCTTGACACAATAGGATTGAGCATCACAACATCACCATTGGTCAATTTTGAATCTGTAATTTCTCCACCCAAAAATGCACAAAAGAAAATCTTACTATTCATATTTTTTATTTCCATTGAAATATATAGGTGGATGTCACAACCAAGTTGCACATCATTAGGGGGGGGGGAAAGGTCTCGAAAACAACAAGCTACAATGTGAGAAGTACCAAAGATCCATGTAGGCACCAAGCAAGTGTTCACATGGGCCTGTGGCACCAAACCCTAACACTGAAGCTTGGTGTTTCAAAACCTCTTTTCTACTAGAAGAAGCAAGTTTGTAGCTAGATTGAATTTGCCTTGGCATTCGAACTAGTGTGTCACTCCTACTAGTAGCAATAGTTTTTGTTTCCTCTGTAAGTCATAAGATTGAGTTTGGCCTACAAATATTGATAGGAATTAAAGAGAATTGAATAAACCTCACAAGTCAAAACGAGTTCAACAACCTCAAATTTTTCCAATCTCTACCCAAAGGGTAATTTAGAAACATTTCGGTCTGACAAAACCTTAGATTTATTATTTTAAGATAACCAATTCTTGTTGTACAAGCATAAAATAGTTCAATAGAAATTGAATATTTTCAAAATAGAATCCAAGAGTAGTAAAAGAAATTATTTGGTACTAATCATTTAGCAAATATCTCAAGAATGAAGGATGCATTGTCATTGACAAGTTACTACAATTGAGAAAAAATGAAAAAGAAGACTAATATTTGATTGGCCATATTTTAATTCATATTGAAATATAGGACAATCCAAGTAATATTCTTTCTACAAGGACTAAATCACTCAACAACTTCATTCTATTGTTGAATATTATTGCCGAAAAAATAATTGAATAAAGAAGTGTCAAATCTAATAGGAGAGTACTCTTAATTTTGTTATTCTTTGGAACCAATGTAAATTTATTCTTAATAAATATAGACAAAATTTTGTAAGCACATTAAAAAACTTGAAAATTTGATCTAATGTGTTTAATGATTTCCATTCATTCTGCAAAATGATGAATCAATATGTGACAAGAGGATATTTCTACCGAATATGGATTTCAATGTGTTTAATTGAAATCATTCAATGGCAAAATCCTTAATCGCATGTAATGTATTGAGGTAATTGAAACTCATGTATTAACATAAATTGGTGATAAGTTTAATCATGCAGCAATCCATAATTACTATTCATAATTTGTGTTTTCATAATTATTTGACTAAATCCCAAAGATTGAGAATCTTAAAGGCTAGACAAAGCCTTGACAATGGCGATTTCACAATACAAAGTGATGACATTTGCACAATAAACCGTCCATTCTTTCATATAACAATAAAAATCAATAAGAATTTTTTTAATTCCCTAACAAGTCTTTTTGAGAGTTTCACATGATAGTGTCTCTAGATTGTTTAACAATATGGCTTGAACACAATAAACATATTACAGTACTCATCTTCCAAGTAATTGTAATAAGGATCCAAGACACAATTTTTATTGGGTAGTTGATTGGTTTCAATACTTTTTCAAAGTAACCACCTCAACTTCCTAATCTTGATTTCATTGAGCACATGTGGACTATAGTGTCTCCAAAATGTTCAACAATACGGCTTGATTACATAGGACACATGAAGAATGAAGTTGATTAGTGTGTATTGAAATTTGACAACTGGTCTACAAACAAGATTGTCCTCTATAAAATGATTCAATTTGTTTAGAGTGGATTGGAAGTTGAAGTAGGCAAAGAAGTTGACTTATGACTATGTTTGGAAAAAGTTTAGGTGTATTAACCCCTAATCACTTTGAAGTCCATTTTCTGGAAGATGAACATATTGGAACTATAGCTTCATCCTCCTAATTGCTTGGATGAAAGTTATTCTAATTTGTGGAGATAATGAGATATGTTATCAAATTGTTATCCTATCTAAGGGTTGGATTTGGTGTTACTAGAATGTATATATTTTTCTAAAATTATAAATGTGCAAGGATGTTAAGTGGTCAAATTGCATTGATTTCAATTCAAAACTTGACTTGCCAAAATGAGGTCAAAGATCTTAAGAACACAAAAATTTCAAAAAACCACACGTGCGAAGAGAACCTCATTTCAAATCCATTCCAACAAATTTTACTCAAAAAATGATAATATTTTGTTTGTAATTGAATTTTGAAGGAGTTTTGAAATTTCTCTTTCAAAATTTATTAAAAAAAGATTGATGATAACTCTGGTAAATCTAACTACATAGATGGAATCTACAAGTCAAAACCTACAACTTGTATTTGTATATCAATTCCAAAATATGCTTCCAAATTGGACTTTATAATGATTTTTCTCAAATTGTCAATTTTGGAGATGATTCTAGACGTTTAGGGGTTAAAGCAAGAAGAAACTACACTCATTGACATAGTATTAGTTTATTGCTCTAATGTTTTATCTAACGAGGTGTTTTTTTTACTAATACAAAAAACAATTATTTAATTGTTTGATTTTTTTAAAATTGATATTTTTTTTAATTTAATAGTGAAAAGGCTTATCTATAGTAACCTTGTATGAAAGTGTATATATAAAGTCCTCTAATTTGGATGTACCATGTTGACCCAATGAGCCTACCATAAAATATAATATAATATTGTTATGCAAACCATTGTATAAGAATCTTTTATACATATATAATATACTCAAAACTTATAATGGTTGTGACTCCCTTGGTGTGTGATTGTGTGATTGTATCACATTCATACTACAAAAAATACATGAAACAAAATTACATGATTATTAGAAAAAAGAAAAGTGCAAAGAATAAAATAAAAATGCCAATTACACATATATATTGATATTGAAATTGTATTTTCCTACATTCATATCCTTCTCTACTACAATTTGGAAATAAATAAATTTTTCATGTCACTTTGCTTGCTAAATGTCAATTAGGCAATGTCTAGATTTGTTCCTTATTGGTTCATTTGCAAAAACCATTATAATTCTACATTAAAAAATTTATTTAGTGTCATACAATTTAGAATACAATATAGATAACTTTACAAGTGGAACTACTTGTAAATATGTTTATAGATGATGTCATTCGAATTCATTTATCTATTCTCAACAATATTTGTAGTATTAGAATATTCACCTAAACTAATTATAAGATTTGACAAATACATTGACATTTAGTATCAATGATACTAAATTCACTATAGTGCAGCTAGTATAATTCTAGTGTAAAGTGACACTAGAAATATACTATCTAATATTAAAATGGCAAAATCTCTATCAAACACTTGAGCATATTCAAATTTAAAAACCCTGTGTTCTATGGTATTGGCATAAATAAACATTGTGTCAATATCAACATTGTCTTTAACATAATTTGAAAATTCTTCAATATTTAGATCTTTTCTAGCAAAAATTATACAAATTCCTTCAATGTCCTTCCCCTTAGCTTCAAATTCATTTTTTTCAATTATGTACTTATTTTAAAACAAAAAGTATGCATAATGACTCACCATCATTTAATCTCTTAATGAAACATCTTTAAGCACCTCATCTACAAATCCCTAATTTTTTCTTTTCAACAAGAAGTAGAGAGAGTAAACAAGTAAAACAAAAATAGCACAAAGCATAATCAGAGAGGAGAGAGACAAAGAGAAGGTATCCAAAGCTACTTATTGTACATCCTTCTTCACACCTTCTTTGTTATTAATGTCACGATTACACTATATTTTTTATTATTTTTAGAAGTAACGTTAATAACAATGATAGAATATTAAAAGAAGTCAATTTCCACTTGGAAATATTGCCAATTTGGGGGGTAGAATCACTGTCTAATGGTAACCTAAACAAGGTCAAAGTTTATATAATTTTTTTCTTTAAGTTATTATAATATTAAACTATGGAATGCTCTATCCCTCTTGAATTTGGCTATAGTGGTGGTGGGAATTTGATATTTCATCTAGTTCAATGAATGGTATTATGGTGCATTATTGCAATATTGCATTTGCATTATTATAATTAAAGGTGAAAATACTTCCCTAATAGATTTCATACTGCATTTGTATATTTATTTATCAAATTTTATTAATTTAAACTTTCATGTATGTTGAATATTTATCCAAAAGACATATTAAGTCTTTGTCTTGGATATTCAAGTAGTATTTAAAGTAAATTTGATTATGGTTTTGAATATTAGACTAGAATTCTATTATAACTTATGTCTTCAACCCTTGAAGGACCAAGGCCTTTTCTTCTTCGAAACACCCAAAACTGCCATTTCTATTGCAAAGTGCAAAATTCTTCAAAAATTATGTTTTTTGGTGTGTATAACCTTTGGATCTTGAATATAATTAGTATAATATTATATGGAAAAAATTCAAGAAATTTCACAACTTTAACCTCACAGATTGCAAGATATTTCCATTTAAGGGAGAAAAATGCTATTTTTTTTGCATATTTTCAATCTAGATTATTAGACTTTGAACCTTTTCAACTTAAATTTTTTTGCAATGTCAATTTTGAATTAATTTTTTAATATTGAATACTTGAGTTGAAAGTCAAGGAAAACTAACTAACTAACGTGATTTTCATTCTTTAAAAAATTGTTAAGTAGGAGTAGCTATGGGATTGAAGAAATAATAAATCTTTAACAATTCTAAGGCGGAATTGAAACACTCTAGTCCTAACTATGAGAATGTTTTGGCATGCAAACTACTTATGTAAAACTTATTTTTCTAAAAATAATTGTGAAGATTGAATTCAAAAACAAATCATGCGAATTAGTTTTTGAAGAAGATGTTTTGATTGCCTAAAAAACAAGACTCTAAATAAATTTTTCATCATTAGTGTAAATATAATGAATCAAATCTTCCCATATGTATAGAAAAAAAAATTCCTATTTAAAACCAATAAATATATAAGTGATTTTGAATTTTTGTGATTTTTTGTACTCTCTATTGAAAAATATTTTGAACTCACTAGTATTGAGATTATTGTGCAAAAAATTGAGATCATAGAATCCTATCCAAATTCTCATTTGTCACATGAAGGATTCTTTAGGGATAACTTAGGAGTTCTTATATTTATTTTTAATTTTTGGTTTTAATGTACAATATGAAAGAATATTATTTTTGTTATATATATTTTTCTAATATATAATAAAAAATAAAAATATATACATAAATCTTCATGCATTTCAATAAAGAAAAATTTGTATTTATATGAATCCAAGTTTTAAAGAGTTTTTTAAAAATATTGTATATAGAGTGGGAAAATATCATTGCTTTTCAATCAGACAATTTGCAAAACAAAATAGTTTGAGGTTAGAGATTTTAATCGTCAAACTTACAAACAACTAAATAATATTCTTAAGACAATCAAAAGTATTCTCCTGGTGAATAGACCCATTATTGTAAAGGGATTCTTAATTCATGTAATATAATTAGTAAAGTAGAACATACATGGAAATTTAATTTGTACACATCTAACCTCTTCATGATAATCCTAATTTGAAAATTATCACAATAATTTATAAAAAATTCTGACAAGAATAAAAAAGTGGTGAAATTTTTTTAAAAGTTGTTAAATACAATCTATATGTTTAATATACACACCAACCAATAAAATTTGCTATTTGCAATTGAAAATCCCTTCTAAAATTGATTGTAGATTGAATGCTCATAGAATCCACAAGAAATTTTTCCTTCAAGTTTAGCTTGTTAAATTCTATTTATGTGTTGATATTTTGAAATTTTTATTTTACTTACTAATTTGAATTGTCTTTCAAGGTCATTATTCAGAGTGAAAAGTTATTTTTTTAAGTTGAACATACTTGTATCATATGCATTATAGAATATTTGTAAAGATTTTTTTTGAAAGTATACTCCAAAAAAGCATTAAAAGACTATTCATATGCTAAATATCTTTGCTTTCATTTGTTGTTCAAAATTTGAATCGCTAGTCCTTAGGGTATTATGCAATCTTGCTCAAAAAAAGAATATGGGCATTTTGAACATTATGATTTTGGAATTGGTAAAGAAGTAAGTTCTCAAAATTAATAGAAAACAAAAATTACAAATTGAATACAAAATTATGCAATTAGAGATTGAAAAAAAAATTATACAAAAAAATATACTTTGACTTGATTCCTACATGTGTTATTTTGTAGCAATTTTGTTCAAAAATACAAAAATGGCATGGTCTAGGAATTTTGTCACTCTAAGCAATTTCATTTTGAATTACACAAAATTGGTCAAGATCTATAATTTTGTGCAAACACTGTTCTTAAAAAATCTTACACTCCATTGCATCAATTGGCACAAGAATGCAAACTAAATGTCCAAATTCCGCAATATTAAATTTCATACCAAATAATGCAATAATATACTGTAATGGATGCTAACATATAATAAGATAGTCTCACTTATTTATAGCATATGCAAATGTGATTTGCATGTTTTTGTTTTGGAAAGATCATATTATGCTATAATTATTGACCTTTTGATCTTCTAAGCAATATGTGAATTAGTGTTAAACACTTGTACAAGCAATACTAGATTGTTGTTGAAATGGTATTTTATCAATTGTTTTCACAATTTTTTGGTTGATTTGAATAGTGCAACGTCCAAATCAATAAAAAAATCAACAGTTTTTTGTTCATTTTCACTTCCAAGAGTTTATAATTAGTTTTTGTCATTTGGGCAATGTTTAAATAACCATGTTTGAAAATCTATGTACAATGATTTTTTTTTAAAACTCAACATTCAAAACTAGGTTTTTTTATAAATTCAGCAGACTTTGGAGGCCTTTTAGCCATAGTCAAATTACTTTTTAGAAAAAACTTTGAACCAAGAAAAATTGAAAAGTCAAGGTGAATTTCATCTCCAAAAATCCGATTGAGATTTGAAGTTCACAATCAAAAATTATGGGCAAAATTCAGATACTCAACAAAAATTTGAGAAACATTGTAAACATGTATAAATATTGACAATATGTTGTTGGAAGGGTTTTTATGTCTAGTCTGGTGTTTTGATTTGCTTCATTGGAAAAATAATGCTTTGATATTTATATGCTTGAAAAGAGATGATTGAATAATCAATAAACATACCAATTATTGGTATATGCTTTATAATATACAAAATATATTGAAAAGCAAACCGATGAATATGCAGCAAAGTTAATATACGATAACACCACCAAATGCACATTCATCTTCTACAATTTGAATCTACATATATACTTCAATATTTTTACAAAATACAAATTTTGTAAGTAGATCTTGAAAATTGTGTTTTCATAAAGACAAATGGGATCTAAAGGCTTAAGGTACATAAATCAAGTAGTAAATTTATTATGAGAGTCACTACTAGTTATTGTTAAAAAAATCAATTAAAAATGCATGTTTTTAGAGTGACTTTGTTTGTTTTGGTTTAACCCTTGAACACCGGGTTGGTGACCGTAGAAATCAGGCATTTTGGAACCGTGTGATGTCATCTACTTTACAAAAATAAAAAATAATCATTGGGAGTCAAACTACTGTTGAAGATCTTCCCTTTTCACCTCTAATTCTGAGGATGAATAGTTGCACTTCTGTCCTATACAAGAGAATTCTTTGTCATTCATCAGACAAAAAACATCCGCCTCGGCATTTAGGGGTTAAGGTGATCTTAAATTTATATGAAATTGTAGACTGTGGTTCTAGGCCCAAAGCTCAAATTGTAATGAGACATTTAATTTTAGGAATTCATTAAAATTATAGACTGAAGAAGAATCTAGACTTGACACTCCTTTTTTAGAGAGAGGGAAAGAAGAATGCAATTCCAAGACGGTAAACAACAAAGAATGTAAAGCTCCAATTGTGGAAAACCTTGATAAACTTCATTTAACCCCTAAACAACCGAGGCACATTTGGCAGAAATTGTCAAAAACTGCCACTTTTTAGGGTAGCAAGAAAAAAATGAAAAAAAAAGTTGTTTTTCCAATAATCAACCCTACAAATTTGTACTAGATTTCTTTGAAAACATGCGGAAAAAAAATTAGAAACTTCGACCACACGGATTGAAAAATTATAACGTTTGAAGTTAGGTGAAAAAGTTTTTTTCCAACCTTGCCCGACACGGCCTCCAAACTTGAACTCCTTCTAGAATGATATTCTTACACTAACCATGGTTATTTTTTTTACATTTTCATCTTGTATCATGTAAGCTACACACCTGCCAAATTTCAAAATCATAAGAAAAGCTTTGCACACGTTGCCCAGAGCTGCTTAAGGTACCTTCAAAGTTTAGGTCAGCGTAACTTTTGATCCGGGCACCCAATCGGGAAAAAAATTAGATTTTCTAGAAGGAGGTACATAGTCACACATTATGTCCAAATTTCATGAACATCTGACCAAAAATGATCTCGTAGGAACCTACCCAAGATTTCTTGTGTATCTTGAACGAACACTTGGTCCTTTAGGGGTTAATTAGTTGATCTCTAAAAAATATCATTTTTTTTTTATAGAATTCATATCATAAGCAAGTAACTAGAAGAAGTCAAAATACATTTCAAGGTAATAGTGGATTAAACATATTCTTTAGAGGAAAAATCAATAGTATCACTAAGAAGGAATTTCCATCACCATCCATTGGAAAGGCATTGAGGCAATCCTTCCAAAGAAGTTGGATAAAATAATATCTTCTTCTTGTCTTACATGTCTCCCTCAAGTCATCCATTAGACACAAATCTGTCTTCTTTATCATTGAAGGGCTAGCGGGCAGTGTTTTTTTATAGTAAAAAGAAAATAATCTTGTGTATACATTTCTAAAAACAATTAGCTCCCTTGCTATCTGAAGCCATAAATTAAAAGCACCTCAGTAAAATTTAATCGTCAACTTCAAAATATCCATATTTTAAAAATTTAACAAATCAATATTGAAATTTTTTAATTCATCAACTTTAGGGATCAAATATTTTACTAGTCAATTATAAAAAGGCTAAAGTTAATTTGAAAGCAGTAATTTGTCATGATTGTGGCATTCAATGTCTCTAGTGTAAAATAAATAAAATAATTTCCTGAAAATTTGTAAGCTACTTCCAATTTGTGAAGAAACTTCAAATTATCTCAATTTTGTTTGTTATAGTCACATATTTGTTTTCATCTTTCACAAATAATATTATAGCTACTAAAAAATTTCACGAAACTAATTTTAAAAAATTCCATTGATTTTTTTCCATTGAAATTGAAGCTTGAGTATTATTTTATGAGCCAGATTGAGATTCAAAATCATGATATTTGACTATTTTATTAGATTGTAAAAAATTTATAGGTTGAAATGATATCTGATTGTAAGACCATGAAATTGATGTTTGACAATGCAATCCACAACAATTTTGAATGCATGAATGGAAAAAGTGAGAAAATAAGAAATATTGTTGGCCTACTATAATTTTTACCATGGTTATAATTAATATAGTAACAAAAAATTGTATCTTTTAGACTTACTCCTAAATGTCTACTTCCATTAGATGGGATTCAGCTGCCCTGGAGGGCCGTTTCAGGCCAGTTCCCAAGGCTGGGAACTAGCCAGGGCTGGCCAGCATTTAAAATTACTAAAAAATTATTTTAAAATTTTAAAATTTTTAAAAATTATTAAAAAATTAAAAAACAAAATAAAGAATATTGAAAAAATATTTTTTTTTCAAAAAAAATATTGAAAAAATATTTTTTTATTATTATCCGACATGGTCGTCGGCTGACCACATCAGCGAGCTGATGTGGCCGAGTTCCCACAGTCTTAGAACTTGTGGGAACTCACGGTCTTCTGCAAGAAGTCATTCTCATCTAATGGTAAGGAACAAAATATACGTGTGTTATAAAATTTGTTTCTTCAAAACCTTTTTGAAGTTTAAATTTCAAAAAACAAAAGTTTTAAATTTCATTATTAGAAATTATCTATAACCAAATTTTGATAAATATGTATACATTTATTTCAAATCAAATTTGAAATATTCATAATATTCAAATTTGAAATTTATTTAAATATTCATTGATTTTTATGACATCCAACTCTTTGATTTATTTTAGAAGAAAATCAAAATATGTAAGGATGATAACATCAATCAATACTTTATCCTAAAATGATAGTGATTTATTGAGTACACGGCAAGTGATGAACACTTTGAACTATTTTTCTTACAAAATCACTTTTAGTATAGCAATTTCAAATTAGATATAAAAAAAAAAGAGTCAAAAGAAATCTTTTTTAATATGTTATAAAAATAGCATTAACCAAATTTATTCCTAAAATGAGGGAGTGAGTATAAATAATTGAGTGGAAATTCAGGGTTTGATTTGTGATTATGATTCTTCATTTTGAAATTTTTTTTGCCAAAATATATATGTAATAATCTATATTATTGATGGTCTTCTTGAAAGTCATCAATATTTATTAGCTATAATTATTATTTTTTAATAAAGCATCTTATTTAATGCAATGGATATTAAAAAATTCTAATGTCTCTCTCTACAACATGTATGCACTTTAAAATGAAGTGTCAAAAAATTAAAATGAAAAATGGAGCCCTAAAGAGTTTTAGCATTGCATTTGCAAGCAAAATCTCTCACCCAAATGTTGCACAAAATGATGATACACTCGATAACAAAACTTCATCTATTAAAGAGACTTTAAGGTTTGTTGATTTAATTGCAACACATCAAAGAAATCCATTTTGATTATGGAATCTATTTTTCATTTTTGAGGGTAGAAGTAGCTCAAATAGAGTTGTTTTCAATGCAATGGTTAGAGTTTGTCATTACTGGAAGTATGCTTCAACCCCTAAACACCCAAACTACGTTTTTTGGCAACATAGCGATTTTGGGTAGCTCACTACGAATGGAGTTGTTGTTTTTTTCTTTGAAATTTTTATACAACATGTGCCCAAGGAGTAGCTTTAAGGCCCAACAATTTTCATGACTTTTCACTATATGGTTAAAAAGTTATTGCATGATGTATAATTTTTATTGATCTTCAGGCAGCCCAATTTTTTTTTTAAACTTTAAAAAAGAAAAAAAACTAGAAATTGGTTTTCTAGATTTATATGTACATGGAAAGCTTTGAATCATTCCATTTTGATTCATGAGATGAAAGTTACAAGGAGTTTTAGTTTGCGGGCAGTTTCAAATTCTCTACTCTAAAATAAACTTTGAAGTCCTTTATTTAACTCAATTTTTAATATTTTAAAAATAAAATAAAATCGTAGGATGTAGATTGTTTATTACAACATTACAAATATTGAAATTGGTATTTTTCAATTCTATAACAAAATTCTTTACAATTTAGTACTTTGAATCATTCTATACTTCTTGGTACTTACTTTTTTTTCCTATATGTTCAATTCCAAATGATTTGAATTTTTTCATGCATGTAGCCAACTTGCCTTGAAGAATGAATCCAAAGAGTAACCACCATTTTGGAATTTTTTTTATACAAATGTGACCTTGTGAAGTGCAGCTGCCCATTTCACAAGGTCAGAAAAAGGAATTTTGCCAATTCAAATGCTAATATCGTACACTGTACGTGGTAAAAATTTCTGAAATTTTTTCCACATCTTTTCAAATTAGTGTAGTACAAGATCTTTTGGCTACATGTGTCCCAAAATGTTTTTTTCTAAAATTTGGTACTTGTACTAGAAATGATAGTTTTGGAGTGTTTTTTGTGAAAATATAGTCGAAAATATTTTGGGGTTAAGAAAATTGTAGAAATGGAAGTATTTGAAACTATAATAAAGTTGACTCTCAATTGTAAAGCAATATTGAATGTATGAGTTCATGGATTTAGAGAACAAAATATTTTTTATTAATACTAAAATGAAAAGCATTACATTTCAGATCCATTCTAATTAAAATCACTCTAAAGTTCTAAATAAATTTTTGAAATCCAAATTTATTAGGAATTTAAGAATTCAAGTTTCATATATTATATTAATTCCGAGAGGACCAAGGCCATTTTCTATCAAAAAACACTCAAAACTGCCACTTCTATTGTGTTCATCCAATAAAACAAAAAATCTATGTTTTTGAAATCAACTACAAGATCTTACACTTCACTTTTTTGAAATCATGTTGTCAACATTTCATCAAATTAATGCGTATAGATTGGAAGATATTGGCATTCAAAGTTGGACAATTTTTTTTCCAAAAAGATGCTTAGATTGCTTGAAAAACAAGATTGTTTGTAACTTTCTTGTAACTAGTCCAAATAGAATGCATTGAAGCTTCCCTTATAGAAGAAAAATATCAACTTTAAGAGAAAAAAAATTTAAAAACATATTCTGACTTTTTGCTACATTTTTGGCTTATTGTGCCATAATTTTTGCCCTGGGGCACCAATTGAAATATAAATCATATATCCAAGAAGCTCTTGCAAAACCACACTTCTTCAAAAATTCTCAAATACATTCACAATAAATCAATACAATAAGAACCTACCTAGACCCAAATTATCCCTTGAGGGAACAAATGGTCCTCTAGGGGTGAAAATATTGGAAATAGCTATGATAGATTCATCCACATATATATACCTTGAAATTCAAAATCTACATGTTTTATTCACAGACAAAATTCTAAGATATTCCTTTGCATTGTCTTTCAATAACAAATTTTTACAAATTTATAGAATAGAGAAACTATTTATCCTTTAGGAATTGACCTCTAAGAAAGCAAGGTAGCAAAGGCCATGTGTGTTTTTAGAGGTAGAAATAAATCATGGCTTGACAAGAATTCAATTAGATTTTTTATTGTATTTTTTCAATTTTTTTTCTTTCCATTTAAATATGACTTCATTCAAAAACTTATACCAAAAGCATAAAGTCTCATTAAATGCAAACAACAAGTATGGAACTATGTCTTTTTTTTTTTATTCTTTAAAGTTATTCGGTTATCAAGTAGAGGAGATACTAAAACTTGGGTTTATGATTTCACCTATCACTCATTGCTTAGCCTCCTCCAAAGCCAACAAATGAAGAGGCCTTCATTAATTCCTAAACAACCAGGGCCTTTTGGGGTTTAAAAACATCATTGCTTTTGAAGTGTTATAGGTCTAAATGTCACTAAGGTATAGAAATCTCAAGTGGACAATCTTATAGTGTACGTGTTATAGACAACATGAATTAAATTTGGAGTCATTTGGCCTTATAGATTGCAAGATTATATTCCATCCACCCTAAAATAATTTGCTTGTTGGCTTTGATTTTCTGTCCCAAAATGATCTTCATATTGCACTTTGTGTCGTTATGAATTAGTCAAATTCAATCTTTGATTACTATATGGGACCAACAAAACAACTCCAAGTACTAGTTTCCCCTCTATCCATGCAATTACCAATCAAAAAATAGATGAGATGACTAAAGGAGTCAGTCAACATTGTTCATTGTTCTGCATCATTTTAGGTGTTGCCCAATTGAAGGAGATGAAGCTTTGGGATGTGAAACAAGGGTCTACACATGGTCTTGAGCCCATACTAACCATTCCCCAAATGATGACCTCACACTCAACAATTAAATGTCCATTGGTGCTCTTTGAAAATGCCCCCTAAAATTCCACTTTTCAATACTCTAAGTTTGCACACTAAAAAGGGCTTTGAAACTCAAAGTTCCAAGGACAATACAAATGCACTAAACTCTACTTATGGTGTAATTTTTAAAAAAAATATCATTTTCAACCTTAATCTCGAACTTTGTGGCCAACAAGATGATCATTTTAGGACAAAGGTAGTTACTCATGTTTTAGTACTGAAATAGGATATTATATGGTTTACTACAAGGAGAAAAAATTGGTGAATCCATGACCTTGCTTTAAATGGAATTGGCACAATGCTCCTCAAAAAACACTAAACTATCCTATATTCTTATTGCTAACAAAGAAATGAACTCCAACCATGTCTCAAATTTGGCTTTTGTTAAGAGTCTATATTCATTTAAGGTCCATTTCTTGAAATGTACACTATTTGTATATTGCCAGTGCAATGAGAAAGCAAAATGTACCTCTACATTAAATGACACTCTTAGAGCTTGAGTGCTTTATGGACCTCCTACCTCGATCCTATAAGGACACCTCAAACACCAAGCCATCTAATGGCTAAAGTAAATCCTTTTATCTAAGACAAAAGTGCAAATATGAACTCATCCTAGAAACTTTGTGTAAAAAGCCTGGTAGGATGCCCTCCAATGAATGCTTTTGGTTGTTTCTTCAAGCCAATGATTCCCATGGTATCCATGAGGATGATTTTCACGACGACCAATCCATCCTTCTAGGGTTCTTCTTAAACCCTGTTGATTTGGGGCCACCCACCCATTGCCCCACAACTATTTAACTTAACCCCTCACCGCCATAGGGGACGAAAAGTGCCCTCAAGTCAAATTCAAAGTCCTATAACTTTTGCATCAAATGTCCAAATCCAATAAAACTTGTAGGAAAAGCTGCGCTCTCTCTTCTAGTTTGTATGGTATAATTTTTAGATCAATCCCAGATGTACTGAATTTTTGGAAGCCAATCAAAGTTCGCAAGTTCAATTCAAGTTCACCAAACTGCATTTGATGGCTAGAACTTCGGGGGCTTGTATCTCCTTCATCCAATGTTAGTTTTCAATAAAATTTGTTGGGTTGTGTTCCCCTTGAAGTCTAGTTATTATGGTAGAATTTTCAAGCCAATCCAAGTTGTTTTGAATGTTTGGGAGCAATTGGAAGTTCAAAATCCCGACATTTTTGAATTAGAGTGAACTTCGGCGGCTTGTTTCTTCTTCATACAAGGTTTGTTTCCAATAATTTTTTTTGGAAAAGTTGTGCATACTTGTCTAGTTTGTGTGTACAAAATTTCATATCCATCTAAGAAGTTATGAGTGACTGAGAAGCATTTTAGTAGGAGGAGGTTTAGTTTTTGATGTGTTTTTTGCAACTTCTCTTGCTGTTTTTTGACATTTCAAAGCCATTTTGCAGACACAATGCCTCAATTAAATGATATTTTTTTTCATCAATGTGTTTGTATGCTGATTTTGAATCACTTATTAGTTTAAAGTTTCTTCATTTGAGTAGATTTAGAAACTGAATTTCACCTCCAAATGTGTTTATGGGAAAATTTCAGCATCCTTTTTTCAACACTAAAACATTATAATCTTTCAATCTATGCAGTCAAATGACACCAAACTTGTTGCAAGCCATCTACAACAAGTTCTCTATAAGATTGTACGGTTGAGATCTCTATAACTTATTAAAATTTATATTTATAACATTTCAAAAGGAATGCTGTTTTCGGAGCCATTTGGACCTGCGGTGGTGAGGGGTTAAGCTTTGATCCGGTGGGCTCTCCCTTCCCTTCCCTTCGATCCCAATTCATCCCAGTTCATCCCACTAACTTCGAGTACACCGTATCCAAGTAAAGGCCCCCTTCGCCGCCCCCCTTCCATCTTTTTTGAGTGCCACTGAATTAGGTCAGCGTCAGAGTTCGTCCTGCCTCTCCTTTCCCTTTCCTTTCATCCCCTCTGCCTTCCCTTTCCCTTTCCTTTCATCCCCTCTGCCTTCCCCCTCCCTTCCCCTCCGTAAGCTTAGTAGCGTAGCAGTGTAGCGTAGGTTGCGTGAGGCCGCGATTTGATTTTGTGGATTCGGAGGCAATCCCGGAAGGGAAGGTAAAGTTGACCGGGGCGTCAGTAAGTGCGGGTAAAGTTGACAAGCACGGACGGACGGACAGACTGAAGGGCCCGGAACGGCAACGGCATCGGAACAGCAACCGGAGGAACCCAAGGAACGGCAACTGCAACTGCAACTGTCAAGTTCCACTGCGGAGTTGCGGGCTCAGCAGGTAGTTCTCATCTCCTCAGGGCGACCTGCGTGCATGGACACTTGTACCTGTAACTCACTGAGGGACTGGTGGGAGGGACTTGCAGCCGAGGCGAGGCAAGGCAAGGGAAGGCCAGGCAATAAGTTACCGGGCCGGGCCGCGCGACAGGCCCCAGTGGGTGTGGGTGTGGGTGCGGGTGTGGGTGCGGGTGTGGGGTTTCCTCGAGAAGCGTGTCAGCCCAACTGAACTGTATCTCAGACGCAGACGGTGGTGAGGCGGACTGCCTGCTTGCCTGCTGCCTACCCTGCCTGCTCTGCCTGCCTGCGTGCTGGGTCCGGCCCTCTGGGCCCTCTGGCCGTGGCTGGGGAAGACGACGGGAAGCATCAAGTCCCGGCCTGCTCCGCAAGTTTGTCTGCACGATCGGTAACCAGCAAACTTGGCCTGCTCTGGAGCTCCAGTAGGAAAACCCCACGCAAAAGGACAACGCGCCACGGCTGAAGCGCGGCAGGCCCAGGCCCAGGCAGCAGCACCAGGCAGCAGCAGAAGACAGACAGAACAACAGAAGAAAGGAACAGCAGGCAGCTGCACAAATATGCTTACTGTAGCTTACTTGAAGCTTACTGGATGCCTGCGCCCTGCTCGGCTCCGCTCCGTCGGCTCCCGCCAGTGCACTTCAGTTACTGGAACTTACTTTCCTTTACTGTTGTTGGGGGACCGGACGGACGGACGGACGGACGGACGGACAAAGGGAGAATTTCACTTGCCTCACTCACGCACTGCAGCTGGGAATGAACTGAACTGAATGAGTGGTTTGGAGAAATAATATGTTAAGTATATATAAAGAATGAATGAAAGAAAGAAAAACTACGGAGGAGGAGAAGGAGGATTGGCTCCAGGGACCAACAACACGAGTGTAGAGATGTGACGGAGCCTACGAGTCTAGAACCTAGTTGTAGGTATGTACTTACAACCATTGGAAGGGGTTTGGAACACATGTACACATGACATAGGTGCACTGAAGTAATATGGAAAGAGTCTGTAGTGTAGTGTAGGTACCTATAATATGGACATTTAGAACCATGAAAGGTGTATGTAATGTAATGGAGACTCCTAGGCTCATGGGCTTGAAGATTCTATGCTTATAGTTCCCCGCTTGGGACTTAACCAAATAGTACAAAAACAATGAGATCTACCACCAAGGGACTTGGTCCAAAAGGATTTGATTTTTGAACCAACAAGTGCATTCTTCACCTTTACAATACAAGGAGATCTCGAAAGTTCATCTAGTACATGACACTTTAGAAATGTGACGTCCCTTATTAGAGGACGAAAGGAAAGGAGGCTTTGCATGGAGAAAAGCTAACTTACTTAGGAATTGTACCGAAGGTAGAAAATGTTGAAAACCATTCAATGGAGTGATGTGCCATAAACGGAGTCAAAATTTCTATTAGACATTATTTTTTATAATTGGTAGAGTCTGGAAATTATAAATTTTAAAAAAAATTAATGGAAAGACTTTTTATTCATTTTTGTGAATTTTCAAAGTCAAATCTAGAAGTGTTCCCCAAGGTGTATGTTACGCGCATTTTCAAAAAGAATTCAAAACCATTCATTGAAGGTTCTACTTCTTTGTAACAATGTTGCGCCATGTGTAAAATTGGAAATATCCCATTATCATGGCTTAAAAGTCATATTTGAAACAATTCATATAGGTACTTTCAATAGAATCATAATAGAAGTCATTGCATAAATTTTGGAATCACTATAAATTAGTCACAAATTTCCAAAGAGGCAAGGTGTAGGAGGCTTTAAGTGTAAACTAGATGATTCCAAAATTCATTTGATGCACATCACTAAATGCCTCTAGTAATATCAAACTTGTCATAAAGAAGAGGTTTAAAAAAAAAGTGTACCTAAACTCAACCCCTCCACAATATAATAAACAAAGTCCTTCATTATCCAAAATGACCCTCAACCCAACTTTACACTTTTCTTTTCAATGTTCATTGTTTTGGGTACCCTCTATGTTCAATTTTCCTTCAAAAGTAGGAGTCAATATTCAGAAGGTAAGTGCTATCTAGGTGATTCCAAAATCCATTTGATGTATATCAAGAAATGCCACTAGTAGTATCTAACTTGCCATAAAAAAAAGTTTAAAACAAAAGAAAGTGTACCCAAACTTGACTCGTTGTGAGGTCTCCACCTCCACCATATTATAGAATCCATTGAAAACTCCATTGCAACCAACATAGTTTCTGTGTTTTTTGGCAGAAAATTGCATTTTGCCTCACCTAGATTTTGTTGAAACCAACAATGTTTTCTTCTAGTGATCATTCATTATCCAAAATTGTCCTTCAACTCCACCATATGTTTTTCTTTTTAATGTTCATTGTTTTGGTATCTTCCATATTCAGTTTCCCTTCAAAAGTAGGGGTCCACATTCATGAGGGGTCCAATCACAACATTTGCATACCTAGACTCACCTATGAAGTAAAAACATGTAGGAAAATAGCCTCATATAGAGATGGTGATTCAATAGTTTAGTTGCTTGTTTTTTTCAGGATGAATTCACCATAGTAATATTTATCGAGTGGTGTTGGTTACTTGAACACTATTGAAGGCCAAAGAATACTAGAAGATATCTTTTTGTGTGACTTTAGGAGGTCAAGTGGCTTCATCTTTGGGATGAATATGCTTTTGTAGATACATGGTCTCTTTGAGCATAAGAAAGAGCTACTTGTGATTAGTGAAGAATTCTATGACAAGTCCCCTTTAAAGCATACAATTTTTAGATTATTTTGTAAAAATTGAACTTATAGGAAATTTGAAGAGATAGTGAAGTAAATTCATATAAAATAAAGAATAGACTTTTAAAATCTTAAATTTCCTCTGTAGACGTACTAAATAATATAAAACCTTATGACCAATATAAAAACATTTCCTTGAAACTCTACTTGGCAATTAGAATTAAAAATTTGAGCTTAATGTGTGATGAGAATGTCAAAGTTAGAAAATAAATATATTTAAACAATTACATTTTAACATATTCAACGGCAAAATTGTAATACATTCTTCCATCTAATTCATAACAAGAGTTTCCAAAGGTGTTCAAGACCAATTTTATTAAGAAGATCTATTAGCACTCACTAAAAAGTTTATTTTAAAAAAAAATCTTAAATCATTGGTATCATTGCTAAAATCATTCAATCATTTTTAAATGTTCACATAACTTATTTTAAAGTCTTAAATAATTAAAATACATAAATATAAATGTTTATTTTTGCTCTTGAAGTAAAAAATTATCACATATTTCTTTAGTTTTAAATGTATAATATAAATACAAATAGAATTCTTGGTGCCTTACACCTCAAATTGTAGTCTAGAGAAGGCCCCTTTGCAATGTGCCGAATCCAAGTTTAATTTTAAATATAATTTCAATATAATTTTGGAGTGTTTTCATAGCATCTAAATTTTTATAGAATATCCTACAAATATGTGTTTTACATATAGATATAGCTTTTTGTAAAATATATTATTTTTATAAAAATCATTTTTTTATAATATAATATTTTAGAAGAATTACATAAACTTTAATATCAATACACTATTAATAAGGTTAATTTGGATCAAAATACAATATTTTTAATATAATCTAGCTTACTTTATAAGTAGAGATTCTCTTATGGAAATCTTCTTACAATAATGAAATGATTTACTCATTCCAAATAATACAACAATTCTTTGAAAAGACTCCAACAAGATTTTGACCATATAAGATATTAGGTTCACTCATGGAAAAATTTAGAAGCAAATATGGAGTCTAACTTACTCAAAAAAATCCTACAATGCAAGGACATTAAATAAACAAGAAATACACTAGTCAAAGTCAGAGACAAACATTCAGAAAAATAAATAGTTTTTTTTACCAAGGGAAGGTTCATGCTTGTACATCGTGTCCAAATTTCATGAGTATACGACCCAAAATTACTTCGTAGGAACCTACCTACGATTTGTTGTGTATGTTGAACAAACACTTGGTCCTTTCGTGGGTAAACAAGTAACCAATGTGTCTGGGAAGTAGAGTCCTATCATAAGATTGTATAACCATCAGCAATGGTACTCCCCATGCTAGGATGGTAATATCCCCCCCAGATGCCCCAAAGGAACTTATCACTTAATGCAAAGATTGGAGTTGGCCAAGGAGCAATCATTAAGACAATTTTATTCACCATAGTGGTCCCCTTTTCCACAATCCAAAAAGACCCCCCTCCTACCTCATTGGGTAAACAATGTTATATTCTCATTCTCTCATCAAATCCTAGATGGCTTCCTATTGCATTGGCTAATGAAATCACCACGACCATGCTCATATCCCACGGAAAGATATGCGATCGGTACTTCCACGAGGAAACTCAAGTTTTTTGCAATGGTGTCATGTGATAAGTTATTCTTCAGCCCCGCCATCTCACATTGGCTACACATGTTAGCTAGTAAGCTTTTTTTTTTGCTTTTTTTTTTTTGCTTTTTTTTTGCTTTTAAATTCTTGATGCCAAGCCTCTTCCCAGCTGCCCTTTTTTTTCTCTGCAGCAGCCAATGGAATCCATGGCTTTTTAGGGCTAGCCGTCGGAAAAGCGGGGAGAGCTGACTGGATCCATCCACATGCATTCAAGTGCCCCCCCAATCCCCCCCCCATTAACTTACTAGTAAGTTATTATGTCACTCTTCCGTTATTAAGGCTGTGTTCCCTCTCAGGTGCATGTGAGAGGAAAGGGGAACAGCCCAACACTGATGATCAAGTGGGTGACCTCCCTTGGGGACTCCGTCAAGAGGGTACATGGGATCCACTGCCCTGGGGTGGGAACATGGGTACATAGGTACATGGGTACATGGAGCCAAGGCAAGGGAAGTGCTGTAGGGGTCCTTTTGTTCTGTTTCTTGACTATGGAAAACGTGGGAGGAGTGGTAACTTATTGCTGAGCTAAAAAAAATGGAGGAGGTAAAATCCGGCTGCCATGGATGTTCTGTCAGTCCTTGTCTTCACTGTGACCCTTGTAGGTTGTATGTTTAAGAAAAAATGAATTTAAGAAAAAAAAATTTAATGGAGGAGGCTTTTTCATTGGTGAAAGTAAGCCAAGCTACACAAAAGATGAACTAGCCTAGGTATTCCAATTCTATACTTTTGTATTGAAAATATTTAACATCTTTTTAAAATGTATCCAACCTACAAATGTTTGGGGTTCGGTTGCTCTTGATCCCCATTGTATCCGTGTAAGGGCAGAACTAAGTTAAATTAAGATGGTAGCAGTAATAAGGTGGGCACCCCAAAAATACACTAGTGCCCCTGAATTTCCATCTTCACTCAATGTACATCTCCAAAATCAATTATGTACCTATGTGGAAGAAATTGTTTTAGAACCAAACTTGGTTCTTCATAACTTTTGTATATAATATCTAAATGTTGCGTTCTTTGGTGCTTAGGAACCTCCTTTTGCTTTCCATCAAGAAAATATGAAAATTTGACTAGTCTAATAATAGTAACTAGGCATTTTAGAAAAAAATAGGAGTTGGGGGGGGGGGGGGGTATCCACCTTAGATCAGTTCACCTCACCTATGATCATATACTTTTCAATTGTGTCTTGTATCTACACCCCTTCCAAGATTTTTTGGATGGAATGTTCGACTTGTGTAGATAGGAGAAACAATGACAATAATGGATATGCGCACCTTATGTGTAGAAGTTTAGACAATACTTTGCCTAGAAAATGAGCTATTGCAAAAAAAAACACTTTCATGGTATAGCTATCTATTTCCTTTAAATTAAATATATATTTTTTATTTGAATAGAATAATACATTGATAATGAAATTTATTGATGATCACAATCCTTGATTTGAAAATGCTATCATTTTTTATTCTTGATGAGTATTTTTACCAACTTTGCTTGTAGAGATTCTTCTATGTGAATGGTATTGATATATGTACTCTTGTTAAAAATGTTCATCAAGGATAAAAACTTATAGCACTTTCAAATCAATTAGTGTGATAATACTAAAGTTTACTATTAGGGTAGTGAAAAACATCACTAAGACAACCAATAGAGTTCACAACCACTTGGTGAAATGGAGTACATTGGTTAAGGTACTAGTTATCTCAATGATTATCTCATGTTGTTGATGTACTCAAGAAAATAGATAGTTTTCTCACTATGCATAACATACATTAGGAGTGTTGGCCCTTTACATGTTGACTAGTTCCACAATATCTGGAAATGTTATAATCGTAGGGCATTGTGTTTATATATAATTATAATATATAATCTAGTAAAATTTTGATTTCATACCAGACTATAGCTAGGTACTTGTATGAATTGTAAATTATAGTATGAAGGTGTACTAAACTATGATAATGTAACATAATACAATAATACAAAAATGCAAAACTCAAATACAAAAATGAAATACATAGTTGGAATAGGCTTTAGGTTGTTGAAGGGTTTCTTAGTATATGTTTACATCAAATGACTATCTATGACCAATATAAGTTAAATGTTATATGGATGTACACACGGTAAAAAAGAACCACCATTTCTCTGGACTTCATTAATTGATTGACCCTCAAAGCCTTAAGGGATTACAATAGGAGATATAACCTCAATCAACTTCCTACCAATTTGTGTATATTTTTATTCTTTGAGGACACTTATGTATGAAGTTTTAGAATTAAAAATTATTTACAGAATAAATCTTACTGAGTGTCATCACCCTACCATGACACTTGTCACTTTTGTGCTCTAAAGTAATTATTGTATTATAGAATCAAATGCAATTTTAGGTGGATGTTTGTTGGTTTGCATATAGAAAATACACCTAATTTCAACTTTATTACTCTATCCATCCCATCTAAGTCACTACCAAGATGGGAAGCCCTTTAAACATGTTTTAAATTACCAACAAATTCCAACATAAACTTAAGTAGTTTAATTCCTAAAAGAGAGAGCATTCAAATTTTGAACAATGAATTAATGCAAATATGTTCTATACACAAATGAAGTTGTTTTATGCAACCAATCAAATGTTTGTAGATTCTTCAGTTAGTTCCCTAACATTACTTCTAAAAAGATTTTAAAACTTTTCTATGTGAAATATTCTATATTTCAAATAGAACAAGCACATTTCACTTCAAAATAAATAAAATTTTCAATTTGAAAAACAACAAATTGAGTAATTGACTACCTCCAATCATTAAAGTGTTGATAACATGAATTATGCTCACATGCTTGTTTTGACAATTTTAGGTGTAGTTGCCTTGAGGGGTCAATTTAACTTTTGAATTGGGCAATTTAGTATTTAAGTCAAATGCATTGCTATTTTTTGGAGCAAAATTTTGCACTCTTCAACAAGTTAGAGCATGTCACACTTTGTTAACCCCACTAGTGTCGTAAAGGCTTGTAGCAAATATTGTTCCAAAAAAAATACTGGTCAAAGGAATCTCTCTATGTCAATGATTTTTTTAAAATCATTTTAGAGAAGTAACCAACTCTTTCTCATACTCATGTGATACTTGGGTGATAGTCGGAGATATCCGCATCAAAATTAGATAAACCCTCTAGAAAAATTGTCTATTTATCTAAAAAGCAATAATAATCTAGCTATTTTGACCCCCAAAATAAAGAAAATTCTTATCAACATATTCCCCAACGCCCATGGGTTGTATCCAAATGTCAAAAAACTGTGCATAAAAAAAACACTACCCCATGTTGAACCCACTCCCCATATCCAAACTTTCAGTCTACAGAACCTGCTGCTCTAAATAAACCATCGGGGTTGTTTTATTCTCTAGTCTTCTTTCTTTTCTTTTCTTTTCTTTTTTTTTGAAACAAAGGAATTCCATTGCACAGCTTCAGAGACAAAACAGCCAGGCCAGAATTCTCTAGTTTTCTTCAGTTTGACTGAAATGAGAATTTCAGATTTTGCCTGAAAAAACCCAAAACCCAACTGAAACCTTTGCCCATCCACAGAATTTTGAATTTTCAATGGGGCTTTAGAATTAATTAATTTTTTTTAATATTCTGAACATATTTTAGACTACTGGCTGTTGAATGAGTGGCCTGTCGCCCATTTTATTAACCCTAAGTACAGTGCAGCCCCATATTCCTTCGATATTTGCTGAACTTATTAGTTCCTGTTGGGACCTGCCTGCGTTCCAAGCATGTGTCAACAACCCTATCTCAATAATTGGGAGGTGTGTTTCATGTAGCAAAAGGTGGGACCGTCGGAGCTCCACAGTGTCGACCATGTGAGGAACAAGGCGGATTTGCGGATATCAGGTAGGGTCGGGTCGGGCAGGCCCCGGGCAGGGGTGGGGGCAGGGGCAAGGGCCATACATACACTTTCTGGTTCAATGCTCCTTGCTTAACTTTTACTCTCAAGTCCGGTGTTGGAGACACGACGACACACAAGGAGTTTTGACATTAAGGAAGAATTTGTCTCTAACTTAACTTATTACTTGTTGGAAGAACGGGGGTCTATGCTACGGAAGGGACCGGGAGGTATTTGACTTCCGTCTTTTCTTCCGCACCCTCGGGAGGCAGTTTGAGGTATTGATTCTTTTTCTTTGGTTTTTTTTAATGATATGATCACTTTTCAAACATAAATAAGAGAAGAAGAAAAATTCGAGACTTCACATAATATTGTATAACCATGCAATGGTCTTCCCCATATTGGGTTTAGGTATGGTAGTTGACCCCTTTCCGATCACCTCCCATTTCTACCCTGTAGAATCTTTTCTTTATGTTCAAATATTGATTAGCAGTAATTAATTATGGTACAATTCCCGGTGAAGTTGTGGCACAATATGATTGATTATAAGACTCTCAATATTATAACTAGTCCTTGGTCAATTTTGTGACTAGTTCTTGGTTGGAAATAGGAAGGCGTGTATGACTAATATGGGTTGAATAGAATCTTGAGCTCAGAAATTCACAATTATTATGTCTTGAGAAATAAAATTTTGGAAAATTATGGAATCCTTCCAAACTCTACATTTGTACACAGAAAAATTTCCCCACTCAAAAAATCCACGCTCTATATATGCATGATTCCTGAAATTGTTGGAAATGGATCATATGCCCTATGGTGACCTCCTCGATACTTGGGAGGATATTATCCGAATTAATGCAAGGATTGGGATTGGTTGGGAGACCTACGAGACAATCATGTTCATTGGGGGGGGACATGTTTCAAGGATGCAAAATGGCCCCTTGCCTCATTGGTAAACAATGTTATGCATTCTCATTTTTACAATAAGTAAAGAAGGAGGTGCTAAAACAATTTAGGGTCGAGAGTCATTTGCTAATGCAAAGGTATATTCTACATTTTTCAATGTACCAATAGTGATCATTTTCTTTGTGAGCTCTATTTTTCCTCTTCAAAATTGACCCAAACAATTACAGAAAATAATACCCTCTAACCTATCAAGCAATTACTCAACTTTTTTTAATAGGAAATTCTTTAAATGTCATTTTTAAACACACCATAACATGAAAGATTGATGTATTCAATGTAGTTACAAATTAAGATTCAAGTTGATAACCAATGTTTTTTGCTATAGTTTTTAAATTTTATTTTAAGATTAAAGTAAAATTTAAAATATAAAAAATAATATAAAAATTTATGTATAAAAAGTACATTTCAATTTGACATTAAAGTAATATTTATTAGAAAATTTAAATTTGTTTTTTAGACAAAAATTTGAATCTTTGAAAAATTGTAACAACATGTTCAAGGGTGCTACTCTTTTGGTAATGCTTCACTTTATGATCCCAATTTTAGCTAGACATATTTCCTTTGTATAACCATCCTATCAATATTCCAATTACATTCATTGACCCCCCTAGTAGAAAAAAAATTGTTTCCTTTTTAGAATCAATGTGAATAATAAGTTTGCTCACGATCGGATTCTAAAATTCACAAGAATATACTTGAACTAATTGAAAAATATATCACCCTAATTTTGTTGTATGATTACTAAAAAATGAATAGAAAAAAATTGACTACAAAATTTTGAAACATCCAAGATGAAGGGACTTATCCTTGGCAAATCAAAAAACAAAATTTAGGGAAAAAAAATAGAAAGCATTGTGCTATTTTTAGTATTTTTTCACAAAACATAAAACCATATGATTAAGAACAACTCTATTATATCACTTGGCCTTTGTGTGATATGATCTATGTAAACATAACTTGGAAAAGTCCAACTCCTTAAATTGTATAAGATAGTTAGGGATAAACGTAAGGTAATTATTGTATAGGAATTTGCTTATAATTGGAATAGGAAGGGACTCTTTGTTTAATTAGACTAAATATTCCTAGGTGAAAATTTTCCATGTTCTCTCTTATAGTCTCCCCAACCTAATACAAGTTCTATAGCGATCTTGTGATTTTTACCTCAATTTTGTTTGTATTCATCAATGCACAGTTATTCCTTGTTCAAAGATAGGGAAATTTGAGTGGCATTTTCCCCAAGGAAGGATAAGGAGAGTCCATTGCTCCTAATCAAATAAGATTTTAATTTTTAATTTTCAACTATATAAAATTAAGAGACAAATTCATACTATTTTGGGAAACAAGTTGAACACCTAATCAAGGATGGTGTCTTGGCAAAAGAAATAGTATCTGGAAACAACATTAGTGGAAATATGGTGTTATGACTAATTAGCTCCAGTGTGGGTTTTAAAACATATCAACACAAACCATGCTTCTATTACTGCAAAGTACATTGATTTGTCGTAGTAGTGAGTGTGACATTCTTTTATCAAAGGTACAATATTTTTACTACTGTAGGTTGAGATATTATTATACGGAAAACATTTTTATCAAAATAAAATTTTATAGTGTCACTAATTTTTTATTTAGGGGGAGGGGGGGAGGCACATGATTGAAGTCGATTTCAAGGGTGAATTAAAATGAAACCCATTGAACAACACTCACATGGAGATGAATAACACTAGTTTTCTAGGTGACACTAAATCTCCCCACCAACAAGCCCACTCAATTAGTTGTCTCAACTTAACCCCTAAATGCCCAAGGCTTATTTGGAGCTTCTTGAAATTTGTTCTAAATTGAACCCAAAGTCAACATTTTCATAAGTTGTACCAATTTCTTTTGAATTGTAACTATACAAATTCAAACTAGACATGTTAGAGATCACATAGGAAAAGAAAACATAACAATATTACTTACAAATTGAAATATTATAATGTTTGATCATGAAGGTGTTAAAACTATGAAAAATTTTCAAATCTCTTTTCGCATGTCAACTCTTAAAATTTGGTCACTTAATAAATATGAGGTTATAGGGCCTAGCATGCACAACCCCAATCACTTTATAGATTTTCAAAACCTATTTTACAATTTTTTTTAAATGAATTTTTCATGTAATTTTTCCTCCAAGATCTAGTGTATTTGAGGCTCATTTCCAAGAGCCCTCAACACTATGGGAAGTCAGAATTGCAATGGGCATCCTTGCACAAAATCTTGAATAGAAAAAGATTTCGTAATCCTTCATTTTTAAGATCAACTTTTGGATCCTAAAACTAGACTTCAAAAAGAGTTCTCCAAAAATATAAACTACTAATAATAGCAATTTGGTTGGGTTTTACTTAAATTCAAACTTTTCAAAACACCAGAATCTGGTGCCCTCGGGCAGTTAGGGGTTAATAAGGCATGGTTTGATCGCAGGTCATCAGCAGAGACCATACCTTCCCTCTCTTTGCTTCCTTGCTCCCAAGAAATCATGGGGTGGTTTCATTTTAGTAACTTACTTACTGGCTGTCTCCTGGCCTAAACTTATGAACCTCAAGTAAATTAGCAAATTAGAGTCCAACAGTATATTAATTTGAAACTGGAACTGGTATAGGCCCCTAAGTTAAGCTAACTTAACCCTGGTTTGGTGGAACCCTAAACCCTACCCCAAGGTACCTGACCTTCCCCCAGGTGCCTGCCAGCCCAATGAATGTAGTCATCCATGGATGGCATGATCTGCCCTCACTGCTGCCATTCCAAATAATTCCCACTTGGCATGCATCCCATTAACCCATGTTAAGTTAAGTTAGGGATCCCAGGCATAACTTAAGAGCATATATATGTTCAGGGCCCTGTTGGCAAATGAAAGGGCCTGCATGATGGGAGCCATGCAGGCCAATCCCAGGCATGCAAAGGAAGGGAAGGGAAGGGAAGGGATCCATCCGGATGGATGGATCTGGGGACATGATGTGGTGATGGGCAGGATAAGATTAGCGAGTCTGAGTGAGCAGAGGGGGACAGAATTGCAATTCAACAAGTGGTACAAAACGCAAATGGAGCCATGAACTAACCAATGAACTAAGAAGTACGCTACTACTTACCGTTGGTGCACCGGTAATAGGTGCTGATGTTTACAATTTTGAAAGGAATAGGACATTTTTTGGATATGCAAAGATTAAAAAAAAAATGAAAAATGGTGTAATCGTGAGGCTTTGTAGTAGGTTAAATTATTGATGAGTCAAATCCCACATCTCCAAGCCAACCAAAAATCCAACGGTGTTGTGTAGTAGATGCATTGGTAATAGGTGTCTTTGTTTATTATTTCAATGGAATAGGACATTTTTGGGATATGCAAAGATCGAAAAAAATGAAAAATGGTGTAATCGTGAGGCTCTATTGTAGGTTAATTTATTGAAGAGTCAACCCCACATCCCCATGCCAACCAAACTCTGATTGCGTTGTGTAGTAGGTGCATTGGTAATAGGTGCCTTTGTTTACAATTTCAAAGAATAAGACATTTTTTGGATATGCGAAGACGGAAAAAACAAAAAATGGTGTAATTGTGAGGCTTTGTTGTAGGTTAAATTATTGATGAGTCAAACCCCACATCCCCATGGCAACCAAACTCTGATTGTATTGTGTAGTAGGTGCACTAGTAATAGGTGCCTTTGTTTACAATTTCAAAGATTAAGACATTTTTTGGATATGTAAAGACCAAAAAAACAAAAATGGTGTAATCATGAGGTTGTGTTGTAGGTTAAATTATTGATGAGTCAAACCCACATCCCGATGCCAACCAAATTCTAATTGCGTTGTGTAGTAGGTGTACAGGTAATAGGTACCTTTGTTTAATTTTTTTTTAAATAGGACATTTTTTCCAATGGAAAGATAGAAACAAGAACAATGTAATTGTGAGGCTTTGTTGTAGGTTAATTTATTGACCCCACATCTCTATACAAACGAAAGCCTTACCATGTTTTGTAGTGTGAATGCGGTCATAGATAGGATTCAAAACTTTAATTCTCGGAAATTGGAGTTGATGCCATAGTCTATGCCCTTGGAGTGAGCCAACAAACATCAAATGAATCGAGAAGGTAAGTTCTATTTCTCGGTGTTGATTTTGGTTGGATTGTTTTGGGGATTTTTTTCTTTTTGGAATTTTTTCTTTGAAAAATGGTCATGTTTAGTTTTCAATGCAACAATGAAAGATACTGAACCAAGTCTTAATGAACTTTGAGTAGGACCTTACTTGAGAAGCAAGCATGTGTATGCTACATGAATGTAGTTCATTGTTGTGTAACTATTTGTCATTGGTATACATAAAAAAAAATATTAGTTCATTGACAAAGATAATTTTATAGCTCCTAGTTCTTTGTCATTCTTGTTTAACTCTTCCATCTTCTTTGCATTAGTTGTTTTGTGGGCAAACAAGGTAGAAAAAACATATAGAGTCATTTTTTTTAACTCAATTTTGAAAATTTCCAACAAAAACAAAAGAAAGTGTACCTATTGTTTACTAGAATATTTTCACTACAAGAATTTACAATTCTCAACATCCTCAAAATGCTATTCGTGATTTATTTATTTTTTGTTCATTGAGTGCCACCTTCCATTTTATAATTCAAAGATGAATATTAAAAAAATTGTTAAACTTTGTTACATATATTCTCAAACCACTTTCCAATATATTGTTTATATTGCACAAGTTCAAGACATTTTTTTTTTTTTTTTAAAATGTTGAGGAACAAAACTCCACTCTTAAGAAGAGTCGGAGAAGATTCATATTTGAAATTCAGGTACATTAAATTTGCAATCTCAAAATTAGGGATTTCAAATCTCAATTTTGAGGAAGATGTGTTTAGACAAATTAACTAAAGGACCTTACAATTCCATTATTTAGAGAATAAATGTAGATGAAGATTTTAGCTTTGCTTTGGAGACACATATTTGAAGCAATTTTAGACCTCAAAACATTGTAGTTTTTAAAGAATTAAATGTAATAATGCCACAAAATATCGTGTCTTGTATTGATTGGAAGATTATTGTTTTTGCTACTAGAGAGCTCTATTGTTGTTTAGCTAAAACTTCCCATCAACTTATAATTATTAAATGTTAAAATATTGAAGATTTTAATTTTCGGATTTTTTAATTTTTTAAATTTAAATTTTACAAAATTTAATTCCTTTGAATGTGAAAAATTTAATTAATGAAAGAAAAAAAATTATCTGAAAAGGTGTAAGTCGTATATATATTTCTCAATTATAAATTAATCAACTTAAAATTTTGGAAATTCATCCATTTCTGTTCTTAATTTATTATTAAATCTGGAAGTGTGTAATAATGAGTCTATTTTTCACTCAATTTTAAATTACTTGAAAGGGAACAATCTTAACAACTAGATTTTTCTTATTTACCAAACTAATAGTGATTCAAATAGTTTTTAGAAAATTGGATCAATTGAATAGTTCAATTTGATTGACAATACATAGTCTCGTGTAATAAAAATATACAAGATTGAATATCAAATGTAATTTCAATATTTTATTTAAGCTCATAAATGATGTTTGACTACATAGTACTCAAGTTGGTCATTCAAGGGTCAATCCTTAACAACCCACTATGCAACAAAGAGACATTTGTATGGTTTCAAATGAACAATATAGGATGAGCAATGGAAATTCTTCATCCAATTCTTTTTGGAGAGATTTTTCACCATGTTTGCAACAAATGGTGTTTGAAATTTCCTGGTTGAGTTATTATTGACTATTTTAAAAGAAAAATATTATAAAAATAGATAATTTAAGATGTCTTTTAAGAAATATATAGAGAGAGAGTTTTTTAGTTGTTGTTTTTTATTTGAATATTAGTCATACAAAATGATCTTTTGTTGAATATACATTCAACCAATGAAATGATATTTATCAGTGCACGTGCAATCCTCATTCCTTCGTTTAGTAGCTTTGGCCTTGTCACACCATTGAAGTGGTTATGAGTTTGAACCCGGGCTTTAGCAAGGTGCTTACCACCATAGTCCACCAACCATGGTAGAAGGTGTACTAAGTACCTTGTTGTCACATGGAGTCTTGAGAATTTATCAAAGGAAGAAACAAATCATTTTTATTATTATAGGGTTTACCTCACTATATAAGTCCATAAGGCTTGCGTAGTTCACCATTTCCAACAAACTTTTTATTTACACTAGTCTTTCAAACCAGAGCTATCCTTCTTTGTCTTCATTTAGAAGTTTATTAAGTCAAAATTTTCCTTGAATTCATTTATTATTAATTATAAGGATGTTTTTTCCTATTGGAATATAAATTTTTGGCATGTAATAATGTTTATCATCATTTCTAATTTTAAAATGGCACTTGAATTTGGTTTCCACTTATGATAGAACTAAAATTTTTTTTAAGTAAATCTTTTCTTTGATATGAGTTTAATTTAAAGTTTCTTAAAGAAATCAAGATACTTTCTAATTTTCACAAAAAATCTGAATGTTTTATGGCTTACAAAGGACATGTGATTTCATCTCTCACATTTAAAATAAATTTATTTGCACTCGTATATATTTGCAAGATAGAGCTTACAAAGCAAATAACATTTTTTATGATAATATATTGATGACATTGTCCTTTGAGTGCTTGTTTATTTCTAAGAAAATGGAAAGACAACACTTTGTTTTTTGAGAAGGCCATAGAAACCTTGAAGTTTACATAGGCACATTGAACTTACAAAGGACATTGGTACAATAAAATTTATGAGGATGCACTTGAGTAAATCAACTAAACAATCATATGATTGTATTTATTAAAGAAATATTAAAGATGAAGAATTTAGTCCTTTTTTGGGATATAACAATTTGAAACATTTTTGGGCCTTATAACATTGTAGGATTTTAGAAGCTAAGATGAATTTAGAAGTATTGTGTAACCCAAATGCTTTTTCAAATTCGAAAGTTGGATGCACCTAAATCAATCCTAATTGTAAGTTTTAGAACATCCTTTTCTAGTACTTGATTCAAAATAAAATAATGAAGTATAACCGATTATATTCTTCTACTATCATAATCTTTTGAAAAAACAAAAAAATTCAATGAACTATTGCAATTATAAGTTCAATGTATTAGGATATTGTGGGTGTTTTTTGGTTTTGTTTTATTCTTTTTAAATGACCTTTGAAGAAAAAAAATATCAAAACATTGCTTCTCATTTTAATCTTCATTTTTGATATACAAATTCAAATTATTCCAAGTGGTACACCATTTAAGCTTAGGTCCCTTGAACATTGTTGAAACTCCCAAGAATATAGGTTCAAAGAAAAAATGACGTGTATAGTGAATCAAGGAAATGTAGATACCTTATCCTTTCAAAGACACATTCTTCTTAATACTTGGGATTTTATAAGAATAAAATGGGAGACTTATGGATTGGTTAATTATGTTATGTCATAACAACATTTGAAAACAATGGGATCTTTTTGGTTAAATTCACTAATTCATTCCCTTTTTGCTAAGAATGTACAACAATATCAAATTTTCATGAAACTAATAGATTTTTCACATTGATAGAGAACACCTAGTCTCATGTAAAAAAAAGTTGAAATTTTGTTTTGAAGTGATGTTTCACCATATGGTAATAGAATTGGTTCTTTAGGGGACAACCCTAAAACATTGATGAGGACCAAAAATGTCTAATGAATGACTTTCAAAATTATTATAAAATCAAATAGATGCACCTACCCATCTAAATCTCTAATAATTTTTTGTTGCCTACCATAGTAATGGACCTTGGCTTTTTAGGGTTAATTTTAGAATGCCATGGACAAAAAATATATCCAATAAACAATGACTTTCATGATTACTGTAAAAAAAACAAAAACAAAAACTACTCATCAAAACATATGAATTTTCTTTTATCTTGACAACCTCAGTGATAGGCCTCAACTTTATAAGGATAACATTGTATAACCAGGCAATGGTTCTCCCCATACTTTGAAAAAGGTATTAAGCTTTGCCAGATGTTTGGAAGGTGCTTATTAGTTAATTCAAGGATTGGGGTTGATTGAGGAGCCATCATGTGACACAATTTTATTCACTATAGGGGTCCACTTTCAACCCCTAATGTAGGCAAGTCAGAGCCACAATGTAGTCTCTTGTATCTAGAATTCTCCATTGTGCATTGTGTATACAAGTAGAACCTCCCTTAGTTTATGCATTTAGAGAAGCCATAGGGCCACTTGTCATCTTCATCTTGAATCATGGGCAAGGGCCACCTACTGTCTACAAACTCTCTTAATGCATATTATGTTCCAAGGGAGGGCGCACTAAGAAAGGTTCTACTTGTATGGTCTCCTTAGACCAAACTCCAACGTGCAATAGGGATTATGTTAAAGGGATCCCTGGCTCATCTCATTGGCCAAAATGGATTGACCCCTTCGCTTGTCCCCAAGGGAAAACCTGGAAATTTTTTATTTCCATGACAAAATTTGCAAATTTTGAATTCATATTTGCAATCAGAGGCCCCAAATTTTTCCACGAGTGATACAAAAGATAAATTAACAAAGCACAAATAGGGGATCTTCTTTTTTTACATGCACCCCTGGATTGACTTGGGGGACGGGCGAGGGGGTCAATCCACCCCGGCCATCTCACTAGTAAACAATGTTGCACTGTGTTAGATTCGTATCTCCAATATGTACTTGTCGTGCACATGAAACAGCCCTGATATGAAGGTGTGACATGCTCCAATGACCTTGAATTTGCTACATACCATATCACGGTTACCACTGGGTCCAAGTGTCCAACCCTGGTTAGGCACCGAGTACTGTACTACTACTAAACTTAACCCAATCCCAGCAATACCAGATACTATTATACCGGCACTTATTTTAACTCTAGAATAATTTAAGTTTAAGTTAAGTCCTGTAGGGGAATAACTTGAGTGAGATTTGTTGGCAGAGATCCAACGGCAGATCAAGCGGAGCCGTATTCCAGCCCTTCCCAGCCAATGGGAAGCTTTGCCCTAACTACCGTAGTAGTAGGGGATAACCTCACTGGTTTCAAAAAGTGTCTTAACCTATTATTACTGTTGCACCCTTATTATATAACTTACCAATATAATAATATTAGGGCCTTATTAGTAGTGGATGCTATTTTCTACCCCTCCCCCCCTTCCCTAAATTCCCTGAAATACAATTAATGAACTCTGTCTGTCTACAGTATTGGAAATTTCGAATCGTCAGAAACGAGGAGGGACTGAGACTGAGAGGGACTGATTTGGGGATTTTCTTTTTAAGATTTAAAATTTTAATTTTTTTGAAACAAATGGGATCTAGGCCTGATTTGGGGATTTGATTTGGTGGAAAAAACAAACTCTGGGAACTAATAATTTAGTAGGAAATCAGTCCCAGAAAGTTAAGTTAAAGGTGGGTGGGTAAACCCACAGTGACAACCTGCCATCATCGTCACTGTGTGTACATCAACAAAATCAATATGTACTTGTGTTGAAGAAACGATTTTATAACATCTACCAGAAAATTTTTTGACCCCTTCATAACTTTTGGATTATGGGATTCATATGTGTGAGTTGGATTCTTTTGTGGGTCGGAACCTCTTGTCACTTGCCAACATGAAATATAGTAAAACCGCCCATGACCAACCACTTAAGGAATCTATGCATGGTCTGGAGCTGTAGAAGGCAATTTTAATTTACATACCTCTGGACAAATAGAAATCATGGGCATTGCCAAAGTTTCGTAATTTTTTTCCTTAAATTAAAATTGTTATGAATTTTAGAAGCCAAAAGTTGGCCTTCTCCCATCCCCAATATATAGATTCATCCATCATTGCTCATCTAAAGACTAATTGGGCTCTCAAAATAAAGCAGATGTGTCATTACAGTAATGGCTAGAAGATGGTGGGAAACCAAAAACTTAATGGTTACCTGTTAGTCATCTCTTTGTTGAATTTCCCATTACCTACGTATTGACCATGGGTTCTAGCTGGGAATGGGCGGTTCTACCATAGATATAAAAATTTTGACTCGTCTAGAAATAGTAACTAGGTTTAGTAGCAAAAAGTGGCAATTTTCGCAGGTATTCACCTTATATTGGGGAACACATCTATATTAACCTCAAAATGCACAATTTAAATCCAAACTTATCAAATTACTATTCTTTCAAAGTATTTTCTTCGTTAAGCAAACACTTTTTGAAGTCTAGTTTTTGCATCAGAAATTGATTTCTGATAATGAATGTTTATGATTTTTCTATTCAAGATTTTGTACAAGGGTATCCTTTATAAATTTTGATTTTTTACTGCTAAGGGCTCTTGGAAATGAGGGCCTCAAATACACTCAATGTTAGAGGAAAAAAAATTACATTTGAAATTCATTTAAAGAAATTATAGAGTACATTTTGAGAAGTTGTAAATTGATAGTGGTATACGGTGGGTACTCCCAAAATCGCCTTGTGTCTAAAAGTGCCATCTACAATAGGTGAACATTCCTAAATTCAGTTATGTACCTATTTGCATAGAGCACTTTTAGAAATAGACTTTGACTGTGAATAACTTTTGCATATAATATCCAAATGAGGTGTTCTTTGGTGCATTGGAACCTCCTTTCTCTTGCCAACAAGGAAATATAAATATCTGATCAGTCCAATAATAGTAACAATGCATAGTACCAACTTTTGGCACTTTTGGGTATATCTACCTTATTATACTCCATTTCAAGTCCTCCAACCCCACATTTTTGAAATGACCTCAATTTCAAGTTTGACATATAAAAAGAGGAATTATAGATTTCACATCACTTTCACAATTTTATCACCTTCATGATCAAGCATTATAATCATCCAATTTATTAGTGATCTTAATGGGTTTTTTTGCCCATGTGATCCCTAACATGTTTTGTTTGAACATATATATATGAAGTAAGCATATTTTTTGTTAATGAAGAATTTTTTGGTAATATGCTCTTAAAACGACCATTTCAGCCTATCTAACTCATCGATTACTGTGATAGATATTTCAAGGAACATGTCAAGTAGTCCCAGATAGGAGACACATTTAGAGCATGGTCACTTCTAGAGTAGACTACCTTAGTCAGTGATAAAAGTAGACTGAGATAAGGTACATTCCTGAAATGATACTGAAAATGTTCTAATTTAAGTCACAGTAGTATGATCGTTTTCCAAAGTTCAACAGTGAGGCACCCACTCAATATAAGTTAAGTTCGCTTAAAAGTACAACTCCCTGCCCCAAAAGAAAAGAAAGATGTTGCAAAAATTGCACAACCGACATGCATGGTGATATGTGGTATAAGCCAAATTAATGATTTTTGTTTAAAAAAATTGCAGCAACACCTCGGTGAGGGATTTTCCAACATCCGCCATCTGCTGCAGACTGACACATTCCAGCAACACTCACTCAAAACGAAATAATAATTGGATGAAAAGCACGCAAATCTCCATCCATTATCATTGATAGTACTAGTACTGTTGATTCGAAAATCATCCAAACGCCAATCCTTGCATGGAGTTGGAGCGGACGGAGGGTTAATAATAAGTTTAAGAAGTAAAATCTCAGTCAGTGTCTATTGGATTGCGTCGGTCACGACATTCTGGTGAATCCAATTTAAGAAAGAGTTTTTGTTTATACTTTACTTAACTTAACTTAACTTAGTCCGATTCTTGTAACTGAAAAATCTTGAATTGCTGGCTGTTTCAACAGTAATTTTTAATTTTTCAGTTTAGTCTTGGTGTACACAAGTGAAAGCTTTATTTCACTGTAAAAAGTTAGGCGACACTGTCGCTGAGCAAAAGAAGGCGTCACAACAATTTTCAATTTTCAGTTTTCAATTTTTTTGGTTAGTATTTACAGGAAATGAATGGTTTCAACATTTGAGAACCCATTAAGTTAACGGCAATACGCTCAGCCAGCTGAAAGTCTTTCTTTCTATAAGAAGATGGCCGCATTACTGCTGCCATGTGGGTGACATGGCCTGTTTTTTCAGCCTGGCATGAGATTTTCTAATTCGGACCCTTTTCATATAAGTTAATATATTGGGTGCAATGATCGCCTGATGAGCTGATTTTGGGTGGTTCCATGTGGGCATCATGGATTAATTTGATCTAGAATGAAGAATATCAATCATGAAACTTAAAATGAGAAATAACTTAACTGCTGCTGAAATGGTGATCCAAATATTGGTGCATTCCGTCGTCAAGATAAGCTGAATTCTGTGTGGCATGTAATGATTTGTGCAGTAGAATTGAGGGTTTGCCCACCTGACGAGCCTTGTTTTGCAGTTGCAGACTCATCGCCATTTGCAAACCTCAGTGCCTCACGGTTCCAATCAACATTCCGGAGAGGAAATTTATAACAAAAACTCCAATTTACAACGCAACGCATCATTCACTGGGATGAGTAGAACTCCCCTGAAGTGGACACAATTGGTACATGATCTCCATTGAACACACACCACCCCATTCTCACTGGTTCTTTGAATCAAGATCACGAAGGAATAGTTGCAATTTGAGGTGTTGCAGATTGCGCGAAATCGTTCGAGAACTCGTGCACCTGAGTCACGATTCTCACTATGAATGTCTGCTAAAAATACATGGACGAAGCCTGGAATTATGTCTGAAGATTGTGTAGAATTCAGCACTTTTTAATTAATTCATGACTTACTGAGTTTGAACGGTTTCTTGTAACCGCTGTCTGTATCAGGGAATTCAAGTTTGGTCCATCTGATTGAGCCAGCTGTGGGAGGACAAATTAGAGTTACAGGTGAGTGGCAGAACTTACAAAAATTCACAGTCAGCTCTCATGTATTGAATCCCAGTTTGAGAAACGTTCGCAGAGTGAACATAGTCTTGTACTAATTGAATTGTGGACGGAATCGTGTGATTATATCTATTGTTGAATTGTGCGGTTATTGCATGTGTCGAGGGCATTGGATGGTTAGCTTGGTGGCTGTCAAATATCAGTGAAAGTCTCTAAACTGCTGTAGTCTGACTTCCATTTATGGTGGCATGGTGCTCCATTGCCTTTGTCATTTTAGGTGAAGATTGAGTCGGAAGATCGACTCGTGGCCTTCAAATAAATTATGCCCAGTTACGTACTGGTCCGCGGATGTGCGATATGACCCTGAAATTTGAAGCCAGATTGTTCAAACCTTTGAAGAAGACTATCCATGAGATATTTCAAATCTTATCAGGTTTTTCAGTTTCGGTGAAGTGAATTTCAAATCAATGCCTCCGTGAAGGTATCAAATGTTTTGATTGCTGCATGGAGTATGCACTGGTGCAATGAGTTATTCTGGAAGTGTAGGAAAAATACTCATTACAGTGTGCAATGTTCGATGCAATGCCATCACAAGGACAGCTATACCTTTTTAAGTATGCGATGGTCCAGTCTACAATTTTCCAGGACCTGGGGCAGGAGAATCCTCCAATTCTGACCCTACGAACGGTATCTGAACGCAGTAATTGACGTATCTGTCGTTAACTTGGAAGAATTCCACGACTCTGGCACTTTTCTATACAAGTCCTAGTTTTATGAGCTTAGTGCTGGTGAGCTGGTCACAATTTTTGGCCAAAATTTCCAAAATTTCACGAAATTGACAATAATTCTCGCTTTGGGGAGAACAGTGTGCAAGGACACTTAGAGCGACACAGGGAAGTTGTAGCTAATTCACGTGATTGGAACGACATTAGTCCTGTGTGGGATAAGCACTCCATGGAATGACTTCGCCGTCATTGTAACGCAAGGATGTAAGCCCAAGTCTAAGATCGTCAATTTTATTTGTGAAATTGTTGCAATTCCTGCATCTCCGTTAATCCCTTACTAAACTAGGGTAATAACAGATTTACGTTTCCATAATCTCACATCAATCCTAAAGTGCCAAAGTAGTGGAATACCGTGAAAAAACAAGATTGACGTTCAAGTGTGGTAACTTACATTGATAAGTTCACAAGATTACATTGCATTAGTGTGGCTTTTCCAATGCCTGATCCAATTTACTGTATAGTCCTGAACAGTGTAGAGAGAAGCTCTGCTCCTCGGCCTTTCCCTGATGGAATTTGAAGTCGTGAGCCTGACGTAGAAGGCACGGAGCGTCCCATCGGGCGAACGCCGAGGGGCAGAGCTTCCTTCTGCGTTATGCTCGTCGTGAGATTTCTTTCTCGAAAAGATATCTCGGTACATAGCTCTCTGTTTTTGTATCAACGACTTCGATGATTTAGCACTCACACACCCCCAAAAGTGTTAGCATTTTGAATACACACCCAAAGTTAACCCCTAAAGGACCCAGGTGTGTGTGTGTGTGTTCTCTTGGGAGACATTGTCAAAAACTGCGGTTTTTTGGTATGTTAATCAAAAATGAAAATGCTTTTTTTTAAAATTCAACTGTACAAACTATAGTAAAAGTATTTTACCAAAGCGTGGGAAAAATTTCACCATACGGATTGAAGATTATAACATCCAAATAGAAGCTTGAAAATAGGTTTTTTTCATCACTACCCAATAGGGGTAGTGGACTTTGGGCCCTCATGGACAAATACTTTTCCTCTACACAAGATTGAGTCTCCACTATTCAATTGTATATCCTCTTAGGTAAAATCATGCAAAATTTTGGAAGCAAACTCAAGTTCTAATGGCTCTTTATAAATCACCCTGAAATAGAAAGAGGTATAATAAATTGGCAATACTCTAGCCAATTTTTGAAAAAAATTTGTACGTGGAGGAAAAATTTTGGGAAAAATCCGAACAGTAAAAACATACACAACATCTTTTATAAACATAAATTTTTTCATACCAAAAAAAATATGAGCCACAATCACAATTCTATGCTAATTTCCTTTCTACCCACCAACTTGCCAGGTGGTTGGCCTCCCCTCCCTTTTCTATCTCTCTTCCTCCCCCGCAACACACTAACTCTCTAGTGTTGTCTGCCACCTTGGCTCCCCACCCCACTTTTGTTTTGTGCCCTATTATCTCTTGATACCTACCTAGGGTTGCCTAAGCAACTAAGGCTTTGGGGGGCAAGATAACTTCTAATCTATGCGTCGGATTTGCCCAAATCCCCCCCCCCCCCTTCCTTTGAAAGGGGATAAAATTAGCCACCTTGTGTCTAAATTTGAAGAATATATCTTAAAAAAGGACTTCATACACACCTACCCAAGATCACATATGTACATTCAATGGTCATTTGGTCCTTTAGGGGTTAAAGCAATAAAAATCATGAATCACAAAAGACAAATTTGAAAATCGTGATAGTGTGAAGTCTTGTGACATCTTGTAAAATCTATGTTGGATGGGTATCAACTAAAATAATAGTAAAGTGACTACTTTGGTTATATATATTATACCCATTGAAATGGATATTAACTAAAACAATAGTGAAGTGACTACTTTGGTTATATATATTATACCCATTGAAATGGGTATCAACTAAAATAATAGTGAAGTGACTACTTTGGTTATATATATTATACCCATTGAAATGGGTATCAACTAAAACAATAGTAGAGTAACTAAGTTACTCTAATTACATTTATTATACCCATTTCAAGGTTCATGACATGATGTAATATATAAATGGCATGAAATTTGGTGAGACCCTCTTACTACCAACCAAACATTAGTTACAATACTAAAACATGTGACTTATAGTGTTTGTGTCATTTTGCTCACACACGACACAATGAGAAATTGCAAAATTTGATATTTTAGGGTTGATTGCATGTTGACCCTAACAAATGTAAGTCTGCACTTACTATTGACAATGACACTCTCAAGAACAAATTCTATCATAAATGTTGGGCTAGATTATTTTGATGCCATTTTGATGACAAAGGTCATTTCAATGTCATTTTTTCAATCTCTTTGATATGGGGTTGACATGGAGATTAACACCAAATTACCTTTGTAGTGTTTCAATGCACCGTATTCATATGCCCTTGAAGTTCCTGATGTCATGACAAACTCACTAAGAATACATTCATTTGAGCAATTCCCAAAGTGCTTTATGTTGTTGTAACATGTCAATTACTATATTGGCATTGATCCTAACAAATGTAAGTATGCACTTATTAATGACAATGATATTCTCAAGAACAACCTCACTACAAGCTCCTTAACAATACATTCATTTGAGCAATTCTCAAAGTGCTTTATGTTGTTGGATTATAAAAAGTTTGAACCCTCAAAGGGATTGTGAGTCTGGGACATAGTAAGGAACTCTAGCTAGAAAATAAATTCCAAAGAAAATAAAAGAATAAAATGTTTTTATTTTTTATTTTTTTTGGCCAGCAAACCATAGGGCCTCATTAGCACGGGACAATTTAATGAAATAATTTTAAAAATATTAAAAAATATTTATTTAAAATGAAATTCAATATTACAAAATTTTGAGATTTGTGGCATCAATGGTACCACGTCAAATTGTTGTTCTTGATAATATTTTTTTGATATATTTTTTTAATTGTGTCAATATTCATCATCGATGATAAATAGAGGCCATTGTTTCTCAAAGGGACTCTGGATTCCATTGAGGAGAACTTCTCAAACGGAAGCAATCACTTCGAGGGCTCAAATTTTATCTAATGGTGACATGTCAATTACTATACTGGCATTCATATGTTGTTCTAAGATATTTGGGTGTGGCTAGTAATGTTGATAGAACCATGTCAATTATTATATTGACATTAGTATGTTATTTTGAGATATTTCTATGCAATCCATAATGTTGATAGAACTGTGTCATTGAAGGCAACTGCTCTTACTTGTGTTGTAAATCCAAATTCTTTGGGAAACAAAACCAAGCTTGAGAGTTTGGTCATTTGGTCAATCTGCATTGATATAGCCTTTTGTGCGTGGCACCCAACTTGCTAGTCTAACAAATCCTATCTCTTCCATGGGGCTTGCACACAAAGCATCTCTTGTCAAGGAAAAGTTGCTAGATCTTTATGTGTCACCTTCAAGTATCATGGCTTGAAGTGACAAACAAAATTTGCTTCTTTTCGAACGAGAAGTAGGACTCACATTGCAACAAATGTATTGTACTTGCCTCCGTAGTGTTGATGCCTTGTCACCTCTTGTCAAGGTGTAAGGCAATTGACTCAGCAATAGATTGTGGAGGTTGTCCATATAATTAACTTATTGATTGAAGGTCTTACAATGACAAAAACTACGAAGAGGGCGAAGGTGGAGTAGGACCTTTTTTGAAAAGCGAGACAATGCTGCAAGGATAAAGCGTCTTGTAGCAAATTTGCTTGTTATATATGTGAGATTTAAAAAAAAAAATAATCTACCCTGTCCATACACAAAATCCATTCTAGACAATTATCTATTAAAGTCTTACAACAATTCATAATAGATTTTTAATATCTTAGGTGATGATAATGTAGTGATTCGAGACTTCAATAAAAACTTCTACCTTTTGAGTGTAAATCCTTCGAAGAAAGTACCTACTTAATAGACCTTAATGTTGCCACCCAATTTAGGGGTATTTTAGGGTAGAATAGAACTTTTGTTTTATATAGCCATATTGCAAGATTTTTTCGTGTAATAAATAAATATGACTTAATTTACTTGATTTTGAATTGAATTCAATCAATTTTCTTAATTGAAGATGAAGTTTCCTTTGAAATTCTTTGAAGATGTTTTAAACATTGTTGAGGCGCTTCTTGATGCAAGTATATTTGGTTGGATTCTTTGGATGGTTTGGATAAATTCAAAAGAATAAGTCAAGTCTAGAATTTGTGTATTTTTTGTTGTTTTTAGAAGATTCAAATAAGAAGTTTCTATTAATCCAATCTTATAGTAATTTTTTGATAGAATTATTCTTAAAATATTTTAAAATTTATTCTAGTAAATCTTATTTGATCATATTTGTGAAAAATTTCAAATCACTCTTGTTTCAAAGTTTTTGTTTTAGTGATACTTGAATGTTATTATTCTTTTAGGTGATTTTCTTTTTATAAATATCATTGCTAATGCCTATATTCTTCACAACTCATTCCATTTCAATATAAATAAAGCTAATTTGCTAAATACATTGAAATGAGTCCAACTAAATACCAAAATTTTCAATATTTATAAGATATGATAAATAAATAAGACCATGTCTAAAGTCAAACAAAATCATGAAAGGTATATGAAGAAATAATAAACTTAGATTTTCTATTAATTGTAAAGTTATAGATATCTATAATATTAAAAAGACATAATTCAACTTCATCTTGGTAACCTATAAGCCAATGCTTAAAGTGCCAAAATAAAAAAATAAAAATAGATTCCCTAAAATATTAAACTTTTAACACTAAGAGAAAATTTAACTCTAAAATGCTTATAGAGAATTTAAACAAAACATTAAATCAAACCACAGATGAGAAATTTAGAATTGATTTGAAAAATGATTCAACCACTTCATCATTATTTTTTAATAAAGATTCTATTGATGCCTATACACAAATTGTATCAAATTCAATCAATGCATTCCAAAATAAGAAAAGACAAGAGTGGGTGAGAAATGAACCAATTGATATTATGTCACAAAGTAATCCTTCAGAAATAAGGTCATTAAGTCCATCTATGGATTCTGTTGGCTTTAACGACAAACTTCACAATAACCAAATTAAATCAAATCCACATGATTCAATACACAAAGGTTGTAATTGTGCATCTAACAAACAATTTTTTAATAATTATTTTGGTAAAACTACTCCACTACTTCATACTGAAAATTTTAGATTGCCATCAACTAAAAGTAGTACAGAACAAAATTCAACTTTGAAAGAAATTAATAGTCTACAATGTCCCTATCATAAACAAAGACAAGTTCAAATAAATTACAATGAATATCAATTAAATGAAAGAAATCATAAAAATGAAATATTTTTTACAAATGATATATCAAGTAAACAACACAATTCTAAACTTAAAAAGAAGAAAAATGTTGATATTATCAATCATTGTGATGATGAACATTCATCACCTCAATTTCATATGACACAATTTCATGATTTCATTGCCATGCAACAAAATCTTTGTAATAAAAAATCAAATGATTCTTCGAATGACTCTATTTTTTCAACACAAGATTATGAATATTATGATTTAGAAAAGTCTCAAAATATTGTGCCTTGTTTTAAATCTCAACATAATGAATTCTTGCAAAGTGTGCAATGGTCAAATATTTGCCCATTTTTAAATCCAAGGTCAAAGTCTGTATGTAGGGATGATGTCCATACTATTGAAAGATTACCACAAACTAAACCAAAGACTTGGTCAAAAATGAAACCTAATTTTTACCTTAACCAATCATCCAAAGTCAAAAATCCCTTCCTCAACTCACTTAATCAAAACCCTTCTGACAAGATTCCAAAATTTGTAAATAAAGTTGATCATACACTTGCAAACAATGAGCACAAGGTCACTTTTTCTATGCAAAATGTACGTTATGTTCAAACATCAACACAATATAACCAAAGTGAATTAAATGGTAGACAAAATTTTAGGGAGCCTTCTAATCATATAGAAGAAAGCCATTGGTCTAATGCAAATAACCAAAGTCAGATGTACAATCCTAGTAACTTAGAAATTGACAATATTCCAAAAAACAACTATACCCAAGAAAATAATTATACCTTAGAAAATAACTATACTCCAGAAAATAACAATACCCTAGAGAATAACTATACTTTAGATCACAATTATACCTTAGAAAATAACTATACTCCAGAAAACAACAATTCCCTAGAAAATAACTATACTTTAGATAACAATTATCCTATAGAAAATAGTTATACTCCAGAAATTGTTGATGACTTTGAATCTGATAGAACAGAAACAGAAACATTTTGTGAGCCCCGATCCTTCCAACCATACACAAAACGAGTTTCAACTCAAATTACTATGCCTTCCAATTACTACGTCCCTACTTTGAATGATGAAAGAAATTTAGAATCTTTTGATACTAATAGCTTGGAGAATAACAGCCAATATCAAGACAATTCCTCTAATCCTTCCATTTCCAGTGTTAATTTTCTAGATCCTTTGAATGAAACTGTGAATTGCAGCAACGAGTTTTATGATGGCACTGGGACTAGTGGAAATGATCCGTGCGCTTCTAATGAAACTATGGACTATTACAGTGGTCGGAATTCCGATAATTCGGAAGTGAATGGGAACAATAACTTGTGTCTTTACGATGAAAGCGGAGGCTACAATAGTCGAGATTGTGATCAATTTGATGACAAGCAAACACATAACGAACGTCCGGATATGGGTGATCGAAATTTTGACAAATATGAAGTCGATGAGAACAATCACGAATATTATGATGACAGTGCGAGTTGTAGTGACAGTGATCGAAGTTCTGACGGATTTGAAACTGGTCAAGTCGACAACAATTTTGAGAACCCTCGAAGATCGTTTGTCAGTTTCGACAGCAGACAGAAATCATTTCCCAGTACTGGTGGTAAGAGATCAATTGCAGGAACAATGGACCTTCCAAAAGCGGAACTTCACCCTCAAGAAGCTCTGCGTGACCCTCAAGTTGAACTTGTAAGATCAACTGATTGTGTGCAAGAACTTGAAAAAATGAAAATCCGACGGAGAGAATCAAATGATTGCGGAGGATCCGGCATTGAACTTCAAGGAGGAGAGATGGAGGAAATGGGGGAAGGCGAACGACGAGCGGAATCACTTACTCTTCAAAATGAAATGAAACTGCAATCTCAAAACGAACTGAAAGAATCACTCCGAGACGAACTCGAAGACGAACTCGAAGTGGGTCTTGAAGAATTTTTGAATCCTGATATTCAAGGTATGGAAGACTCGATCCTGCAGCTTCTTGCGAAATCTGAGGCTGAGATGGAAAGCTTAGAAATACGAGTGAAAGCAGAAAGAAATCGAGGTGAAATTTCACCGAAGCCACCAGCGGAAATGGAAGGGTATAAGAAACGAAGAGAAGAACATGAAAGACTACGTGAAGAGAAACGGCAAAAACTTCTGGGATCATTGAGTGCAGTGGTTGATGGAAATCCCAGGCAACCGACAACACACTCAACATGCAATTTTTGTAATTTGGAATATAGTGAAGGAATAGAAATAGAAAGTGGTGATTTCAAATCTAATATTGTTACAAACAAGGAAATTCTAGAATTGATTCAAAGAAATGAATTAGAATCAGAAAATCTATCTCAAAGGATACAAAACACTTTAAAGGCAAGTGCAAATCCAATAGTATATGACGTTGCATGAAGATTTAGAAAATTATTTATCAAAAACTGGATTTAGAAATACCATACACTTAGAACATACAAGGAGAATGGAATGTGCAAATGTTTTCCTAGGAGATACTAAAGAGACCATATAAGATAAAAAGAGATAGTTTGGTACTAAAATTTACACATAAGGATTTTTCCCGAAATGATCAAATTTTTCAAGCATGCCTCAAATATTCATTTATACTATGCTTCAAAGTTTTGGAGTGGCAAAATGATGTCATGAGATTATATATATGTAACACAATTGGCATTTTTGGTTGGTGATTTTTTCATTTTAATATTTTAACCCCTCCTCCAACATTTATGAAATGTCAATGCCAAGTGTTTCTGAGGTGATGCTGCAAACAAGTGTATGTTGATTGTGTATAGGTATAGTGACCTTGAAGCACTTGGAAGTGAGCTTAATATAGAGGTTAGATGAGTGTCCCACACCCAAAAGGTACCCTACATAGGTTTACCCCAAACCCACCTAGTCAACAGGGTAAATAATGTATTTAACAAAGCACCTATTTTGCCACCACTTTTGGAAAATAACCAAAAAAAACTTTTCTAAACTTTTCATCTATATTTCTCATTGAAATTCTACAAATAAAGGGTCACAAAAGGGAGAAAAATTTAGGAGGGGTCTCAAGTGTGGCATGATTTTAGTTCAAGTCAAGGAGGGTAGTTCTTGATTGTTTTCATAAAAAAAATGTACATAAATACATCAACTAGTACTTTTAGTGGAAGTGCAAGAAATAAACATTATTTGGAGATTTATTGAAGAAGATACAATCAAATAACCAATTTCAATTTCGCCAGAGCAAAGTTCAAATTTTAGAATACAAAGGAATTAGTCATTGTGGGTTGCTTGCTGTAGAGTGAATGGCATGCATGCTATGTGTTTTTTCAAATTCTATTCAAAGCCAATTCAAATGGTGGTTTGAAGTGGGTCCATGGTCAATGTCAATAGGCACTTTTCATATCATTTGAAGTTTGATAGGGTGCCAACTCTTGACAATGCAAACCATCGCTGCCACTATATTCCTCATTTGTCTGTATGCATCCATTGATTATGACTTAGCCAATACTGGGGGCCAAGAAATGTTGGTCCACTTTTTCAAATTTGAACAGGGAATTCAAGAATTTAGACAATGACTTCAATCCTTAGGATTTGTATGTATTTGGGAATTTCTTTCTAACATGTAACCCTCACAACATTCTATAGAAGGACCATAAGGATTTTCAAATATAGAGGTTACTATCTACTATAAAGAGGCCTACAGTTTTGTCCCTACCTCCTCCACTCAAAAAAAAATCAATCGTCATTCTCAATAGGATTAAATTCCCTTTCTTCCTAATGCCATTTATTTAGTATATCCAAAAAAAAATAGTGGCACAATATTCAAAGATAACATTTGATTCACCCATCCCACTCCACTTCAAAAACCCATGAACATTGATACGCATATTATGTACGTAATACATAAAATTATGTAATACAAGTCTTGATATTTTTTGTAGTACGATGTATAGGTACAGATACTTGTATGGAATATTGACAACATACAAATACTTGTACTTTGTTATCCCATGTTGATTGCAATCTCGGAATTTTACAAAAAATATAAATAAGGAAGTACTCTCTATAACTTTACAAGCAACTTACATATTCGTTAAGTAATTAAGTCATTGAAGTGAGTAAAAGTCATTTGTACACTCTTTGTCACTATATACTCATAAGTGGTAGTCATTACCACACTATGGAAGTTAAAATATGAGATCCATGCCTTAAAAGTTAGCTAAGAGTAATTTATTGACATTTTCGACAAAATCATTGCATTCATGAATTTTTTTTGGAAGTGTTGTAGGCATCAAGTCAAGTCAAATTCTAGCACACATATCTAATTTGACACCCTACAACATTTCTAAATTTTACAATCATTTGTGAAGTTAGAAATATCCATTTAGAATATCTCCAAAGAGAAAAATCAGACTTCATCCTAAGTCTAGAAAATATATTTCCATGTACTTTGACCACTATAATTTCCGCCGTATGCAACATTAGGGCATAGGGGCTAATATGCTAAAGAATCTTGTTGGTGTAGCATGCCATTAAATTTTCAACTTAAATTACGTAAACTAGAAATAGAAATTTATTTGCCAAATTTTGGGTGTTGTATTGCAAAGTTCATTAGTTTTTTACAAGCTTCTTATTTTATCCCCCCTAATGCCATACACATACATAATAGGGATGGATTTAGAAGTGTTTGGTTTTGAAAGGTATGTAGGATTTTGTGAAATCTTGATTGCAAATTGATGGTTATTTAGTAAGTGACGGGACCTTGCTTTACAAACCCTTATTCCTCATACAAAGGCCTTATACACATTGCCTCTTCATTTGTTTTTATTTATGACGTGTATTTTCATTTAATTGACAAAAGAGCTATACATGTTTGCTTTTCTTGTGGGCCAAATTATAGGTGAGTTGTTGATAGTGAAGATGTATATACTTGCGGGCTTCTACAAATCTAAATCAATGCCCCAATGGTGTTGCTAACCTTGGTAAGTTGCAGTTGTTTGCTCTTGGCAAAAAAACTAAGGCCATGGTTGAGTGCTTCCCTGATGTAGCATAGTACTTTGTATCTATTTTAATGATTTAAAATGAGGTAGTTGAGGGTTTGATTTAAGTCAACTATAGAAATGGTCTTAACGCCCAAATGTTTTTGACTATGTTTTCACCGAAAGTGCTCTAAAACTGCAATTTTTAGTACAAGTACCAAATTTTAGGAAAAAAAACACTTTGGACACATAGAACCTTAGAATTGTGTAGTATGTTGGATTGAAAAGATGTGGAAAAATATTCAAAAACTTCCACCATGTAGATTGCAAAGATATTAGAGTTTGAATTGACAAAAATCATTTTTTTCGTCCCTACAAAAAATTGAACAATTGCACTTCACAAGGTCACCCCTATTTGAAAAAATGTCCAAAATGGTGGTGCTTCTTTTGATTCATTCTTTCGGCAAGTTGGATACATGCTTGAAAATTTATATCATTTGGGATTGTACAACATAAAGGAAAAATAAGTAAGTAGAAAGAAGTAGAGAATGATTCAAAATACTAAATTGTTAAGAATTTAGTTATGGAATTGGAAAACTCAAATCCCAATGCTTGTAATGTTGTAATAAACTACATAAACTCAATGTTTTTATATTTTTTTCAAAAGTATTGAAAATTGAGTTTAATAAAGGAGTTCAAAGTTTATTCTAAAGTAGAAAATCCATAACTATCTGCAAACTAAAAACCTCGTAACTTTCATCTCATTAAGCAAAATAGAATGATTCAAAGCTTTCCACACATATATAAATCAGGAAAACTAATTTTGAAATTTTTATTTTTGAAAAATTTATTTTGAGTTCCTCAAGCTGATTGTTAAGGAATGAAAGTGACATATCATGCAATAATTTTTCAACCATGTAATTAAAAGTTCTGAAAATTATTATGCCCTGAAGCTACTCCTTGGGCACATGTTATGTGAAAATTTCTAAGAAAAAAAAAGAAAAATTCCATTTGTAGTGAATTGCCCCAAATTGCTATGTTGTCAAAAAATGTAGTTTGGGCATTTAGGGTTTAAATAAGAAATATTTGTTGGTTGTTGTGAAGACTATAAATTTTCCTACAAGAATTTGCTATAGTGATGGATCTACATGGGAATTACAAGTTTCTTTTGAGATCTTGAATTTAGCCAACAATGGAATATGGGTTGGATTGCAATTAAGTATAAGACTTGCAAATGTTGATTTCAATTGGATGCCCAAATATTTGGTTACTAATCCAATGTATGACATGCGAAATGTCTCTTGCAAAATTTCTATTAACCTCTAAAATATTGAGGTTTTTTGAAGCTCTCATGGCTTGATATGACTAGGTGCATCTACAATAAAAGGATTCCACAACACTCCAAATATTTGACATTTTTTTTTGTCTCTGAGCAAAAACATTCTTCATACTATATAAATTTGAGCGAATAGAGTCTTCATAACCTTTAGACTTTAGGGCTTATTAAACACTTGCTACACCAATGTTTTAATCCTTCTATAGTCCCCAAATCACTAAACTTTGTTGAAATTTTGACATATGCTAGATTATTCAATAATAGGTACAATATTTGATTAATGTTGCATTATTAGTTCAATTGATAACATAATTGATAAGTAATGCATGATAATCCAAAGATTAAGCAATCATTACACTTAGACTTACTCTTTGTCCTGTAAATGGGCTCAACCTACTTTAGAAAATTGAAATATAAAACAAAATGTGAATAGTTATTTGGGATTTGACTCTGATCTCTTCTTTTTACTTTGTATTTGTTCAAAATTTCAGACCCTAATATTGCAAAACGGAAGAAATTATAGTGGGGAGAGTGAATCAAATGTTATCTTTGAATATTGTGCCACTATTTTTTTTTGGATATACTAAATAAATGGCATTAGGAAGAAAGGGAATTTAATCCTATTGAGAATGACGATTGATTCTTTTTTGAGTGGAGGAGGTAGGGACAAAACTGTAGGCCTCTTTATAGTAGATAGTAACCTCTATATTTGAAAATCCTTATGGTCCTTCTATAGAATGTTGTGAGGGTTACATGTTAGAAAGAAATTCCCAAATACATACAAATCCTAAGGATTGAAGTCATTGTCTAAATTCTTGAATTCCCTGTTCAAATTTGAAAAAGTGGACCAACATTTCTTGGCCCCCAGTATTGGCTAAGTCATAATCAATGGATGCATACAGACAAATGAGGAATATAGTGGCAGCGATGGTTTGCATTGTCAAGAGTTGGCACCCTATCAAACTTCAAATGATATGAAAAGTGCCTATTGACATTGACCATGGACCCACTTCAAACCACCATTTGAATTGGCTTTGAATAGAATTTGAAAAAACACATAGCATGCATGCCATTCACTCTACAGCAAGCAACCCACAATGACTAATTCCTTTGTATTCTAAAATTTGAACTTTGCTCTGGCGAAATTGAAATTGGTTATTTGATTGTATCTTCTTCAATAAATCTCCAAATAATGTTTATTTCTTGCACTTCCACTAAAAGTACTAGTTGATGTATTTATGTACATTTTTTTTATGAAAACAATCAAGAACTACCCCTCCTTGACTTGAACTAAAATCATGCCACACTTGAGACCCCTCCTAAATTTTTCTCCCTTTTGTGACCCTTTATTTGTAGAATTTCAATGAGAAATATAGATGAAAAGTTTAGAAAAGTTTTTTTTGGTTATTTTCCAAAAGTGGTGGCAAAATAGGTGCTTTGTTAAATACATTATTTACCCTGTTGACTAGGTGGGTTTGGGGTAAACCTATGTAGGGTACCTTTTGGGTGTGGGACACTCATCTAACCTCTATATTAAGTTCGTTCTTTGTTTACATGGGGCGTCATTATATTTTATATTTTATTTTGGACAGGAGAGGAAAGCATTATGCTTTGCCCTTTCTCAAGCCAAGGTTTGACATAATGAAGGTCTTCGTCCAAGCCAAGATATGTAGCACAAGTGTCAATCATGTAGAATCCTTGAAGTCAATTATGGAATCTAAAGTAAACAAACTCTTTACTTATGCCAAAATTGCAAAATTTCAAGAAAATAGGTATTTTGACACTCTAATAAGTAAAAAATAGGGAAACCAATTTACACCTAAGTTAAAAAGTTGGTCATTTGTGAGGACTTAATGGTGACAAGATTTTGCAAAATAATGAGTTTGAAACCATCTTCGATGTTCAAAAGTGTGTGCACTAGAGAGCCCTATTTGCACAAACATGGGCCTTAAATAAACTATTTTTACAAGCATTTCATACTATACATGAAATAATTAAGGACTTGTCTTATTTACAAACACCGATGAATTCAAAGCTCTACTTTTGAATCCAATTTGGTTCTTTTGCATTCTAATGAATGTTTATTGCATTGAATGTGTAATTGAGGCTCAAAGTTTTGGAATTGGAGATGAAAGGGTTAGAATTGGGTTGAAAAACGACCATTTAATGAATTCCATGAACATACTCATACAACTTCTATACATAGCAAAAGCTTCATATACTATTTCACTTTATAAAGGAGTGCTTTTGGATTTCATTGGAACCATGCAAGGGAGTAGAAGAGCAACATTACAATCCAAAGGACAAGAATACTTAGAATAGTCTCCCTACGGGTCTACAATGGAACGATATATATTTTTGCTTTGAACGCTTATAATGTATTATTATTTTCCAAAAATTTCTTGATTGAAATAAATGTGAAATAAATCCTAATTTATTTCTTTTGCAAAAGAATAATTGTGAATCCAATAACTATATCTATATATTCATGTGTAGTGACCAAACAATCTACAATGCGCTTTCTACCTAAACTTGTAAGAGCCAAGGGTAGGCATATATTGATTTTGAATGGTTTGACAAAATAAATTATGATATGAGTAGAATCTAGACATGATCTTCATTTTTGCAAGTTTTCCGTTTCTTTCCATCCCCACATGAACTCATTTACAACCTTCTACAATGACTATAAACTCATGGAGCACCAAGTAATCACACTAGTTGCATTATTGAAAAATAGACAAAAATAACTTTCTCAAAATACTTGAATGTATTTCATCGGACAATCTTTGTAGCTCTGATAGTGAGCTCTCAAGAACATTCATGTTCCAAATAGGGGATGCTCGCTCCCTTAACTCCTAAAGCAAGTCCCAAAGTCCCTATAGGGGACTCTTGGGATTTTGGATAGGCTTGTGTGATCTCAATTTTTGACATGATTCTTTGACACTTTTTTTGAAGATCGATATTCAGACGAGCTTTATGGAAATATAAATTTTTATTTCAATTGGTGCTAGGGAGCAAAAGTTATGCCACCCTAAGTCCAAAGAGTAGCTCGAGGGTACACACCCCAAAAAATCACAGAAAATTGAATTTCTAAATTTTCAAATTTTTTCTAAATTTTTTTTCTTTGTCTACATTTGAAGCTTTGAATCATTCTATTTGGACTAATGATGAGAAAGTCATGGACAATCTTGTTTTTTGGACAATCTAAGCATCTTTTTGAAAAAATTACTTATAGAATCCAATTTTTAATGCAATTTTTATAATTTTTCAAAAACAATTGTTAGGTAGGGTTGAGTTTGCTTTCTAGAATAATCCCACCGTTGGGATTAATGTGTTTCAATTCCATCTTAAAGCTATCAACATTTTAGTTTTCCCTTTGAACTTAAACCTATTTCTACTTAACAATTTGGGTACATATCATCATGATATTGATTTATAATGTTTTTCAAATAATTTTGAGATGTAGAAAAAAGGTATGAAGATGTGAAGTGACAGCCCAAAGAATCTTTTCCATTCTCAAAAAATTCACCAAAAATCACATACTTGATCATTTTTCAATCAGACTATACCAACGGATTTAGTGGGGGAAATCATCTAGGGTCTCTTTGTTGTTCAAAAGTTGTTAGTGACATTAGCATATCAAAGTTTCTACAAATGCAGTTGTAGAAGCCACATGGTGGCCTTATGGTCCTTTAGGGGTTAAGAACTAGTTTTCTTCACTTTAAATGCAAATAGCTTGCAATCTAAGCAGTCAAAGTTTTTGAAATTTCTTCCAAACGTTTTTATACTAGTCTAGTAGATGATCCTACTATTAGATATGTAAAAAAATAATTTTTAATTTTTGTTTTGTTTGCAATAGAAATGGCAATTTTGAGTGATCTTTGATGGAAAAAAAAAGCCTTGGGACTTTAGGGTTTAACGAGCTAACTAGATTGGTCTTCCAACTAAGTGAAACCAACCTATAAAATGCAAAAGATCCATTACAAATACCTAGGGAATGATCTATTAAAGTCTTGCATCAAACTATAACAAAAAAAAACTCAATAAATGAGATTGGGCCTACATTAGGTTGAGTGAGTGGCCACAATCAATGTCTTAGAGCATTTGCAACGTATACTTGGCATGCAAGCCCTGTAACAACAAGCCATTCCACAAGGCCCACAAAATGCCAATTTTTTCTTTAGAAAAATCGACCTAATGCAAAGTTGACAAACCAAAAGTCAAATAGACTTTTCCATATTACAAAAAAAATACTTTTCATGGAAATAGGGGAAGGTTCAATTAATTAGCACACATATCAATGCTTGAAAAGCGTTGACAATAATGACTATTCCTACTATGGGCCGACACATGGGCCCTTCACATTTTGCAAATTAGTTGGTCCCAAGTGGTCACATACCAAGGCCATAGAATTGGAGGCCACAATAAGGGTTGCATTGTAGTGCAATTTTAATCAAAAATAAGTTTGCACTAAGCACAATGCCGATATTGTCTTTGTTGCAAGGAGCATTGCAAATGCTTTTAGATAATGGTAATGTAGTGCTTGCAATAGGAACTTCCACCTTTGAATATAAATTCATCACAAGAATTGGCTTTTTGTAGTCTTTCATGTTGTATTTGTTTTAGGAAATATTGTGATTGCCTTAGGTGAGTAAGATGACCATCATGAATACACTTTTTGTTGGTTTTAGGGTACTAGTTTAGAGACTCTTTGGGACCAATCGGGCAACACACTTCAAAAATTTATAACAAATTCATACTTGGTCGAAAATAATCGAATTCATGAAATTTCAATTGCTCCGCCCCCATTTCTCACATTTGCTTTCATGTGGGATTTTTAAAAAAAAATCAACAATGCCAACAGGGCAAATCAGTCATAATCCTACCTGTCATAGACTGGTTTACCTTAGCAGGAGTGGGTGAGTGGAGTTGGGATATTGTATGACGGATATCCTCATTATCACCCCCACCCCCCCAAAAAAATAACTTTTAAATTCCAGTACTTCTTTTAATTTAAATTATACCGAAGGTTAAAAGGTATTCATTTAGTGTCCTTCAGTTCATGGGCATAATTAATTACAGGGAGTAGAGGTGTACTATATCCCTTTTGTCCTGATTCCAATCAAAAGTGGAACGACCATGAAGGAAAAGTATTAAATTAGATTACTGGTACATATCTCCCTGCCAAATGTAAGTAAGACAGTACTTTCAAATATCATTGGTTTCAATGAGATTTAATGGAAGACAGTATTGATAACAGGGTGTCCCTTTTGAGGGGATATTGAGAAATCAATAGCCACTCACTTATTAAGAATAAGAAGTGAGTGAGTTAATAACCCCCACATCTATATTTTCGTAATTACCCCTCGTTTGTATTTTTTGAGAATATGCTAGATTACAATCTATATGGGTTAACTCCTAAAGGACCGAGGCACATTTTAGGTAGAAATTGTGAAAAACTGCCACTTTTTAGGGCAGTGAGGAAAAAGTGAAAAAAAGAATTTTTTTTCAACATTCAACCGTACAAATTTGTACTAGACTACTATGGTAATGTGAGGAAAAAATTTCAGAAACTTTGACCTTACGGATTGAAAGATTATAATGTTTGAAGTTAGGAAACAAAGTTTTTTTTCAACCTTGCCTGGCAGGGCCAATAGCCTTTTAACTCCTCCTAAAGTGAGATTTTTACATTACACATGGTTATTTTTTTTGACATTTGGATCTTGTATCATTTAAGTTACATACCTACAAAATTTCAAAAGTAGAAGAGGTGTTTCGCACATGTTGCCCACAACTGCTTGAAAAGTTTAGGGCAACAAAACTTTTGATCCAGGCACCCGATCAGAAAAAAAATTACATTCCCACTTAGGGGTATATGTTCACACCTTGTATCAAAATTTGAAGAACATCCATTATTGAATGACTTCATACTCACCTACCCGAGATTAGCTGCATACGTTCAACGGTCATTCAGTCCTTTAGGGGTTAAGGATAAGCTTACATGTGATCTTGGTGGGCAACTTTACCTCTAATCCAAGTAATAAGATAAAATATGCACAACCAATTATCTTGCTAGGGTGGGGCAAGTAGAAAAGGAGTAAGTTACTCTAAGTTTCACCTATACTAGTAAACACCTCCATTACCGGAGACTAGTCAATATGGAGGGAATCTAATACGTGTGCAATTAGATCCCTCCCCTCCCCACCCATCAGATCCAGATTAACCCCTAAAGGACCATTGCCCCTTTGGGGGACAAATGAAATTTCGGGTAGGTACTTACAGTCTCAATTTTTGTCTTGATTTTTTGAAACTTTTTATGAAGATAGAAAAATTGATTAGCTTCATGAGAATATAAATCTTTTTTCATTTGGTGCCCGGGAACAAAAGTTATGCCCAAATAAACTCAAAATAGGAGACAAGAGGTAGCAAAAAAAAGTTTCAAAATTTTTTATTTTTTTCCTTTATAGATTATATTTTTGTCTACACAAAAAGCTTAGATTCATTCCATTTGGATTTATTATAAGAAAGTTATAGACAATCTTGTTTTTCAGGCAATTAGAGTATCTTATTGAAAAATAACTTGCAAGATTCATTTCTGAATGCAATGCTTACAATTGGTTTTTTTTAAAGTCTATATGGTTTCATTTGCTTTCTAGAACAACCTCACTATTGGGATTAGTGCATTTTAATTCCATCTTAGAGGTATTAATAATTTAGATTTTCCTTCTATCTTGTACCTATTTCTACCTAACAATTTTTTAAAGAATAAAAATTAATTTTTTTTGCATTTTTTTTCTAGAATCTCAAATCAATTCTCCACAAGAAAGATTTGAAGCTCAAAACTTTGTAGTGCAAAAAATTTAAGTTAAGAAGGTTCAAAGTCAAATAACCTAATCCCGCAATGTGTAGAAAAACTTGTTTTCTTCACTTTAAACGCAGATACCTTGCAATCTATGCGGTCAAAATTTCTGAAATTTTTTCTACACATTTTCATACTATTTAGATGTAAGATCCTATGGTTAGATATGCAAAAAATACAATTTTCAATTTTTTGAACACTTTGCTCTAAAAATGGCAGTTTTGAGTGTTTTTTTGCAGAAAAAAGGCCTTGGTCCTTTGGGGGTTAATATGCCAAATGCTATTTGCACTTGTAGCCTTCATGTAAAGTTTCCCTATACAATTGATATTTGTAAGAAGGCCCTAGGGGCTTCCCAACATGCTCCCTTTGTGGGCCAAGTTCCTAGGGATTGTATACTCATTTCTTTCCACTCACCTACTATGACAAGGTGATTCATGGAATTTGTTTTGTCTTCTAGTGTTGTTTGTGCACCAATGGGGCATGACAGGAGGCCCTAACAACTGTATTCATCATCACCCCTTGTATCTATTTTCTTAGAATAACTTATGTTAGATTACAATTGATATGGATTAAGGGTCAGCTTACATTTGATCTTAGTGGGCAACTTTACTTGTAATTCAAGTAATAAGACAAAATATGTACAACCAATTATCTTGTGGGGGGTGGGTAAGCAGGAAAGGAGTAAGTTATTCCAAGTTTCACCTATACTAGTAAACACCTCCATTACTGGAGACTAGTCAATATGGAGGGAATCTAATATGTGTGCAATTAGATCCCTACCTACCTACCAGATCCATATTAATATGCCAATTGCTATTTGCACCTATAGCCTCTGTGTAATGTTTCCTTGCCCAATTGATACTTGTGGGAAGATCCTAACAGCTTCTCGACATGCTCCTTCGGTAGCCCAAGTTTCTAGGGATTGTGTACTCATCTCTTTCCACTCACCTACTTTGACAAGATGATTAGTGGAACTCGTTTTGTTTTCTAGTGTCGTGTATGCACCAATGGGGGCATGACAGGAGGCCCTAACAATCGTATCCCACAACTATCTCCATGTATCACGCCCTACCAATATTATATATAATATCCATATTCCACATATTTAATCCATGTGACTGTATTCTATGTATATTCTACACATCATATTTGTATCAACATTTGTTTTGTTTTGTTTTTAGGGGGTAGGTGGGCAAATCACATGGTTTATTTCTTTTTGATTTGCAAGGGTACTTAATTAATTGATAAGATATGTGTATGTCCCTTTCTACAAGAGAGTACTTTCAAATATCTCATGATACTATTTCAACATTTTATCATCCTCTCATTTAGTTTTGTTGTTTTTAATATAAGAAATAAGACAAAAAGTGTGTTCTCCTTTTGAGCCACTCTTAGAACACCTCTTATATGAAATTCAATTATAAGGCTCTAAGGTAACAACACCTAATAATGCTTGAAAAAAGTTTTGAGTATGGTTGGTACTATTAAACTGCAAAAGCTTTTGTTTGATCTACTTGGTAGTTACTTCAAAAGGGGATTCTAGATTCTTGTAGAATGTATTTTTTCAACTCCATATAAGTGAACTATGAACTTCCAAATTGTTGAAAATAGGTGTATCCAAAATTGATCCTATTCTCTTGTAGGTGAATGCCATAAATTTTGACAAGAATATGAATGGGACATCTTTATAAACACATCATAATTAGGTGTGTTTACCTTAAAGGAACATGAAGCCATTGGGACTCAACATGTTATGCAAGTATTATATGTTCAATTCTCTTTCATGTAATTGGTTTTCTCCATTTGTTCAAAAGAATAAAAGAAGGTTCTAGTTAGTGTGGACACTTGTGTTTTTAATTGAAATTTTGAAAATTTCCTCAAATTGAACATTTTATTACAATTTTAGCCTTGAGGGTTGAATGAATTGTGGTTAAATGTGAGCTATAACTTAGGATCAATTTGATTGCACTTTGTTGGTATTAGTGGATTTTGTTGTTAGCCTTGACGTTTAGGGTTAAGGGTTGTATGCTGCATGCAGCCACGGGGGGTGATTCGTGATTTCGTGTTTTGGTGTTTGTCTTCCAAGAAATTGTTCTTCCAAGTAGCAAGTGTAAGAGATTGCTTGTCTTCATCGAGGACTTCGTTGTGTTGAAAGAGTTCATGTGAATAGTGATCACTTTAAACCCTAACCCTCGACTTTGAATTTGTTCATCGATGGTTTTGAAGCGATGAACAATGGTGGTGTGCAGGAAGAAGCTGGCGGAGAGTCAAGCTTCTTGAATTTTTTTGATTAACTTAGACCCTCAGCTGGACACTCTTACCCATCACAGACTCTACTTTCTTTGCCCCTTAGGGTTTTCAATTTTTGAGATCCTCAAAAGTCCATGAAACTTACTACTTCTGTTGTTTGGTGTAGATATTACATACATTACAAGATGATGAAGAGGAAGGTGAAGCACTACAACGTGAAGCCCTGCAGAATGTCCCCAGAGTGCATCGTAAGCGCTTCCTCTAAGAGTTCTCGGCGGTGCATGATCATCAGGTATATCTCGCCGACAGTTTTACCATTTACCAATTCCTTTAACTTAATATCAAGGTTTTCATTCCCTGGACACGACGAAGTCACAGGTAGGGCAAAAGCTCATTTGGAATACTTTCGCCTGATGAATTGCGGATAAGTTAGTTGACAACGGTCTTTTCTACTCTTTTCTTTACTTTTGCCGTGGTGCATATTGTGAGAGAGTGTTTCATTTTCTTATATGGATGAGCACAGCAAGAGCTTTGACGATCCAATTGCAATACTTGTTCTTGTTTGGCAGACGGTGGTAAGTGACAATCGGAAAAATTCATCCCCATCTCCACGTTTTTATCCTCTCCTATTACAGGGGTGTGGAGTGGACTTCCACACTGATTTACAACAGCAGTCCCACTATTTTTTCCTATATTTAGTTCAAATATATTTTCAGCGTTCTACTAATTTCCACAAGGATGTACGTTTGGAATGCCACTAATTCCGCGCCCTCCCTGGTTGGATAACCCGGCGCAGCCAATCCCCGGTCGCCGGAGAGGTCGTCGGGTAAATTTAGAAGTCACCTGAATTAGAAGGACCTCAGTCTTTTCGTCTTCGGGTGCAGAATGAAGCGCATGATGCCATTCCAAGTGCAGCCAGAGCTGATGTGTAAGTGAAAAAAGGTAGGTCGGAAGGGCCGGGTGCAGGATTGCGGACAATGCGGGACGAACCTGGTTGCGTGATGAGGAGCTGTCCGGCTTGGCAGGCACCACCTGCCTGCCCGCCCACCGCGGGCAGAGGGCAGCGGGGGACTGGGCAGGGCACTAGAAGACACCCGCCCCCTCCCACCCCTTCCACTACACGACGCAGCGCAGGCACTAGAAGACACGAGGCTCTGGCATATCCTAGCCTTCTTATCGCAGCGGTCCACTTTTTGGAAGCGCCTGGTAGGTCAGGTCCCGAAGAATAATGGGCTCTTAAATGATCGCAAGTGCAAAAGGGCGAATGATCCCTGGAATGCAAGGGTGGGGCCTCATCATGACGAGTAATCTCACTTCCTAATTAAGTCGGCAAAGCCGGCTGCTTGAATGGAGGCTCTGTCATCCACCTTTTTTGAGGGACACACTCATCAGGCACACAGAAACCGGTTGAATCATCTGTCCTAGCAGCCTAGTGTCATCCAGTGGGACCCTGGCCTGGCGGATTTTATTTTTCTTCTGTTCAATGAATCTTGACCTTCGTCCACAAAACGAAGTTTGCAAGTCATCCATCCTTGCTCACGCTCTGGAGTCTGGGCCTTGCTTGGCATTGTTGGCAGTGTACGGGTTTCTAGCGCTCCCCCTAGGCAAAGCGAAGCTTAATTAGATCTCGGGGTGCAGCACGCAACTGGGGACAGTTGGAAGGCTGATGCTTGCCTTGCATGGTCTGGACGACTGGAGCCGGCACCCCAGCTGCACCACAAAAGTGTAACACACCATCCCGCACGGAAACCGGCAGGAAGAATACCTGCAAGAGAAGAGCTGTACGGTCCGGGTTGGGGCTACTAGACTAGTAGGCTATATCTACAGTACCCAGTGGGAGCAATACCACTGCTGTTGTTGTCGAGCCTCTCAGACGCAAACTTGCAAACTAATAATTAACTTATTATCTCCGTCTATCACGTTGGTCAACTACAGTAAGTTACAAGAGCTCGACAAGTTCCTTGCAAGCTTGGAGTAATAATAAGGGAGGGAGGGAAGGAGGGGGTTCCGTAACTGGCTGCGGATTTGAACTTACGGGACCAGGGACTAGTAGCGTGGTGGCTGTGACGTACTGGACCGGGTTTCTGAGGGGTCCGTAACGAGCGACACGAGATGCCAGTGCTGCAGCGCCATATCCTGAGTTTGGGTTTAACTTAGAATGCGTTTTCTGGGGGAGTTTGAGCAAGTGTGCAACTGTTGTAAGCCTTTAGTTTGTGAGTATTTCGACCTCTGGTACCGCACCGCTGGTGCAGTTATCGGGTTCTGAGATTGTGCTTCTGCTGCAGGCAGGCGCTAAGCCAGGTGTGTTGCAGTGTTTATGAAACCTTTTGTAGGGTGCCAGAGGTCCTAACGTTAGGGTTCAACAGTTTCAGGAGAGTGCGCTGTGGCTGGAATTTGGTGGGTTTAGGAAAATTGGTTGGATGCCTGGTAAGTTTATCAGATGGTTTTGTTGTAATGGGTACGTGCGATGAGATTTTGGAGTCAGAAACTTACTTCACCAACCCGATAAGCAGAACTTTCTCATCAGACGTACTTAGAAACGATGGAAGTGCTGCGAGCAGACTTCATGAAGCGCAACTCATCGGTCGTGAGCTTGAGAGTTAATTGGTCGATGAGTGCATTTTTGGTCGGTATTTTCGCTTCACCTGCTCGAATTTCATTCTCTCCTGACTGGTAGCTGGACCTTCAGTTCGAATTTAAGACTGCGGAGACTTGTGATGGTTGCCTATTAAATGACAACCCTAGGCATAGAGACAGCGATCGATTCTCTGGATTTGGTGAACTAGTCGTTTGAAATTGCAAACCATAGGTTGCATCTGGTATACATTCAGCAGTGAGCAGTCGTTGCAGTCGTTTTGTAGCTTCTCGGATTAGTGGCTCGAAGATCTTATGGAAAGCTTTGCGGTGGTAACTAAATTGAGTCTATGTATCACGGGTTATGCATCTTCAATAACCAGTCATCTTCTAAATTTAAAATCAAAAACTAAACATTTAAGTAGTAAATTTGGCTAGTGCTATGATGCTTCTCTAGGCTCAGAGGGATGAAGCACTGGCATCCAGAAACTTGAAAATCTTGTGAAAGATGCATGAGATGCACAGATCAGGCTAAGTTTTCCCAGCCGTTGTGAGTGCAATGCGAGTGTTTTGAGCTTGTGGTGGGTTTGTGCTGCAGACTGTTTGAGAATCGCCGGCGGGGGCGTGGTTTGTGTGAACTGGGCATTGGCGACGGAGGATGTGCTTAGGGCGGGAGGGAGGAGAGCACGTAGCCTGAAAAGTGGTTAGAACGGCAAGCAAAGATGTTCTGCGGTCCGGGTGTTATGATGGACGCCGATGGAGGGCGTCCGAAAATCGATGAGCTGGACTACGAGCTATGGCATGCGTGTGCGGGGCCGCTCACGTCGATGCCTCCGCTGGATAGTCTGGTGATGTACTGGCCGCAAGGCCATATCGAACAGGTGCGTGGCTGGTTCTTGGCTGGGCTGGTTGGCCTCGCGTGAGTGAAGCTTGTGCGGGCATCCGCATCAGGGGTTACGCGTGTCTGCAGTGAGGGTGGTACAAGTTCTGTCGTTGGAAGTGGTGATGGAGGGTCTGGGTTATTGGTTGTTGTATCTTGTTCTAACGAAGGGAAGTGCCGTGTTGGGGCAGGTGGTAGCATGTACGCCAGGTTCAGCAGGCACCGCCGATGTTCGTGCGGCGTCGAAGCATTACGATCTACCGTCTCATCTGCTTTGCAAGATCAGCAGACTGGACCTGCAAGTAAGCGCCGTGACGACCATCTTGGGCAGATGCTACACATAATACATGTTACTGATTTGAGGAGTTGGGATGGGAGGCCAATTCTATCACATGTGCGAGGAAAGCTCTCTCTGGAGAGAGCTATGATGCGGTTAGTCTTGTGGTACTGGAAAAGCAGCAGGCGTTGATTGACTGGGCCGTGTGTTGGTGACTGTACGTGCAGGCGGATCCCCAAACGGATGAGGTGTTCGCGCAGATTGATCTGACGCCGCAGCATGAGGTTCGTGTTCATTACTGTGCACCTGCATGTGATCAATGACATCTTGCTTTCCTGGATCATGACGATGCAATATGCCGCTGGATGTCCAGGGTTAATTAATTGTTCACAGCGTCGGTTGAATCCACAGTTGATTGATCTGTGTGAGTATTGTTGACGGTGAGCGTGATGTGTGTGGGGCACAACAGGGGTCATTGACGAAAGAGATGCGAGAAGAGCCACCGTCAACGAGGCAGACGAACGTTCGGAGCTTTTGCAAAACTTTGACAGCGAGTGACACGAGCACTCATGGCGGGTTTTCAGTGCCCAGAAGATCGGCAGAAGATTGTTTGCCTTTACTCGTGAGTTGCCCGTCTGGATTTTATCAGAGAAATGTTCATGGCATAGAGAGATGCGACTCATAGGAAGATACAAGTGGAAGTATGTGCGCAGTCATTCTAGCTTGGAGGAATTACGTGGTGCTGGATATCTGAATTGTGTGCGAGGGATCGACAACACCTGCAGTAGCTCATTAAGGTAGCCGGTTGCGTTTTGGCACTTGTATGTGTGGGAGGTGTCATGGCATGTAGGGAGTCGGCCTCTGAAATGGATAATTGGTTTTGATTCAGGACCACACCACGTATCCGCCATGTCAGGAGCTGGTGGCGAAGGACTTGCACGGGAAAGAGTGGAACTTTCGGCACATTTTCAGAGGTAAGAATGGCGTTCACGAGAACTTCGATGGATTGCACATGCCGTCTGTTGTTTGGGGTTTAGGGCGTTGGTGTTACGTATGTAGATGCGCTTCCGGAGCTGGAGTGATAAGGGATTGTGTTGGAGTGGAATGGTGAGGGAGCAGTTGTGGTGACGAGTTTCTGGGGTTTTGGTGCTTGCAGGTCAGCCTCGGAGGCATCTTCTGACGACAGGGTGGAGCACCTTCGTGGCTGGAAAGAAGCTTGTTGCAGGGGATACGGTGATATTTCTTCGGTGAGTTTTCGGACACTTACCAAACCCTTAATTATGGGTGGAAAGCAGCGCGATGGGCTGGTAATACTGGAGGTAGGGGACTTTTTTAAAGTGCAGTGGAGTCGTTGAGAGTGAATATGATTCATGATGCTTTGGACTGAGTGTTGCATGGACAGCAAATGCTTTGCCCCTGGATTAAATTGTTTTGTCTAAGTTGCCGGTCATTGACGTGGTGGATGTGATGTCAGTGGAGAGAATGGTCAGCTGCGAGTGGGCGTACGTAGAGCCTCGAAGCAGGCGACTCAAACTAAGTCGACGTGCTTTTCGAGCACGAACTTGCATCTGGGCGTCCTGGCAGCGGCCACCCATGCAGCGCACAACTCGTTGCGCTTCAGTGTTATCTTCAACCCGAGGTCAGTTGCAAGGACATGTCATGCAGGAACTCGTGAATTCGGGTGTAGGGAACTTGGGATGTGGAACTCAACACAAGATTGGGTGCGCGGCCAATGCGCACGCAGCTTGAAGAATTTGCTTTGTGATTCATTAAGGAATTGATTTATTTTTATGAAATCTTGATAACGACCAAGTGTAATGAGCTCTGTGTTTTCTGTGGTGCGTTGAATGTTGCCTTTGGGAGCAATAGCGGAATTTAAGATTTGTGTGTAATGGTTGCTCAGGACAAGCCCATCGGAGTTCGTTATTCCGTACCACAAGTTTTTGAAGTCCCAGGAGAACAATCTGGCAGCCGGATCCCGCTTCAGGATGAAGTTTGAGTCAGAGGAATCATCCGAGAGGAAGTATGATACTCATCTTTCCCCAATTATGATAGTTCCTTTTCTTCCCTGGACAATATATCGATGTGCTGAAGCGTCGAAATGAATGGGGTGTTGAAACTGAGTTGGGTGCGTGGGCTGGGATTGCAGGTATGCTGGGACCATTGTGGAAGTTAGCGATGCATATCCAGTGGAATGGCCGGGATCCTCCTGGAGGTCCATTCGAGTGCAGTGGGACGAGATTTCCACCTGTGAACGTCACGAGAGGGTCTCTCCGTGGGAGATTGAGCCCTTCGTGCCGATAACCCCGCTGCCCCCACCTCAGCTGCGCCTGCCCAAGCGCCGCCCATCTACTCTTGTGAAAGAAACCACCCAGACACCGGGTACCTGACTCTGACTCTCTCTCTCTCTCTCTGAGTGACTTGAATTCTCTACGTTTGTTACGACCAGTGTTGGACTGGTATGAAGCAAAATCAAAGCCTTTAAGCATGCCAGCTTGATATCATGGTTGTCCTCATGTGCATGATAAGTACATTTTGGAGATACCAGTCCAACACTGGTTACGACCTCGAATGCATGAGCTACAGGACGGGGACGCGAAATTGACGGACGCCGTAGGTTGCCGATCAATCACTTCGTCGGTGTCTATACTGAGTCATCGATCTGTCATGTGATGTTCAGGTTGCATTTCCAGCATCCCGGTTTCGTATGAATCAAACAAAATGGCAAGGACCGAGCCAACTGTGGAAGACGACGAGGAATGCGAGATGCTGTCTTCTCGAGCTCCCCCGTGCGTCAATTTCAAGCAGGACCGATCTCCAAGGCTCCCAGGTCCGCAGTGCTGGGTACCCCGTCCGGATGTGTCTTCGTATGTGATGATCCCGCAGTCGTCACCAGTGACATCATTCCCAGCGCCTCTACCTCCCGGCGGTAATACTTTGGATCGATCAGTGAAGTTCGGCAACTTGGAGCCAAGCCCAGGCCATGTCCGTCCTCCGGTGCGCTGGCCGACCGCGCGTCGTGCAGACTTCCCTGCAGGCGTGAATTTTCCGTTCCATGACCCGCCGTACCTTCCCAGTTGGCTGTGTGACGGTCCGAAACCGGCAGGTGCAAATGCAAGCTCCATCGCGTCTGCGTCTCGGCCAGCTTTCGACAGACCAACGAACGTGCCTACCACCTCGCTTAACAATGAGGCCGCCGCCACAGAGATTGCGTTGCGGGCACAGAAACCAGTGGCGTTTGAGTCAGTGCAGATCAAACCAAACATAGCGGGGCCCTCAAATATAGAGGGACCGTCAAAGATAGTGGACTCTCCTCCTCCTGCTGCTCCACCTTCTCCGGCGCCAGAACAGCAGTGCAAGCTGTTCGGCATCAATTTGGCGGAGAAGACACCTGTAGCGCTAAACCATCGTTCGGCGCCCTCTTCTCACAGCATTGACGCAGGCCCAGCGCCCTGCGCTAATGACCCTCCTGCCATATCCATCGACCAGCACCTCGTGAACAATCTCGCAGTCGGGTCAAGTTCTCAGGCTCCAATGAGAACTGGAACGAAAGTGAGTGCGAGGATCCATGCTACACTGCTTTGTCCTAATAGTGCGTGACACTGATTTATCAAAAGTCACACTAATTTGATTTTCTGAAGATTGAAGTAGTACTATTGAACAACTATTTCCACGAAAAACAAGAAAATTTGGTGATACTAATTTCCCTCCTCATTATAAGGACAAGTCAGTGTAGTGATTACAGTGGTGTGTAGTATGTTACAACCTTGTGTGTTCAGGATTCTGAAGCCTTAGGCTGGTGTGTTGTGCAGGTTTACATGATGGGGCAATTCGGACGCACTATCAATTTGAAGGAGATTGAGAGTTATGAAGGACTTGACCGCTCTCTGGGGGTCATGTTCCACCTGGACGCTCCCCCCAAGGTCTATAAGCTGGTGTACAAGGACCATGAAAACGACATGCTTCTCGTGGGGGACGATCCATGGGAGTAGGTGTTGAATTGCTCTTTCTGCTTCGTTTATGTTTTTCGTGGTTTAGTTATGGTGTTTTTTTCTGTCCATGTTTCCAATTTGGTGCTTGCATGTCTCTGATGATTGTCTGCAATATTTTTGTATCTGTAGGTCCGGGAAAATCTGTTAATGTGGTCAAACCAGTGGTTTAAAAGAGGTGAACATCGAAACATATCTGAACATTTATCTTTTGTTGTATGTAGTCGTTATTGCATGTAGTCTTAAAGATGTGGATTTAAAAGAAAATAATGACTTCTATTATGATAATTGTGCTTAAACTCTAAGTTTTGATATATTGGAATTGTGCATATGTGAAAATGTAGTTGCACTTGGTTCTTATGTAGTAATCTTTTGTTGTGAGGATATTTGGAAACTGTGAAACCACTTTAAGAAATTATCTAATTAGAAGTCATTGAAAGAAGAAATATTTCCAAACCAAAAATATTTATGGAAGGAAAAAATTCAAGCTTTCATTGCATTCTGAGAATAGAGAATTTATCAAATTTGAAGCGGATCATCTTCTATTACATGCGGATCATTTTCAATTACAAATTGAGAGTGAAGGATTTAAAGTCGAGACAAGTAGACTTCATAAGTTCATGTCAACTAATGAGCACTTCTTGTGTTCTAGGTACAAGTCATTCCTTATGACAAGAAATAAAACAAATTCAGATAAACTTCTGAAATGAATGTCTCACCATTTGGGGGCTGAAATTCTCTATTTCCACTTCATCTCACCTTCTGTTGTGTATGCCAAATTACAGATATGCTTTTGTCCAAATTCCAGAGAGTTTGTGCTTAATTGCAATAGTTGGTGTGGGCTCTCATGAAGTTGGTTTTGGTTTGCACAGGGAGTTCCGCATCTGCGTCAAGAGTCTGACGATTGTGGACCCAGAAGCAGAACTAAGTTTGGAGAAACAGCCTGCAAGCAAGCGTGAGGACTACGATGAGAGGAACTGGGAAGACAAGAGGTGCCTCTGAGATTGTTCCGATTTTGAAAATGTTGAGTAGAGCCCTTTAGCTAAGAATCGATGGCTGGAACGCAGGGCGTGTTCTGTTTTATGCAGAGCAGTTTTGGACCTTTTTGCGCAGAATCAGTTCTTACGGGTTTTTACATACTTGATGTTTTGCTAATCAAGTTTGAGTAATTATTGAGCGTAGCATGAAACTTCATGTAGTATTGTCAATATGTGTTCACGTAGTGTGTCTTCTATTGTGATTTTGGATCATTAGTTTCACAGTGACCTGTCAAACTTTTCCTCTTATGATTCGGGATCCTATGACGATATGGTTACTGTGCGTTTTAGATCTATATTGTGACGTCGATTGTGGTTGTTGCGTAGTGAGGAATCTGAGACCTGTGATTTTCACTACTCAGTAGCAGAAATCGAGAAGTATTATGATGAATAATGTGTGCTGTAAAGGAACTATTTCACATTTAGTGAAGATCCTCTTTTTATAGGTCACCGTGAGATTCTTTTTGTATTACTCTTGTCAATTTCTTGGTGCTGCAGTAACTCATGGAGTTAGTTCACGTTTCTTAGTGATTTTTCTTGTCACTTCTCTCCATAGATTTCGGTCCTTCGTGAATGCTCTGAATTCCTTCTCTGGATTAATTACTGTTAAGATCACTCAGTTGATCCGAACCGGTATCACAGTAATTTATCAAGGGTCATTTCATGCGAGGTTTATTACACAAGCATCGGAAATTGGAGAGACGGATACACTTTTAACACTGTTTAATTAGAAGGGGTTCTAGTTTCGCCTTTGTCATGACCATCAACTGTTACTGTCTGTTCAACTGACTGCCGTCCTAATTTTCTTAAGAATGTAGAGATTGGCAAAGATCGACTTGAAATTTAACTGCAGAATTCAACCTACTTTTGGTGCAACCAAAACACATAGATTTTTCATTCTTTGGAAACAAAGGAACGAAATTTTCAGGGCAGAGTGTTTAAAATATAAGATAACCCTGCCAAATACGGCCAAGGTAGTAGACATTTACCTACAATTGACAGGCTAGTGTGACCCTGCTGTTCCTCAGGATCGCAGGTTCGGTTCCTACTTTTCGGCTCTGCCGGACGATTCGAATTCCGACCTTGAAAACTGTATCAAATCACTTCGTGTTTTGGGTCTTTTGGGGGAATCGGTTGGAAGAATTAAAATCGTTATAATTTTGGACCGGCTATTGTCACCTTCACTTGGGTTTTACGGCCTAGCTGTTTTAACTTATTACAGTGTTTTACTTCCTGAATTTTCGGTTTGGATTCCAGAAACAAAATCTGTAACAATTTGAGTGTACAGAATTAGACATTGAATGCACATGTAAACGCATCATGGTGAGCCACAAACACTCCATGTCCCGTGTCCTGAAGTGATTACTAGAGTCAAGTCCGTCTCTGACATCCACCCTGCTTTTTCCTGGACACCGATGAAACTACTTTCATTGGAAAGCCAAGTCTTTTTCTGCCCGCAAATGAAAGCGGTTTCTAATTTCTTCTTCACGAATGAATGAAACGCGTTTCGGTAGGTACGCTGGTCCAGTGAAAAGGAGGAGGGGGGGGGGGGGGGGGCGGCGGAGTTAGGTCGGACTTCCATGTGGAGTCGGAATCAGAAAACAAATTTGGGGAAGAGGAATAGCTTTGGTCGACTGCCATGATGGTAACACTTCCATGTGTCTGAGTAGGGAGAGACTACATTTTAGGTGTACCTTTGTCTTGTGAGTAGGGAGCAATTATGTTGTAGGTGTGGCTTTGTCTTGTTGTCAAACTAAAAGCAAAGCAACCCAAAAGTTCAAAGTATAATGTTAAAATTAGTTTTCCCAAAGTCAGAAACTTGCTATCTCCCCCTTTTCAAATACTTCTCCCTGTAATCATGCTAGCAAACTATTCTGATTTCTTCTTTGCAAACATTGTACACTTTTATGCATTGGAATTGGAAAGTGGTTTGTCTTATTTGAAAATTTCCAATTCCAGTCACATAGAAGTCTAGCCTTAGGGTGGACTTGTATACACCTAGAATCATCCATACCTTGTATAAAATATTGGAAAATTTTGGAATTCTACCCAAAAAAAAGGGGTAAGTCCTATATGAAAGATTAGTGTGAATGAAGCATGTGTTGGGAATGACTCAACTATCTAAGCCTTAAGCATGGACCTAGATAGTAGATTCTTTCCTTGATGCTTCTATTAAGAATTAGACCCTATAAAGAACCAATATCTTGCTTCTTCTAAGAAATTCTTAGGTTCCTATATGGCAACAAGGTCATTTGATCCACCACTGTAGTGGGTGGCCTATAGTGGTTTGCACCCCACCAACACTTGGGTTTGAATTCATGACCACCTCACTTGTGTGCCAAGGCCAAAGCCATTGAGCCAAGGTTGCAAGTGCCTTGGAATTCCACATAGAAATGGGGACAACAATGGCAAGAAGAGAATCACAATTTCTAACTAGCAAATTTATTGGAGATGCTCACGAAAAGTAGAGAAGTCATTTTCCTTCTTTTGGATGACTCTCTCTAACATTGGACTTAAACTTGTAGTTTGCTTTTAGTTTAAACAAGTAGGCAAAGCTACTCCACATATGGAGTTTCTCCCTACTTACATAGAAGTGAAAGCATTGTGAAACTTGGCAAAAGCAATTTGACTTTAGAAAACTTTGAAAGTCACAACATATAAGTTTGCTCTTATTTCTATCACTTGTGAGTCATTGCAAGTTAAGAATTCAAAGAGCATATGTGAACCTTTTCAGCCATCTAGATCCATGAGGATTAGATAGTTGCCATCCATTTCCAAGAGACGCTTCATTCACGTCCCTCTTTCAGCCCAGAGTTATTTTCTTAGCTTCTTGAATCTTTCCGGTACTTGAGCGAATTTTCAGTGGAGTGAATCAGTAATCCACGCCGGATCGACGATGCACTGCAACCAGTAAATGGCAATGACAGAATTGAAGGTCCGTCCGGTGACTCCGGTCTCTTCCATTTTTTCCCCAGAAATTAATCAAGTTTACAACACAAGTAAAAGGCATAAAGGTCCAAGGAGTGAGCGCCAGGGTTTGACAATCTCACGGCAGTGCAGCCACCTCCGCTCTGGCTAATAATTCTCGGTTCAGATCTTTTTCTTTTTCTGGTCTGGATTCTGGAAAACTCTATTCTGGTTTTGGCTTTTTCGGAATCATCACTCATGTTGCGTTCTTTTCAGACGAAGAATAGAATTAATGAACCCAACCAACAGAAAACTCGGAAAAAAGGACCTTCGATTCTGGATCCAACCAAATTCTGTTCTTCCCCAGATAGGCTACTGTAAAGAGAGCCGGCGACGACTGACCATCACTGATGCTTGGATACTTGGATACTTGGATTCCACCCCACTCCAGTATATTAAAGTATTCTATCCTTGAATTTGTTACTGCTTTATGTGTCAAAAATAGTCCGAAATTGCCACAGCCTTTGCTTTGGATCGCCATTTTTAATCGAGTAGATTCTGGATTCTTCGATAATCTGGTACAGTAGAAGCTTCCTGTTCTTTGGCTCTCATTTTGGCTCGTTTCGACATTCTTTGGAAGCAAATTGGCCGAGACCCCAAAAGGCCAAAAGCGCCGTTGATAAAGCCGGGAGAGCCATTTGGCTACGAATCTAGTCTAGTCACTGGACGGACCTGTCTGCTTTCGAGATTCTGGACTTCTGGAGGGAGAGGATGGCTGCGAGTCCTGCGACCCAGGATTCTATTTTGGTCTCCCGCGGCCGTCACTGGTCAGATGGGGATGTATTTGAGTTTTTCTGTCAGCTTGATTTGCGCCGGTGAAGGGGCTCAGGAGCTCAGGTGAGTCTTCCAGTTGAAAAACTGACCGTGAAAAAAAAAAATGCCGCCGGGGATTTGGTCCCTTGATTCTGTGAACTCTTTCCCCTTTTTCAATGGAAATCGTCCATGTGCTTCAAAAAAACGAAAACAAAAAAATAAAATAACTACTGACCGTGTGCCATAGTTCCAAGGAAAGAAGAAGAAGATATAAAGTTGGCTTCATAACATTGTTTACCAATGAGGCAGGGTTCCCTCTTGCATCCTTGAAGAGGCCGGGGTGGATTGACCCCCTCGCTCCCCCCCCAGCCAATCCAAGGGTGCATGGAAAAAAAAAGCCCCCCTATTTTGTGCTTCATTAATTTATCTTCTATACTTCTCCTACTGTAGCTAATTTGGGGCCTCTGATTGCAAATATGAATTCAAAATTTTATCATGTGTGACAAATAAAAAAACTTTAGGGTTTCACCTTGGGGACAAGCAAGTGGTCAATCCACCCTTGCCCTTGAAAAGGATTGGGATGAACCCACCCTTAGCTCAGTTCCCAATTTTATCCCCTAGGGAAAACACAAGACCGTTTTCTTTGCCATGCATGATAAAATTTGAAAATTTTGAATTCCTATTTGCAATTAGAGGCCCCAAATTAATTGGATGTGGTGTAGAAAATAGATTATTCGAGCACAAAATAGGGGGGGGACCCCTAAAGGATCAAGGTGTCTTCTTTGCCAAATAACATTCAAAACTACCATTTCTATTGCAAAGAGTAAAAAAAATTGAAAATTATATTTTTTGTACATCTAACCATAGGATCATAAATCTAACTAGTATGGGAATGTGTGGGACAAATTTCAAAAAATTTGACCACATAGATTGGAAGATATTTGCATTTAAAGTGAAGAAAACAATTTTTTTTTAACATTGTGGGACTAGATTATTTGACTTTGAACCTTCTTAACTTCAGTTTTTTGCACTACATAGTTTTGAGGTTTAAATCTGTATGGTGGGAAATGGAGATGAGAGTCTAGGAAAAAAAAATTCAAAAAAACTTAATTTTCATTCTTAAATTTTTTTTTAAATAGAAGTACATGACTTAGAAGGAAAATCTAAATTATTAATATCTCTAAGATGGAATTGAAATGCACTAATCCCAATGATGAGTCACATTGTTCTAGCAAGCAAATTAAACAATGTGGAACTTTTTTTTGAAAAATTGTAAAAATTGCATTAAAAAATGAATCCTATAAGTTATTTTTTCAAGAAGTTGCTTAGATTGACGAGAAAACAAGATTGTCCATAACTTTCACATCACTTATCCAAATGAAATGAATCAAAGATTTCTATGTAGACAAAAATATGATCTATGAGAAAAAATCTTTATGAAAGCTTCTTTTTGCCCATTCTATGTTGTTTTGAGCTAATTTGGACATAAATTTTGTTTCTGAGCACCAATTGGAAAAAAAAATATTGCCATGAAGCTAATCAATTTTTCTATCTTCAAAAAAAATTCAAAAAATCATAACAAAAATTGAGACTATAGGTACTTGCTCCCTGAATCCAATTTTTCCCTCAAAGGGACAATGGTCCTTTAGGGGTTAATACATATGTACTCCTCAAGAAGAAGTTGGGGACTTCAAGAAGACAAGTGTGGGGGTCAATTCACCCCAGCTTGAGAAAGGGACTCCCACAACAAACAAAATTGTCTTGAATGGCTTTGAAGTCAACCTCAATCTTTGCATTAACTAATAAGCCCCTTGTTGGCATCTAAGGAAGCATAATACCTTCCCAACATAGAAAGTACCATTGCCTGGTTATGTAATGTTAAGTTTCATTCTAGTAGAAACGACTAAACAAGTAAGGAATAGGAGAGACATATTCCAATTGATAATGTGGAAGTTGTAGCTACCTATGATACTCAAAATAAAAGTTAAGATTCCAAGGAGATAATTCCTTTATAGAAATGTTTGGCATTTTTAACTAACACTTATGAAAATTCTCAAAAATGATGTTTTGCCCAGCCATTCCTCAGTGAATTGTGTTATGCCATGCAAGTGAAAAAGTTTGAAAGAATTGATGGCAACATTGTTAAAAAATAGACAACAACAAACACATCAAACATGCCAAAAACATAAATGACATGTCAAAGTAAAGTCTCAGGTTAGTTTATTGGTTGTGGTAGATACTACCATCACGCCTATTAAGTGGAACATTGGTAATGACTTCCTCCATGACAATTCAATGGAAAAATTAAATGGTGACTTGGATGCGTGTAGTTCAATTCCAAACTAATTTAGAGAATTTTGCAATTAATTGATGAAGAGGTTCTCCTAGATTTCAAAAAATCTACCTAATCAACATAGACACTCCTAATGAAAACCCATGCATGCTTGCTGCTTGCATAAGGTCTAAGTGGCCCACTATCCAAATAAAGTCTTCTTCGATTAAGCACAAGGTTATTTAAGCAATACATATATAAGGAGGGCCACTCATTGTCCTTTATTTTAGAAGAAGTGGCACTTTGGTAGGTATATTGCTCAAAAAAGACACCTTGGTTAAAGTACCTAACATAATTTGAAATTTTGCAGACTTTGTTTTTATTGTAGAATAGTTTAATTGCAAGTTAAAGTAAGTTTATTTGCTCTTTGGGGTTTGAATGTATAATACTTGCATAACATGTTGAGACCCAAAGGCTTCATACTCCTTTAAAGTAAACACACCTAAATATGATGTGTTTATAAAGATGTCCCATTCATATTCTTGTCAAAATTTATGGCATTCACCTACAAGAGAATAGGATCAACTTTGGATACACCTATTTTCAACAATTTTGAAGTTCATAGTTCACTTATATGGAGTTGAAAAAATACATTCTACAAGAATCTAGAATCCCTTTTTGAAGTAACTACCAAGTAGATCAAACAAAAGCTTTTGCAATTTAATAGTGCCAACCATATTCAAAACCTTTTTCAAGCGTTATTAGGTGTTATTACCTTAGAGCCTTATATTTGAATTTCATATAAGAGGTGTTCAAAGAGTGGCTCAAAAGGAGACCATACTTTTTGTCTTACTTCTTATATTAAAAACAACAAAACTAAATGAGAGAAGGATAAAATGTTGGAATAGTATCATGAGATATTTGAAAGTACTCTCTTGTAGAAAGGGACATACACATATCTTATCAACTAATTAACCACCCTTCCAAATCAAAAAGAAATAAACCACGTGATTTGCCCACCTACCCTCCAAAACCCAAACCAAAAAAATGTTGATACAAATATGATGTGTAGAATATACATAGAATATAGTAATAGGGATAACGTACATGGAATATGGATATTATATATAATATCCATAGGGTGTGACACATGGGGATAGTTGTGGGATATGGTTGTTAGGGCCTCCTGTCATGCCCCCATTAAAGTATAAACAACACTAGAAGACAAAACTAATTCCACGAATCTCTTTGTCAGAGTAGGTGAGTGGAAAGACCTCATGTCATGCCCCATTCGTGCAGAAACAACACTAGAAGACAAAACTAATTCCACGAATCACCTTATCAAAGTAGGTGAGTGGAAAGACCTCATATCATGCCCCCATCGAGGTATAAACAACACTAGAAGACAAAACTAATTCCACGAATCACCTTGTCAGAGTAGGTGAGTAGAAAGACCTCATGTCATGCCCCATTTGTGCATAAACAACACTAGAAGACAAAACTAATTCCATGAATCACCTTGTCAAAGTAGGTGAGTGGAAAGACCTCATGTCATGCCCCCATCGAGGTATAAACAACACTAGAAGACAAAACGAGTTCCACGAATCACCTTGTCAAAGTAGGTGAGTGGAAAGACCTCATGTCATGCCCCCATCGAGGTATAAACAACACTAGAAGACAAAACGAGTTCCACGAATCACCTTGTCAAAGTAGGTGAGTGGAAAGACCTCTTGTCATATCCCATTGGTGCATAAACAACACTAGAAGACGAAACGAGTTCCATGAATCACCTTGTCAGAGTAGGTGAGTGGAAAGAAATGAGTATGCAATCCTGAGGAACTTGGCCCACTGAGAGAGCATGTCAAGAAGCCCTTAGGGCTTTCTGACAAGTATCAATGGGTAGGGAAACTTTACATTGAGGCTACAAGTGCAAATAGCAATTGGCATATTAATATGGACCCGATGGGTGTGGAGGGGAGGGATTTAATTGCACATGTATTAGATTCCCTCTATATTGACTAGTCTCCAATAATGGAGGTGTTGTATTAATATACACTAGAAGAAAACTGTGTTTTACTCAACAAAAAAGTGTGGGTTGGATTTTATTGAGATCTCCCTTCGTAACACAAAATTTTGCATTCTAACACAAATTTTTGCGTTTCACTTGTCAAATTTTGTGTTGAAATGTTGAAACGCAGAATTTTGCGTTCTGAAAGGAGAACTCAACAAAATCCAGCCTAGACTTTTTTGTTGAGTTCAACATAGTTTTTGTCAAGTAAAACGTAGTTCTTAACAAGTTAAATGTAGTTTTTGACAAGTTCAACACAATTTTCTCTAGTGATAGGTGAAACTTAGAGTAACTTACTCCTTTTCCACTTGCCCACCCCCAACAAGATAATTAGTTATGCATATTTTGTCTTATTAAGGTACACAAGCCCATTACCATTCGGCAGCCCAATTTCATTAACGGGCTAGCCCAATTCCATCACCCACTGTTGGCCCCAATTCCACCTAAAATCCCCCCAATTCCCTTCATTCTCTAACAAAATCAAGGTTTTCTATGACAAAATTAGGGATTTTATGATGAGATGGGGTAACGTGTCACTCTAGTAATAGAGAATATTTAGTACTTCATTAGGTGGTTATGGGTTAGTTGTGGGTTGTTTATGACTCTAGTTTAAAGGTGGTTTTGTAATTTCAAGCTTAAGCACTTCAAAAATTCACAGAAATTACAATTTTGATCGGAAAATTAGAATTCCACTTGGGTTTGATTCAGGAAATAGCACTCCTCTGAAAAATATGTGTCCTTGTTGGAATTGACCCTGAGATAGGCAGATTGCAAATCAGGGTGGTAATAAGGCATGTGACCCATTTGCAACCACTTAAAGCGATTTTGCATATTTGGGGTATATAAATTTGGACTATGCAATTTTTGCCATGTATAGGAATACAGTGTGGGAGGATTCAACACATTTCAAAATTTTTTAACTTGAAATATAATTATCTAGAATTTTTTAGTTCAAGATATTATTCAACCTCTACTAGTTATCTAGACTTTCATATTTCCAACTGTAGGCTACAAACAAAAAGGACAATTTTGCATTACTATTATAAAGAATTGTCCCCCAAAAAACTGTTCATCAATGTACAAGTCATTCTGTGATAGGTAGGGATACTAATGTACACATGCTAGAACTTCAATGCACAGTTGTCGTTCTCCAGAATGAATCAAATGACTGTCAGATTTTGGCAATGCGAAATCCATGTTTCCGCTCATATTTGAACTTGAATCCAGTGGCGTGTAGGCTTCTCTGCATTGTTGCAACAGCTATCTCACTATCTCTCTCCCACATTCTATTGCACATGCCAAGCACTTTGCATAGGGTATCCCATGGGAAATTGCTAGAAGTGTGTGAAGTTAGGCAACATGGGTGCTTGCGCCGTAGATTGCATAGGGTTGATGCAATTTTGAAATGGATTACTGAACATGAAGTTTGAGCCCTCTATGAGGTGTGGATGAGTGAGCAAGGTGGGTGAGAGACAAGTTTTAGAGAGCCCTACGGATCCGGAAATGCCTTCTTTGTTTCCTTCGAAGGTGTTGCCTGCATTACCTTCCCCTAGAGGTTGTGTTGTTGGCGAAGCTCCTACTCCTATTGGCCACATGTTTATAGGAGCATTGCCACTACGGGCCGATTGTCTTTGCCACGTGGCGTGCTGACGGAGCTGGGAGTCTTGCGCTCGCTGTATAGCCTTGTGGCCCCATTCCTTCGCCTTTCGTACACGCTCCTCCGCCTTCCGAGTGCACTCTTCTTGAAGCTCACACTGGTGAGCTTCCCATTGCAAACGCCTTTCCTTGCTACTCCTCCTCTCTTCTTTGTTTTGCCTGTTGCCATAGAAGCCTCATTGTCTCTTTGTCACGCTCTCGTTGAAGATTCTCCTCTTGTATTTGTTGTATAGTTCTAATGTATGCATCAAAAGTCAATAGGAGGGATTTAGAAAAATCCACTGTAGGATGAGCAGTCCTCTTCTAAGTATTTGATTATTGTATGATAGTTGGCAATTGGAGGAAGCAAGATATGGACGGAGGGTTGTTGTAAGGGCCACTGTTGCCTCCATCTTCTATCTCTTCCACTGCCGATCACGGCTTTTTTTTTGGCTTTTTGGTGCCAAATTGCACCAGAATAAATAATCTAACTAAAAAATGCCCAAAAAAATGTCAAAAAACTTGGATGAAATCGCCAGATTGTGGATGAAAACCATAGTATACATCCAATATGTGGATGAATGTTGTAATTTGGAGCACTACTATAACATTTAATATCACCACTTTGGCACTTTGTAAAAAATGAAGAAAAAACCCTACTGCCAATGCCTTTGGATCGATAAAGTAATGCCACATGGAGGAGTTTGATTGTTGTTCGAAGTCCTCTTCAAAGTCGCTGTTGTCTAATTTAGGTACGTTGTTCGTTGCCACTGCATTATCTAGCATACATTGTCGAGTAGAGAAGCTTTGCCTTGGGAAAATGCGGGGCTTCTAGCTGCAACTAGATGTGGCCCAAATAATGAAAGATCCCATGTCATATAGAATCACAAACATAATGATAAACCCTCGGATGATGCCATATGAACCAAAATACTATCACATCTCTATATACCCCTCAAAAGATGTCATGGAGTCTCAATATAAATCATATGTGGTAAAAAATAGTAGAAAAAAAATCATATCCTCCATAAACTCCTTTTGGAGAAGTGTCTAATAGAAAATTGAGTACCACATCCGCTCTACAATTCTAAACTAAGAGTGTGATGTGTCCCTAAAAATATAACAAAAAGTTCTACAACCTCTCCAAATTTCACTCAAAACTAAAATATTGTCCGACTTTTATGGTCGGTCAAAGTTCACCCTTCCCAACTCAAAAGCAGCTCACCTATACTTCACTCCCAAGCTCTCAAGATCAACCTAACTTTCACATACTAACTTCTAATCAAGAAAATAAACCAAGGCTTTTTTTTTTTGGCGAAAAAAAGCTAGAATGCACTCATCGCTGGGCCCTGGCGAAATGACAGTGGGAATGGAAAGGGGCAGAAAGCTACCTTTTTCGCCATGTTGGCGGCCAGGTCGGCACTCGTCCTGTTCTGCCTCTAGGGTTGGTTCGCCACTCTATCTTCTTCCTGGCACCTACTCTTCTTGCACTTATCACCACTCCTCGTCAATTATCTCCACTTCCTACTCCGGACGCCTGGATTCTTTCGCTATTGTTTCTTTGATACGGCGTTGATGAGCTCCTGCGATTCGCCAACGTAGTGGTCTAATTTTGTGATAATTTCGCCCAAATTTGTGTGATTGCAGCTATGTCTTTCGCCAAGGAGGAGCGCATCGTAGGGTGTATGCTGCAAGACCGGTTGTAATTCCACTTCTTGCAAATTGAATGTTGGTCGTTAATTCACGTTGTCATTGCTTGTAGTTTGAAAAAATGGCGGTTTTGCACCATCATGCATGCTGTGTAGGCAGCATGCATTTGAAATTGCGGAAAACTTCAACTATTACTCATGTTGTTCATTGCATTTCGAGCTTCCTTAATTGCATGCGTTTCTTGCATCGGTTGCTTGCTAAAGCTTCTATTGCTCGGTTGTTGGCTGTGCTGCTGAGGGTCTGTTTTGGGGCATGGAGTGTGGGCGTAATGACGGAGGTGAGGATGCAGTGGCGAACGTTGTTCGTGCTGCCTCCATCGCACGCTCTATACAGAAGAAAGCAGAGAAGGCTGTGAAGGAGGCTTTAGAGGTGGCCCGCAGGGAGTTGAAGCGGAAGGACAAATTGGTTGAGATGCGGAAGAGCGAGTCTAGGAAAAAAACGATGAATTCATATTTCCAATCTACACGAGGTGTAGATGCAGGGCAACCACTTTCATTCGTGTTTGATGGGTCGATGCCAGAGGTTCCAGGGGCGGAGCCAATTTCTGGGGACAAGTATCTGAGTGACAAAGAAGGACAGCAATTGCTCACTCAAAGTATTTCTTTGTCTACAGATACAGCTAGAACTCCTGGTTCTTCATCTGGGTCTGGGGATACGGTAATTCTGAGTGCGAAGTCGCCAATGATCACGATTTCAACATCTTCAAATGAACCTGACAATTCGAACTTCATAGAGGTCCCTATAGATTCTGAGGGCTCATCAGATGACTCCGACTTTCAATCTCCTCCTCTGAAGAAAGCTACAAGTCGCAACAAGTCTGCAAATTCGCGTTCCAGAGCTCAAACTCATTATGATCGTCACCGCAAATTTCAGACCATGTGGGCTGCAAAGTTGCCTTAGGCAGAGGGGATAATGGCAAATGATGGGATTCTTCACATGGTGAAGTGTAAAGTTTGTAGTGTCATTGACAAAAAGCCTTGTGTGATGGCACCAAAGTCAGATACACTTTTCAAGCATGACAGGAAACGTATTGTGAAGAAAGACTTGCCCCAATACAAAGTAAAGGCTGGAGAACAATATGTAGCCACACAATGCAAGCATCGGAAGAACATGCGTTTGTATGCTGCGAAGCCTCCAACATCAGTCCTCGAGCAAATCAATCAGTGCACAAGTTTGGAGGCCAGGAAGAAAAGGGTCCAATTCGCAACTTTATTTCAATTGCTTCATGATGGTCGTCCTATGTTGGAGTTTCAGTCCTGTCAAGCTCTCTATAAATTGCTTGGTGTCCCTGATGTTCCTGCAGCACATTGGTGCGATAGTTCTGGGTGGATCATGGCCGGTTACGTGTACAAGCAAGTGGTTGAAGAAACGAAAAGGATGATTGGCTCTATAAGGTACATGGCTGTCACTGTGGATGAAGTAACAGCGGTTGACAACAATAGTTTTTTGTTAGTCCATGTGTATATTGTGTGAGACTGGGTTCGGATTCCTCTCTTAATCTCATTGCAGCGGGTAGAATGCACACCCAATGTAGAGAACCTCACGAACTTGATTGTGGGGGCCATGAGCGCTGGTGGGGCTTTGGATGCCGAGTCTATGGCCAAGAAGCTTCTGAGTTTTGGCGCAGATGGGGCCTCTATGCTACAAGGGACACGTTCTGGTGTCACGCTCCAAATGAAGGAGAAACATGCACCGTTTGTGATTGGTGTTCACTACGTGGCCCACCATTGCAACTTAGCATTCAAGGCATTATCTAGCCTTACCATTTTCTCAGATATTGAGAAACTACTTTCTGTGATTCATGCTTATTTTAGCAAAAGTCCGAAAAGGTATTCTGAGTTCAAGATGCTAGCGGAGCTTACTGAAACAAAAGGATTGAAAATGCTCTGAAATGTCCAGACTCATTGGGTCAACTTGATTGAGCCCCTCCGCCGCTTACTCTTCGAGTACCGCACTTTGATTTATAAAATGACCACTGATTTGAATGACAACACAAAAGTAGAGGTTCTTTTCCTTCCTTCATTCTTTTTTTTGTACTTCATTTCTTTTCCTCTTCTAGTGCCACTTTTGCTGAAGTCTCATTGCAATATTGTGAGATCTTCAAGTTAGTTTGTTTTTACTATACATCATCTTCAACTAGGTGTGGCTGTGTGTAGGCTTGCTTGCAACTTCTCCTTGATCCATTTACATTTCTTGGAATGTGTGCACTCTTGCCATTATTGGAGGCCATCGACACGTTGGTCCAATTTGCACAAAAACGTGACGTGTACATCTGTGACTTTGTAGCAGCGGTTTAAGTGTGCCAAGCCTCTTTGTATCGAATGTATGAGGACAAGGGGACGGCCTATAGTAGTGACAAGTTCTGGAGTTTCACTAATCTCCTTGATTGCAATTATGAACAAATTCACATTAAATGGATTACTGATTTAAATGATGATTCAGCAGTGTTGACCTTCATCTATCATGGAGAGCAAATACACGCTGAGCATAAGGGCTTACCAGTTGATTGTGAGGTTTGGGCAACCTTGTTGGCTAAAGTCAAGTCGAAATGCATTGGTAAGTGGACTCACCTTTTCTAAACCATTCAAGTAATTGTTCTGTACATTTCCTTTATGCTGGAGTTTCAATCAATATTATCCTGTAGCCTAGCTAGTGGAGTAAGAGATTGCACTGTATACAGTAGAAGTTGAAATCCTAGCTTCATTCGATTTGTGGTTATATGTCATTCTATTTGTATGCTTGCACTTCTCCTTTCTTTCATGAGTACTGAAATATGTCTTCTGGTTTTGCTTCAGGTGCCGCCAAAATGTTAGTGGCAGAGTTGGATGCCCGTTTCCCTGCCCATAGCATCATGAATGCTTTTGGTATTTTCTATCCTCAGTATTGGTGTCAAATGAATGTAGAGGATGCGTTTGACAATCACTTGCGGACCCTTATGGACACATACGGTCATGGAAAAATATTGGGGGAGGGAGACAAAAAGCTCCTCATCCTTCCATTGATTGATCTTGAGATTCTCATTTCCCAACGTGCTCTCTTTAAAACGTGCATGAAGTCTAATCCGCGTGCAGCCAAACTCCCACCATTCGATGTAAATCCACTGACGAAAGTGTGGCGCGTCCTAGACAGCAACAATAGTTTGACTCAAAACTTCGGTGAGTTTTTGAAGCTTGTTGAGATGGCGGTGGTCCATGTTTTGGGATCCATGGAGGACGAACGCCTCTTCTCAAGCGTTGGTTTCCTCAAGTCAAAGTTGCGCAATAACCTAGAAGAACACATTCAAGTGGTAGTCGGAATGTTTTCCCAGGAAATTTTCACCCTCGAGAACTTCCCATACTAGAAGGTATTTGAGGATTGGTTCGTCACTGGAGGGCGAGGCAGGTATTTGACAAGTGTTTAGTAAGGGTGGATTGGTGGTTAGGGTGCACGAGTTGAATGTTGTAGCTAGGGTGCAGTAGTTCTGTATTTGGCACCATCAAGTAGCACTTGGCAGGTAGTTCTATGATGTTGATAGTGCAGCTTGGTGCGATTTTACTTCCTTTCGCATCACTATGTTTTCTATGCTTTGTGACTTATGTTCACAACAGGGTTAAAATTGTTTGTTGACATTGGCGTTTAAGTGCATTTTCAATAGGTGTATTCTAGTGTACAAGTTGCTAGTTAGTATATGAGCTTCATGATGTATTTGCTTATGTCGCACATCGTGCAATGCTTTCTGTGAATTGTATGGTCAATGCCACAGGTAATGTCCCATTCCTGCATGTGTGATCTCTTCTTTCCAATGTCATTGGATTTGGGTGTTCGTTTCTTTTAATGAAGGCAGTTTCTCACTTTGGCATTGGAGGTTTCTTGGGGTGGTTGAAGATGAATTCCGACAAATCTCTTGCTGTTGAATCTCTTGTTCTTGTCAATACCCCAAGATTCTAGTATTTGTTTCGTTTTGTAAAGTATGTTTCTGACTTTGTCATCGGAAGGGGTTTGGGGTGGGTGCAGGTTCTTGTCAACGAAACACTTTTGCACAGGTAAGGTATTTGTCTACTATTGTTGCATACTCTGAAGTTTTCAGGTGGCGGAGTCTCGTTCCAGTAGTTCTCTAAATGTAGTGTATCACTTCCACGCTAGACTAATGAAGAAATTGCTGATTGAACCCAAAAATTTGGTGTTTTGATTATCCAAAGAAATTTTTTAACTTTGGCATCGAAGGGGCTTTTGGGGTGGGCGCAGGTGCAAGTCATTTTTTAGAATCCAAGATTTGCAAGCTCCAAACCATAGTGAATAAGCACAATGACTTCACCCAAAAAACCACACCTGAGCTCGCATTGTCGCCAAGTGCCAAGCACATGAATGTTTGAGTTCACCAAAACAGCTTTACCAAGAAAAGTGCATTCGCCTAGAGGAAGCTAAACCCCATTAAAAAATCGCCAAATAATATTTTCAAATATTATCCCCATCGCCACACCTAAATTGCTTCACACTGCAAGCCAGTCACCAGTTCTACTTGCACTACTAAACTAATATTGCCTTGGCATTCAATATTGAAAAATGAAAAAAGAAGCCCTGAAATAAACCCATTTTGAAAAGTTAACATAAGTATTTACAACCTCCCCAAGTTTCACTCAAAATTAAGTTACTATCCACCTTTCATAGACTACCAAAGTTCACTCTCTTGAAAGTTTGAGGCAGCTCCACAACACTTCACTCCCAAATTCATAACTTACACATACTAAATCCAAACTTAGTGAGTGATAACTTTTTGGAAACACAAAAAGAAGATACACAAGCTCTCAAAATTTCATTACCAAAACCTCCATGTACAATGTGAAATGCCTTCCCAAAGTGATAGGTTCTTTCAAGCAAACAAGGAGGATGAAGATGACCCTCCACCTCCATGTCATCCACCTAAGCTAATGGATTTTGGCCACTAAGATGCCACATGAGCCATAATACACCTATGGTCCACCTCCTATACTCTATAAGTCTATCTACATCATCTACGTGGACCTCTAATCCATTAAAAACAACCTAACAAAAGATAAAACAAGTTTTACCTTTTGTTTGTTTTCCAATTTCAAACAAACAAACTAAAATATTAAAACATCTTCAAGTATAGAAATAAAAGAACAAAAATTTTGTCAAATAGAGGTAAAAAAAAAGAGTTCAAATGGAATATGACCCCATTTGTTTCTTGAGACTCTAGAGAAAAAAAACCCTCCAATTTAACAAACAATTATATATTTTTAAATAATGAACGCATTTACAATGCGACATCGAGTCACTATCGTCTAACTCAAGCATTATTTGGCATATGTGCTCCTTCTCCCTCCATTGCCGTATTCTCGGCTTGAACCACATCCATGCTACCTTCTCCTGGCCAGTCTGCTCCTATTTGGTTTGCTATACTATATGATCGACTAGGGCCGAGATGACTATCAACAACCTCTCTATTGAGTAGGTAGATTCCTGTCGAACTAAAACCCTACGTGATGTTATTGACTATCAATGCGTGCTTCAAGTAGAGGGACACCCACTATGTTGGAGTCTATTTGTTTGCCACTTGGTTGAGATTCCTTGAGACCCAGTAATCCATGTATTGCCGAAAGTAGGTCTTAAAAGGTCTAAAGACAAAAACATCTAATGGTTGTAGATCATGCGATGTGTGGGACAGTAGAGGAACAATGTCCAACCCTACTTCTTTTACTACTACAGCCACTACAAGAGTCACGTGGCTACCATGTCCGTCCACGATCATCAAATGTTTGTGTGTAGGGGAGATACCACCACATTATGCAACTCTTTCAAGAAAGTGAGAAATCCATGCAGAGAATAAGTCAGTAGTCATTTATGCCTTGGGTTGCATGGCCATAGTTGCCCCTGGTTCGCAACACTCTAAGAAATTCTGTCGTGATCTTTTCCCTTTGAAAATGTAAAAGGATGATATAGCTACCCCTATGGCGTTGATGCAGACTAGAACCGAAAGCCACTCCTTGTCATTCGGAATAGTAAAATGTACATGACGAGAACCTTGCCGACCAATGACTACCGCTCCTCCATTTCGCCCTGCATGCACACCAGTCTTGTCACAATTCCACACCCTCTCTAGAGGATAGCCATGTGAGATATACAACTCACTCAAATTATCATAGAAGCTTTGCACATTTTCAGCACATAGTCCCCTTGCTCAAGAAGATGATAGGGCCTGTGCAACCCGCAAAGTCAGCTCCAAGTGACGTTGCTTAAACCACCACAACCAACCGTCACCTGGAATCCTATTCTTGAATGGTGTAACACGACTCCTAGTGATCTCATAAACTTTCATTTTCAATCTTGAAGGACTAAGGCTGACTCCCATGTCACACATGTCTAGAAGATACTGGACAAGTTCAGTTTCTTCATCCACAGATGAAACTATGTGAGTTCCTCTCTTCCTTGACTTGCGTATACCATAACACCAATCTCATAGAGTCGAGTAAGGAATTCCATGCTTCCGAGCAGCTTCCCTCATGGTAACACCGTCGTTATGATCATGTAAAGTTACTCGTATTTGGTCGTCAATCCAGAAGGAATTTTTTTTAATGTCCTAGAGCAATTTCCATTGTGCTCTTCTTGTGTTGGCAGGGGTGGCGGGATCGGGACATTTGCAAATGTGATGCAGTTTAGAGGAGTTGTTGTCACCTCCAACTGCCTAGTTTGGTGGGCACGGTTGCTGCGCAGTAACACTCCATTGACCTTCTGCACTGTGCGTCGATGTGGCGCCGCAACAGCTGTGGCCTTCCGCGTCCACTGTCATGCACTTGCCCACTGTCCAGAAGTTGGCCAACCAGTGCCAAAGTCGTGCGTTCCTCCCTCATTCGTGCTTCTTTTGCCTTGACTCAAAGTTTGCAAAATCTGTAGCAATTCATATTCTTCATGATCAAATGGCATAGGAGAATGATGCTCCATTGCACTTGTAGTGCTCTCGTAGCTTGCTTCCTCACTTGCATGGCCTTCGTCACTGTTGTTCTAGTGACTTTCTCATTGTACTGTCTGGCCCTGTGAGTAGTTATTTAATGAAGCCATGTAATCGCTTGTGGTACATGAACTAATGCAACCGTTGAAGACCATATTCGAACGTTGCACAACATTGTCGTTAGGCACTACAGGAACGCAGCAGAAGATGTTCCGCAACTACAGATTGACAAGGGCGTCTCCGAATTCTTCCATGCTGCGGCATTCGGGCAATTTAGCAGCATCGATTGTGAATGTACGTATCATTATAGGTGAAGGCAAAAATCACTTCTACATCTAAGAGGACTGATACTTCTTGCAAATGAGATGTAGAATTAGGTGGAATGGCATTGACCATGTACCTTCAAAAATGTGGTGGTGTTAGACATGAGGCATAGACAGCACTGTGCAGCCTTGCTTGCATATTGGAGAAGGTGACTGCTGCTTGACAATATGATTTGCACACACATTTTGCACATATGAAATGGACAGCATGGAAATTTGAAGTCCAGGTACTTCAGCACCTGTAACATTTACAAACAACTTTTCGTTTTGTAGTAGGATGGTTATGTGTCTGGATCCTCATGAAGACATATGAGAATCTGACATGGGGAATGTCACTACGAAATTTCTGTTATGAACTGGCCTCCTTGTTTCCCACAATGCTATATGTAAATGGTGAAATCACTTTTTTAGAGCACTCACACTTTGATTCTACTCATTGCTGAGCATGTTCTCCGTTGCAGGTACTATACTGTAAGTCATGTGAAGTCCTCCGTTGATTTTGACTCCTCCACATGGTGAATTAGTGACGCCTACTACTTTGGGCCTACTTGTTCTCATTGGAGATGGTGAGACATTTTCATGAATACTTGTACAGTGTTGCAATTATGAACTGAAGATGTGCTTTGCAAGTTAACATGGTCATTGAATGTTGTCGTTATTTTCTTCATTTCATTTGTGCTTTATATTAGTGTTATTTTGCTATATATGTTGAAGCTTTGGAATAGGTTTATTTGGATTGCTCTATATGAGGAAGCAGGCGGTGTGGGCCATTCAGTTACTATATACTGCAAATCTCTTACATGAGTGATTTCCAGTGGATGATGGCTGAATTTGATTCCTAATTCAACTCTATTCTTATGAACTTCATATTTATGTATGACTTTTTCGTTCTCTACATTCAATACATTCACGGTGGCAATACTTCAATTTGGGAGGGGACGGGAGCATATCTTACCTTAGGTTAGATGTTCTGTGACTTGCCAAACTTGTAGAAGCTTAGGAATTTCTATTTGTGCTCTTGAATGTTCTTGTATGCAAGCTCTAAGAACTGCATGTGCAAGTGCAAAACTATGCTTCACTCCCTCTGTGCAAGGAAAAGTCAAGTTTGTTTGAACAAAGAAAGGTGATGTATATTATACCGAACATTACCTTCACATATATAGTAGTAGTTCATGCGAAGCGTATAACCTATACTGGCAAGCATTATGAATTTAGTACCTTAACATAGCAATTTGTGAACTAACCAAGCACTATGAATTCACTAGGTCAATGGAGCAATCTGCTTACTAAGAAAGCACTATGAATTCAATAGCTCAATGGAGCAATTCGTGTACTAACCATCAATGAAGCCTTTGAATTAATGAGCAAGTTAGTTCAGAATCACCACAATAGGGCATCCCATGACTTCCGCATGAACCACGTACCTACGTCCTTCATGTTATGTAGAAAACTTCAGTTTATGCTTAGTAATGTCTCCTCTAACAACACTAATGATTTGATGTGAAGGTCCTAGATTTGTCACTCAAACATCTTCACTCACAAAATGATACATGTTACAAAGGGTATGCCCTCTAAAGGTGGGGAATTTGTTTTTATTGAATTCCATTTAATTTTAATCAAAGACCTTTGGAAAATAGACATGTTATCAATGCACATCTGCTTACAAAAATCACTCTTACAAACTACAAGTACATCACTAAGTAAGCATTAAAATATCGAAAATGAGCCGCCTGAAATGGCAACTACACTAATGTGCCATTTAGTATCCACAAAACTGCCGCAACCATTCCAAGCTCACATTGGAATTAAATGTATTGATCATTGCCAGCCACTTCACTAGAGAGCTATACTATTTTTAACCTCCAAATGTCATAATTGATCAATTTTGCGTTTCTACTTGAACTAAGAGAGACCAGTCTATAGCACCAAAATGAGGGGGGGGGGGTTGATCAGAATGCAGTCGACTCCCTTAGGCTGATTTACCTTACTTGGATTAGACGTAAAGCTGACCACCAAGATCACATGTAAGCTGACCCTTAACCTATATCGACTGTAATCTAGCATATTCTAAAAAATACATACAAGGGGGTAATAATGAATATGTAGATATGGGGGTTATTCTTTTGCTCACATCTTAATCTTAATAAGTGAGTGGGTATTGATTTCTCAATATCCCCTCAAAAGGGACACCCTATTATCAATACTGTCTTACATTAAATCTCATTGAAACCAATGATATTTGAAAGTACTATCTTACTTACATTTGGCAAGGAGATATGTACCAGTAATCTAATTTAATACTTTCCCTTCATGGTCGTTCCACTTTTGATTGGAATCAAGACAAAAGGGATATAGTACACCTCTACTCCTTGTAATTAATTATGCTCATGAACTGAAGGACACTAAATGAATACCTTTTAACCTTCGGTATAATTTAAATTTAAAAGAAGTACTGGGATGTAAAAGTGTTTTTTTTGTGTGTGTGTATATGTTATAATGAGGATATCATACAATATCCCAACTCCTCTCACCCACTCCAGCTAAGGTAAGGTAGGGGAACCCAATACTAACCATTCACCTAATACCACTCAAATGTAGGATACTTGTTGATCTTAGAATGAGAATTTATGATGGAAGTACATGTCTTAACTTCACTTGTTGTGAACTTAAGGCATGTAATCCTATCATAGATTCAAACTCTATAATCAATGACGGTCCTACATTTGGGTGGTATTGGGTTCCCCTACCTTAAATTAGCCTATGACAAGCAGGATTATGATTGATTTGCCGTGTTGGCATTGTTGAATTTTTTTAAAATCCCACATGAAAGCAAATGGGAGAAATGGGGACAGGGCAATTGAAATTTTACAGAATTTGACTATTTTTGACAAAGTATGAATTTGTTATGAATTTTTGAAGTGTGTTGCCCAATTGGTCCCAAAGAGTCTCTAAATTACCCTATAACCAACAAAAAGTGTATCCACAATGGTTATCTTACTCACCTAAAGCAATCACAATACTTCCTAAAACGGATACAACATGAAAGACTAAAAAAAAGGTCAATTCTTGTGATGAATTTATATTCAAAGGCGGAAGTTCCTATTGCAAGCATTGCATCACCATCATCTAAGAGCATTTACAATGCTCCCTGCAACAAAGACAATATTGACATTGTGTTGAGAGTAGATTTATTTCTCATTAAAATTGCACTACAATGCAACCATTATTGTGGCCTCCAATTCCACAACCTTGGTATGTGACCATGCGGGACTAGCTAATTTGTAAAATGTGAAGGGCCAAAGAGTTGGCCCATAGTAGGAATAGTCATTATTGTCAAAGCTTTTCAAGCATTGATATGTGTGCTAATCAATTGAACCTTCTTCTATTTCCATGAAGAGCCTTCTTTTTTGTAATATGGAAAAGTCCATTTGACCTTTGGTTTGTCAACTTTGCATTGGGTTGATTTTTCTAAAGAAAAAATTGGCATTATGTGGGCCTTGTGGAATAGCTTGCTGTTACAGGGCTTGTATACCAAGTATATGTTGCAAATGCTCTAAGACATTGATTGTAGCCACTCACTCAACCTAATGTAGGCCAAATCTCATTTATTGAGATTTTTTTTTGTTATAGTTTGATGTAAGACTTTAAAAGATCATTCCCTAGGTATTTGTAGTGGATCTTTTGCATTTTATAGGTTGGTTTCACTAAGTTGGAAGACCAATCTAGTTAGCCCCTTAAACCCCAAAGTCCCAAGGCTTTTTTTCCCATCAAAAAACACTCAAAACTGCCATTTCTATTTCAAACAAACAAAAATTTAATTACTTTTTTGCATATCTAACAGTAGGATCTTCTATTGAATTGGTATAAAAATGTATGGAAGAAATTTCAAAAACTTTGACTACTTAGATTGCAAGATATTTGTATTTAAAGTGAAGAAAACTAGTTCTTAATACCTTGCTCCACTAGATTTCTTGGCTTTCAATCTTCTTAACTTTAAATTTTTGTACTACTGATTTTGATTTTATAATTTTGATCTTGATTAATTTAGTTGAGAATCTAGGAAAATAGTTTAACAAAAAACATTTAATTTCATTCATTAAAAAATTGTTAAGTAGAAGTAGGTTCAAGATCAAAGGGAAAACTAAAACACTAATAGCTTCAAGATGGAATTGAAACACAATAATCCCAATGATGAGATTGTTCTACAAAGCAAACTCAACCCTATCCAAAAATTGTTTTTGGAAAATTGTAAAAATTGGATTCATAAATGAATTCTATAAGTATTTTTTTCAAAAAGATGCTTAAATTGCCCAAAAAACAAGATTGTCCCTAACTTTCTCATCACTAGTCCACATAGAATGATTCAAAGCTTTAGATATAGACAAAGAAAAAAATTTAGAAAAAATTCAAAAATTCGATTTTTTGTGATTCTTTTGGGGTTGCCCTCGAGCTACTCTTTGGACTTAGGGTTGCATAACTTTTGCTCCCGGGCACTGATTGAAATAAAAATTCATAATTCATAAAGCTCATCTGAATATCCATCTTCAAAAAAAGTTTGAAAGAATCATGTCAAAAATTGAGATCACACAAGCCTATCAAAAATCCCAAGAGTCCCCTATAGGGACTTTGGGACTTTAGGATTTAAGGGAGTGAGCATCCCCTATTTGGAACATGAATGTTCTTGAGAGCTCACTATGAGAGCTACAAAGATTGTCCAATGAAATACATTCAAGTATTTTGAGAAAGTTATTTTTGTCTATTTTTCAACAATACAACTAGTGTGATTACTTGGTGCTTCATGAGTTTATGGTCATTGTAGAAGGTTGTAAATGAGTTCATGTAGGGATGGAAAGAAATGGAAAACTTGCAAAAATGAAGATCATGTCTAGATTCTACTCATATCATAATTTATTTTGTCAAACCATTCAAAATCTACATATGCCTCCCTTTGGCTCTTAGGAGTTTAGGTAGAAAGCGCATTGTAAATTGTTTGGTCACTACACATGAATATATAGATATAGTTATTGGATTCACAATTATTCTTTTGCAAAAGAAAAATAAATTAGGATTTATTACACATGTATTTCAATCAAAAAAATTTTGGAAAATAATAATACATTATAGGCGTTCAAAGCAAAAATATATATCGTTCCATTGTAGACCCTTAGGGAGAGTATCCTAAGTATTCTTGTCCTTTGGATTGTAATGTCGCTCTTTTACTCCCTTGCATGGTTCCAATGAAATCCAAAAGCACTCCTTCATAAAGTAAAATAATAAATGAAGCTTTTGCTATGTATAGAAGTTGCATGAGTATGCTCATGGAATTCATTAAATGGTAATTTTTCAACCCAATTCTAACCCTTTCATCTCCAATTCCAAAACTTTGAGCCTCAATAACACATTCAATGCAATAAAACATTCATTAGAATGCAAAAGAACCAAATTGGCTTCAAAAGTAGAACTTTGAATTCATCGGTGTTTGCAAAGAAGACAAGCCCCTGTCTTCTTCTAGGATCTCCAAGGGTCCAATTTTTCTATCTTTGATCAAATGGTACTTTGGATAATCACTCCCCTCTTGTTACTTGAAACCTCTTGGTGTCGAGAAGAGGATCGAGCACATGTCACCTTGATGTGCTACTTATTGAACTTTTCTAGATTTAAGAAGAAAAAAATTGGTTATTAATTTGGATTCATTTGAAATCGACTGAGGTTATTCCATTGAGATATAATCACTTCCCTCTTGTTTTTGGGTACCTCTTGGCATTGAGAAGATCCCCCTAGCCCCGAGAAGAAAAAAAAAATTATTTTAAAAAGTTTTTAAAAAGATTTTTTTCCTTGTGGCTAGGGACATCCTTTCAGTGCCGAGAGGTACCCAACAAAAAGAGGGGAGTGACTATAAAAATTAAATTCTCCAAGAAGAAACCTCAATCGATTTCAAACAAATCTTAATTCATCACCATTTTTTTTCTTCAAATTTAGTAAAGTCCAATAAGTAGCACATCAATGTTGTTCAAGGGGTCATGGTAATAGATCCATAGTAATAGGTCCATGGCATTATGTACTAAAATTTACCAAAAATAATAAATTTTGACCAAAATTTTTAGATGGAATCTCAAAAAAATTATATGCTCACATGCTCACAAGCTTACAAGCTTACACTCACACGTTTGCAAAATAGCAACCTTGATTAAGGACCACAGTTGCTAGCATGTGAGCCTAGGATCTTGAGCCCATGAGCTTAGGAGCCTAGACTCCTATGTTATTCGTACCTACATTATAGGTACGTTCCACAGTTATAGGATGTTTCCAATTATAGGTATCTACGTTGTAGGTACCTATGTTAATTATAAGCACCTACTATGGTTATAGGATGTTTAAATAATAAGTGTCTAATTATATTATGGATGTCTATGCTTTAGGTGCCTATGTTTTAGACACCTTCTATGGTTATAGGATGTTTATATAATTAGTGTCTAATTATATCATGGGTACCTATGTTATAGGCTCTAGGCTCATAGACTCTCATTTCTAGGTTCACATGCTAGCGTTGTTGAAGAAGATAGTGATCAACTAATCAACAATTTGTGTAACTAAGCTCATTCCTTCCCAAAATAATCCCTATCAACCAAATATTTCTTCTAAAATCGTAACAAGTTCAATTACCAACACATCAAGACAAAAGTGTAGGTATCCCCCATCGGCTTTGAGAGGATCTACACTACTATAAATAATGATCAACAAAAATGAAATTTGGTGTGATTAAGCTCTTTCCACATGTAAAGAATTTCAATCGACAGTACCCTCCCATTGACCCTCAGAAGATTTATGATGCTACAAGACATTGATCATCCAAAATAAAATTCATTGTGCCAAAGATCATTAGTTGTAGAAATAGTTCTTATCAACATTTTTTTTCTAAAATTTAAACAAGAAAAAATTATTGGTACCTTCCCATCACCCTTGAGACGACCCATGTTGTTATAGGACAATGATCAATCAATATTCTATACAAATTTATTTCCATCTCCTTTCATCTTTCACATCAATTGGGTTCATAATGTATACTTCTAATATTTTAGAAAACATTGAAAATTATAATTTTCATCTAAATTGTACATAATATATATATTCTATATAAAATTCATGAGAATAGGTATAAAATATCCACAGTAATAGGTCTGTAGTAATAGGTATTCAAATTTACTATAAATAATAAATTTGGACCAAAATTTTCAAGAAAATCTATTTTTAGAAATATTCTTAAGTTTACTAGTATTTCTTCAAATTTCTAAGCTCAACACTCACATAATCTCTGCTCAACGCTCAAAGGCTCATGCTCACATACTCGCAAAGTAATACCATTGAGTCCTTAATTTTATCATGTATAGTGTGACATACTTGTAAAAATAGGTTATACAAGGCCCATGTTTGTGCGAATAGGGCTCCCTAACACACACATTTTTGAACATTGAAGATGGTTTCAAACTCATTATTTTGCAAAATCTTATTACCATCAAGTCCTCACACATGACCAATTTTTAACTTAGGTGTAAATTGGTTTCCCTATTTTTTACTTATTAGAGCATCAAAATACCTATTTTCTTGAAATTTTGCATCCTTTGCATAAATGAAGAGTTTGTTTACTTCAAATTCCATGATTGACTTCAAAGATTCTACATGATTGACTCTTGGGCTACATATCTTGGCTTCTACAAAGACCTTCATTACGTCAAACCCCAACTTAAGGAAGGGCAAAGCATTATGCTTTGCCCTCCTTTCTAAAACAAAATATAAAATGTAATGATGTCCCATGTAAATAAATAAGGAGCTTCATACAGAGGTTAGGCAAGCGTCCCACATCCAAAAGGTACCCCACATAGGTTTACCCCAAATCCACTTGGTCAATAGGGTAAATAATGTGAACAAAGCACCTATTTTGTTTCCACTTTTGAAAAAATTCTCGAAAAAGCTTTCCTAAAATTTCATCTATATTTCTCATCTAAATTCTACAAATAAAGGATCACAAAAGGGAGAAAAAGGGAGAGAGGGGGCTCAAGTGTGGCATGATTTTAGTTCAAGTGAAGAAAGGGTAGTTCTTGATTGTTTTCATAAAAAATGTACATAAATACATCAACTAGTATTGTCAATGGAAGTACAAGAAATAGACATTGTTTGGAGATTTATTGAACAAGATACAATCAAATAACCAATTTCAATTTCACCAGAGCAAAGGTCAAATTTTAGAATACAAAGGATTTAGCCATTGTAGGTTGCCTGTTGTTGAGTGAGTAGCATGCATACTACATGTTTTTTCAAATTCTATTAAAGCCAATTGAAATGGCGGTTTGAAGTGGGGTCCATAGTCCATATCAATAGACACTTTTCATATCATTTGAAGTTTGATAGGGTGCCAACTCTTGACATGCAAACCATCACTACCACTATGTTCCTCATTTGCCCATATGCATCCATAGATTGTGACTTAGCCAATGTGAGGGTCCAAGAAATAGTGGTCCACTATTTCAAATTTGACTAGGGAATTCAAGAATTTAGACAATGACTTCAATCCTTAGGATTTGTGTGTATTTGGGAATTTCTTTCTAACATGTAACTGTCACAACATTCTATAGAATGACTATAGAGGTTACTATCCACTAAAAAGAGGCATGCAGTTCTGTCCCTATCTCCCCCACTCCAAAAAAACTCAACAATCATTCTCAATAGGAAAAAATTCCCTATCTTCCCAATGCTATTGATTTAGTATACCAAAGAATAAGTGGCACAACATTCAAAGATAACATTGAATTCGCTCACCCAACTCCACTTCAAAACCCCATGGACATTGATAAGCATATTATTTATGAAATACATAAAATTATGTAATACAAGTCTTGATATTTTGTGTAGTACGATGTATAGATACATACACTTGTATGGAATATTGATAACAGAAAAATACATGTACTTTGTTATCCCATATTGATTGAAATCTTGGAGCTTTACAAAAAATATAAATAAGGAAGTACTCTCTATAACTTTACAAGCAATTGACATATTCATTAAGTAATTAATTCATTGAAGTGAGTAAGAGTCATTTGTACACACTTTGTCACTATATACTCATAAGTGGTAGTCATTGCCACACTATGGAAGTTAAAATATGAGATCCATGCCTTAAAAGTTAGCTTAGAGTAATTTATTGACATTTTCAACAAAATCATTGCATTCATGAATTTTTTTTTGGAAGTGTTGTAGCCATCAAGTCAATTCAAATTCTAGCACACATATCTAATTTGACACTCTACAACATTTTCAAATTTCATAATCATTTGTGAAGCTAGAAATATCCATTTAGAATATCTCCAAAGAGAAAATCAGACTTCATCCTAAGTCTAGAAAATATAATTCTATGTACTTTGACCACTATAATTTCCTCTGCATGCAACATTAGGGCATAGGGGCTAATATGCTAAAGAAGCTTGTTGGTGTAGCATGCTATTATATTTTCAACTTAAGTACGTAGATTAGAAATAGGAATTTATTTGCCAAATTTTGGGTGTTGGATTGCAAAAGTTCATTAGTTTTTTAGAAGCTTCTTATTTTATCCCCCCTAATGCCATACACATGCATAATTGGGATGGATTTAGAAGTGTATGGTTTTGAATGGTATGTAGGTTTTGTGAAATCTTGATTGCAATTCGATTGTTATATAGTAAGGTAATGGGACCTTGCTTTACAAACCCTAATTCCTCATACAAAGGCCTTATCCACATTGCCTCTTCATTTGTTTTTATTTATGAAATCTATTTTCATTTATTTGACAAAACAACTATACATGTTTGCTTTTCTTGTGGGCCAAATTATAGGTGTGTTGTTGATAGTGAAGATGTGTGTGCTTGTGGACTTCTACAAATTTCATCAATGCCCCAATGGTGTTGTTAACCCTATTAAGTTGCATTTGCCGTTTGGTCTTGGCAAAAAAACCAAGGCCATGGTTGAGTGCTTCCTTGATGTAGCGTAGTATTTGTATCTGTTTTAATGGTTTAAATTGAGGTTGTTGAGGGTTTTATTTAAGTCAACTATAGGAATTCTCCTTAAAGAATTCAATTGGATTGATTTTTGTTTTTCTTTTATGACCTCCTTGGATGATGATTCCAACATGGAAGAGTGTTTCACTTTCAAAAGTACAATATGAATCCATTCTACCATCAATCTTGAAGAAGTTTGAGGAAAATCTATAGTATTTTTTACAATTAGAAAAGAGAAGTTTGGGGCACCATTATTTGGCACAACTAGTATTCATTGAAGGGTTGCTATTATGTGAGCCTTGGAACATGAGCCCTTAGCCTAGAAGATTATGCACCTATATTATGTATTATCTAGGTGTTTATATTATAGAAAATTTCTAGGAATATAGTGTAACTATGTTATAGATACCTATATTATAGGTGTTTATATTATAAACACCTTCAATGGTTGTAGGATACCTATTTATACATAAGCTCAAGGCTCACATACTAACATTGTTGGTGTTCATTGGTGCCGAAAGACCACCTTTCTACTAGTACCTTGACCTATGTATGGAGGTAGGAATGTTAAGTGGAAGTATTTGTGGATGCATTTTTCTATCAAAGTAATTATTCATTTGTTTTCATGAAGATCACTTGGGATCTTAAGCACCAATCTGTAGGGATTGTTTATAATTATGGTGAATTTCATTACAATGGCGATATTATAATAAAATGGCACAGAATATGTTAGAAATTGCATGACATTCCATTAAAATGGCTTGGAATATGTCAAAAATGGCGCAATAATATTGCCATTGTAATGAAATTCACCATAATTCATATACTTGCATTTCATTTAGATGCTACTACTAAGTTTGGAGGCTAAATCATGGGTGGTCCTTCAATCAAGTCAATAAAAGTATGAAAGATCTTGATCCCGAAGATATGGTTTCTTCTATTTTTATATTTTTTTTTCCTGTATACACAAATTGAAGAAGTCATTGTGTCCTCTAAAAAATACTCTCTTTTCAAAAAGTTACATAATATTGTTAAACCAATTGAAAGATCAAACTTTTGAAAGAAACCATGTTTTGGCTTTGTATGGAACTACTTGAAGGATGGAGAGAATTATGAAAAAGATAGTACACAAAATCGAATGGCTAGGAGAGAATGGAAAATTTGTAGGCACTAATTTTAACCTTTGTCAACAAAATTGTATCTTTTGTGCAAAAAAAATGTTTAAAAAAATGGTCTACAATTGATAGACTTAAGAGTGTCCCAATCAAAAAAAATTCTATTAAAGAAACAAGTATCTCAACCCCTCATGGACTTGTTCCACAGCCATATGACTAGATACCATTTTCAAGCTAATTATGAACTTCTAAATTACTTGATAGCTTATATTTTATATTTTGTAACATCAAACTATTAATTGTCTTGGTATGACAAAAAAGATAGTTTTGTGAAAATTTAGTCAAATATTAATAGAAGTTGAATTATTATTGATATCTTTATATCCATCACCAACTTGTCACATGAAGTATAAGTTTGGTCATGTCTATTCACACCACTAGGCTCATGGAACAAATTTACCTTATCAAGCCAATGTAACAATGGATTAGTTGGATCTTTTACTCCACACCTAATACAAAATGAATGGCATCGAAGGATACCAAAGCATTCAGATTTTTTCAATGGTACATGTCACCACGTTGTTAGATGTTGAAGAAGTTTTTTCCCATCCATTCACTTCACTAAACCAATAAAAGAAATCTAAGTTGACCAAGAATGTAACAAACACTAGTAGAAATTTGGTCTTTTACATCTTAGTTGTTCAAAATAACTCGTCTATAACCACTTGTAATTTTTCCATAACAACTACAAATGAGTTTTTTAGAAACAACTTCCAAAATAATTTGTCCCAAATGACTTGTTTTTAAAAAAGCAAGTTGTAATAGACTAATATGAGTTGTTTGTGACCAATTGCAAATGGACATATTTTCTTCTAGTGAAACAATGAGGAATTGGTTCATTTTCTCCAAGTTAGCCAAAAAATCAATTGTAGGGAGAGATACTAAAATGTTAGATTTTTCCCCTAGTACATGTCACAAGGTTGTGAGATGTATGCCATGTTTGGTCTTATCCATTTACATTAACATATTAAAGGAACAAATCTATGTGATTAACAATGTATGGAATCATGAATTAGTTCCCTCCACAACAAACAAAATATGAAAGGTATTGAAGGATAAAAATCTATTTCCTTGAGACCTATCAAAAGTTGACCGCAAAGAATTCAAGTTTGGGCCCATCCATTGAAACCACTAGATTAGGGGAACAAATCTATTGACTAAGAATGTAACAAAAGATAACTTGATTTGTTAGCTCCTTACAAACTGAAAATGAAAGGTAGGGAGAGATACTAAATTAAAGCATTATGTTTAGCCCCTAAATGTCTAGATTCATCTCCGAAATTAACAATTAGAGAAAAATCATTATGAAGTGCTATTTGGAAGCATATTTTGGAATTGGTATGGAAATAAAAGTTGTAAATTTTGATTTTTAGATTCCATCTATATGGTTAGATTCATCAATGCTATCACCAATTTTTTTCTATAAATTTTGAAAGAGAAATTCCAAAATTCCTTCAAAATTCGATTACAAGCAAAATATTATCATTTTTTGAATAAAATTTGTTGGAATGGATTTGAAATGAGGTTCTCTCTACATGGTGATTTTTTGAATTTTTTTGGTTCTTCCTATCTATGACCTCATTTTGGTAAATCCAATTTTGAACTAGAGTCAATGTAATTTGACCACTTGACATACTTGAACATTGGTAATTTTAGAAAAATAAGTACTCTAGTAACACCAAATCCAACCCTCAGATAGGACAACAACTTGATAATGTATGTCCACAAATTAAAATAACTTTCATTCTAGTAGTTCAAAGGATGAAACTTGAGATTCAATCTGTTCATTGTCCAAAAAATGGACGTCGGAGCGTTTAGGGGTTAGTCACTTCATACATGTCACAACCTAGTGGTCAAATGAAGTATAAGTTTGGTCCCACCTATTCACATCACTAAGCTAAGGGAACAAATCTATGTTGATGAAGAATGTAACAAAAGATGAGTTGGTTTATTCCCTCCATTCCAAAGACAAAATGAAAGACATAGAGAGATATTATAGCATTATGTTTTGTCTTGTTGTATATGTCACTACGTTGTCTGATGTCATACAGGTTTGATCAAGCTTGTCTATTCACATTGTTGGACTTGGGGAACAAATATGAATGAGAAATTTTTTCACTCTACACCAAAATGAATGAAAAATTTGTTGAAAGATAATAAAATATTTTGATTTGTCCTTTTGTATGTGCTATATGGTTGCTACATATAGTTTAAGTTTGGTCCTTTTCATTCACATCACTATGGGAATGGAATAAATATGAGTAGATCAAGAATGTAAAGAATGATGAGTTGGTTTATTCCCTTTATACCAAACATAAATAGAAAGACATTGGCAAATACTAATAGATTAAAATTGTTCACTTTATTCTTGTCTTTAGCTTAGTTGTTGACAATACTAGGCAACATGAGTGAAGATAAGTATATGAAGAATGTAACAAAATATTTGTTGGCTCCTTCATTCTATTATAAACTAAAAGGATAAATTTGAATTGTTCTTGAATGTTAAAAAAGTTGGGTCAAGAAGGCACATAATAAGTTCCTAGATTGTTTTAAAAGATCTTTTGTCTTATTCTCACAAAGCTAAAGGAAATATGAACATGTATGTGTATAAATATATGTTCAAGAATGCAATAGAATGGTTGTCAAGCCCTAAATAAATAAAAATATAAATGAACAAAGCTCTTCTAGAATGTGAGGTAAAAAATAAAAATAAAAATAAAAATCCAAAATCAAGTTTGTCATATCTTCGCATATATGCTTTGGATTTTTTCAAGCTTATTTTTTTAATTATTAAATAATATTTTAATGGCCTTGATCTAAAGACATTTTGCATCTTTTCATTTCATTTGAGCTTTGAATTTTCACCTACACCATCTTCAATGGACACTAGTTATGAAGAGTTAAGAGAAATCAATAAAATTTTAAGTATTCAAATTTATATAAAATTTTATCAAAAAATTGAAAACATAAAATATTATTATAAATTATAAATAATTAAAATCTAAACAAATAATGATGCTCAAGTTTTGAATTCAAGGAAGCTTGGAGTTTCATCATAGATGTGCACATGAGTACGTGGCATATCATTTGAAAAAACTTAAAGGGCTTGGATATGATATTTGACAAAGTAACCGCAAATTAGGTCTACAAAGATAGAAGCATTGAAGAATGTAGTTCAAATTTTGCATTTTTCTACAAATTTTGTAGAATCTATTTTTGAAGTTTGAAGTGGAAAAAAATTATTCCATTATTATTCTTAAATTTAATAAGTTTGGATGTACCTAAAATGGTGTTCAACATAAGATTTTCTTTAATAGCTTTCCATACTATTCATGAATGAATAATGAATTCATTAGTACTTCATTTATTTTATATACTCTTGACACATGTTAAAAGAGTAATTTCATTTAAGGAACACCTACACTCTATTTATAACCCATGCATCACTTTATGTCCAAAAAATCTACATCAATGAGTTACCTTGTGATGAAAGGATAAATTGGATTATCTTGAATTTAAATCATCTTTCTTCAAAGCATCATATATTCAACCAATATCAACTCAATTTATACAATATGTATCCATATAAATTAGATCACATTAAAAATAATGAAGATAGTCATTTAAAAAATAGAGAGTCCTCTATTCATTTCCAAAATACTGAATAACCCCTAAAATCCCATGTTCCCCTCAACAAACACTTGAAGGTAAGGTAGAAGGCTCATAAATCGTTCATCTAAGGGTTGGTCCACCTTTTTCATGTATTTTTTTCATGGGAATATTTTTATCTAATTTTCCAGACAAAGAGAGATAGATGTAGAATGTAACACAAATGGTTTCATATTTTTTGAAGCATTATTGAATTATTTATGAATTTTCAAACAAGTTGTCTCATAGGTCCCTATTTATGCCACTAGGTCTTCCATACATTGTTCACTTGAAGTTATAAAGAGAAATGGGGAAAGCCAAGACAATGATTGGCTTTGGAAATAAATTACACTTTTTCCCTCGATCCATTCAAATGACCATAGAGGTTGATTCAAAGACCATTTCATGTCCATTTCAGAGCTAAAATAGGGACAATTCTAAATGCCCGAGTTGAGTTTGAGCCTCCTACCTTACATGTAGATTTGTATGATCTCAATTCTTGGCAACATTTTTTAAAAATCTTTTTGAACATAGAAAAATATAATAGCTTTTATGGAATATAATATTTAATTCAATTGGTGCCCAAGAGCAAAAGTTATGCCACCGTAAGCCCCTAAGAGGTGTTTATTGGTAGCAAAAAAAAAATCACATAAAATTTTAAAATTTGGCCTCTCATAGATTAAGTTTTTGTCTATATGGAAAGCTTTTATTCATTCCATTTGGATTAGTATTGTGAAGGTATGGAGCTTCTTTTTGTGCGGGCAATCATTGCATCTTCTTGAGGAAAAAAACCATCCTAGATTCATTTTGTAAGTCAATTTTAATATTTTTCAAGAACAAAATATTCTCAACATTCCATTTTCTTTCTAAAAAAAGCTCGCCATTGGAATTAGTGCGTTTTAGTTTTGTCTTAAAGCTATTAAAAATTTAGTATTTCCTTCTATTTCTTGCCTAATCCTACTTAAAAAAATTTAAAGAATGAAAATCAATATTTTTTGTTGAATTATTTTTCTAGATTCTCAATTCAATTCTTCAAGATAAAAAATTATAAAATCAAAATCCATAATGCAAAAAATTTAAGCTAAGAAGATTCAAAGTCTTACAATCTAGTCACCTAAACTACAAAAGAAATTGTTTTCTTCACTATACACACAAATATCTTGCAATCTATGCAATCAAAGTTTTTGAAATTTCTTCCACTCATTCCAGTACTACTCTAGTGTAAGATCCTACAATAAAATATGCCAAAAGAAAACTTTTCAATTTATTTTTCCCTTTGCAATAAAAATGGCAATTTTGAGTGGTTTTTGATGAAAACATAGCCTTGAAACTCTATGGTTTGTAAGGAATTTTCTTTTTTCAAAGAATATTGACTTATAGAGCTTCAATTACATGTCAAAATTTACTTAAGGTATTAGAATTGAGGTTTGCAAAATTATTTATAAATCTATTGAGATTTTCTAAAGTCTCTAAAGTCTAAAACATTGAAGTAGTCTTTTTACCAATAAGTTTTAATTTTTGAATAATGAAATCATACCAGTACTACCTTTGTTCCAAAACGATTTTTTTGTTGGACAAAATGTTCTGGATTAAGGCTAAAAATAACATTTTAAAGATCCCTTTTGCGCTATAAGTAGAGTGTGGTGCACTCTTAGTGTTCTAGAAATTTGGAGTTTTAGAGCCCTTTTCAAAGAGAACTTTGGGAGTATTGAGAAATGGAATTTTGGGGGCATTTTCAAAGAGCACCATTGTCCACTGGGCATGTAATTGTTGAGTGTGAGGTCATCATTTTATAGGCATTTAGTATGAGCCCAAGACTATATGTGGATCTTTGTTTTGCCTCCTAAAGCTTCATCTCCTTCAATTGGGCAATAGTCAAAGAGATGTAAAAATAAAAATGAACAATATTGATTGACCCCTTCAATCATTTCATATGTCTTTTGATTGTTGATTGCATGAATGGAGGAGGAACTATAGTTCAGAGATGTTTTGGTGGTCCTAAATTGTAATCAAAAGCATAATCTAACCAACTTGCAATGTCATAAGTGCCAGATGAAGATCATTTCGGGACAAAAAATTAAAGCCAATAGGAAGATCATTATGGGATAGAGTAGTAAAAATTGTAATTACAATTTTGCAATTACAAATCCAATGTAGAAAACACTTTGAAATTGACAATTCTAATGATGTAACTAATTACACATGATATTTTAAATTCCAAACCTTGTTTGTAAATATTAGTGATAGCAATTGTAAATCAAACCATACAAATGTAATGCAAAAATTTGAAATCTACAACTTTTGTATATAAACCAAAGGCGACTACAAGCTATGGACCTATGGTTCACTAGTTCTTAGATAATTTTTTGTACTCTCTTGCTCACTCAATAGGCACTCTTGTCTATAGTGACAACATTGGATTTCTATATCATTTAAAAAATATTTTGCATTAGATTATTATAAAATTTCAAAGACCAAATTTTAAATTTAAGTTTGCATAAAGAGTATATTGAAATTTTAATCTTCCAAAATAAATTTTCTTAAAGATGTAGAAATTTGAAACCTCTCTACAACAACAATTTGTCCAAAGAATGCCCATACTTTGAGGATAAAAAAGACCCAATTTAAATTCTATATTTAGGATTTTCTTATAAATTCCATCTAAATTTTTTCACTTATAACCACATCCAAAAGTTTAAATCATCAAAGAAAATTTATTATAGAAAAAATTAATCAACTAAAAACATAAATTTAAAAAAATTCAACTATCACTAAACAAGAATAGAAATTCTTGATGATTCATTTCACATAAGTCTCTTTAGTAGAAATTTAGAGCTAACAATTCCATTTACAATTTACAACGTGCCTTCTTGGAAGTTTTTGAATTTTAGAGTATGTAAGAATCCAATGAATCTATTGGTATTTTAGTAAATACTTCGTTTTAAACTATCAAAATTAATTTTCTTTCAAATTTCAATTTTTTTTCAATAAATAATACAATGATCTATTTGTACAATTATTTTTAAAATTTTCTTTTGCAAAGTAATAGGTTACAATTTTATAGGTGATTATTTGAAAATCCTATGAAATTAAACCATGAAATTTTTTGCATTATAGCATGAAAACTAATGCACCGGTTGTACCATGCAAATGTTGTCAATATCGGATAATTTTTCCTAATTTTCCTTTATATTATATCTTTACAAAATTTTATATTAAGAAATGAAACAATATGGTGAGGATTTAATTTCGTCTTTTCAAGTTCACTTTTAGTCCTTTGAATGCACTTAGTTATTTTTTTCAAAACAACATTAAAGAAAACATTAGGAAAAGTTTAAGCTCAAAAGAAGGCTATTTAAGGGTTGGTTCCCCAAACTATGAACTTCTGACTGTTGGCTAGAATATTAAATAATAATAATAAATTAAATTAAAAATTTAAATAATAATAATAATAAATAATAATAATAGTAATAGTAATTAATAAAATAATTTCAATCTGATGTGGCACATCAGATACTTGACAGTTTTCTGACTTTTGAAATTTCGGATTTATTTTAATAAAAGAAAAAAATTCCGTAAAAATACTGTTTTTATAAAATATTTTTTAGAATTGTCTCTGCAGGCCCTACATGCCCGTCAAGCCCTGCAGTTCACTGAATTTAAATTTAAATTTAAAAAAAATTAAAAATGGATTTTTTTTCTGTGTATCTAGCCAATGTTCTCCGCTGTTCGAGAACTGATGGCCGTCAATTGAGCTCAAACTTTTCCTAATGACAACCCATTGTGGTCGAATGATGAAATGACCCATAGTGGACACCTAAGGAATGACCCCATTATGGATTTTTTTTCAGTATAGTAGAACTACCCATGACCAACCACTTAAGGAATTTGTGCATGGTCCGGAGTTGTAGAAGGCAATTTTAATTTACAACCCTGTGGACAAATAGAAATCATAGGCATTGCCAAAGTTTCGTAATTTTATTCCTTCAATTCAAATTGTTATGAATTTTAGAAGCCAAACATTGGACTGCTCCCATCTCCAATATATAGATTCTTCCATCACTGCTCATCTAGAGACTAATTGGGCTCTCAAATTGAAGCATATCTATCATTACAGTAATGGCTACAAGATGGTTGGAAATTGAAAATTTAATGGTTATCTGTTAATCATCTCTCTATTGAATTTCCCATTACCTGTGTATTGACCACGGGTTATGGTTGGTAATGGGCGGTTCTACCATATGTAAGATTTGGGCCACAAAGTATGTCTTTCGTGACAGTAATGGAGTGATTAGTGACTTCATTAGGAACTTCCAACTTTTTAGTGTGAATTCATTTTAAGAATTGACTTTTTAGATTTTCCACAATGGAGAGAATTATGATTATTTTAGATGAACAAGACGAGCATCATGGATTCAGATTTTGTTGGTTCTGGGGTTGTAGACTCTTTGGGGCCATGATGCATTGAACACTTCGAAAAATCATAGCAAATTCATACTTTGTCAAAAAAATATAATTTCAATTGCTCTCACTATATCTCACGCTTGTCTTCTCAAGGGAAAAGAAATGAAAAATTTCAGCAACATGAGGCCAAACTCCTAATTTTGACAACATTGGGCTGTTTTACTTTATATGGTCCTACTATGACTAAATGCTTATGTCATTTCAGCTACAAGTGCCTACATTCAAATCTAATAGGACATGCCAAATTTAAGAACTCCTCAATTAAGCACTATTGGATATACCAACAGTCCAACATTAAATATATTTATGAACTCTATATTTAATGTTTGATTGCCAACTCTTCAAAAATGGGCTTGAAGTTGAGTAAAGAAGACATTATGCTATTAATCAACAAGACACTTTCTAATGAAGCCTCTTTCCTATTATTGTTTTGTAGATTTATTGGACTCTCTATGAAAAAATAAGACAAGGTAGAGTAGTGATGCCTATGTTCTATCCATGAACAAGTCCTTGACATTGGAATCTACATGAAGCCTTTGACATTGGACCCCAATAAATGGATTCTTATAAATTAATTGGTGTGGAGTCCCAAATACTTGGCATTTGTATCCTATAGGAAGAATTGATCCAGATAATAATACATTTTTCTTATTCAAAAACACACATTATGAAACATATGGGCTTTAAACCCAAAAATATGTGTCCCATGAAAGTAGTTATCATGGCATTTTAGGCTAGAATTCGAAAGGCTTCACTTTAGTGAAAGGTGTTGAAAGAACATGATTGTTCAATAAAAATGCATTGCAAGGATTCATTTACATGTAGCCAATTGATGGTGATATCTAAGAAGTGATTTATAGATGAAACATGAGGATACCACTTGTATTTTTGTAACCATTATAACAATTTGAAAGCTTGCACTATAAAAAAAACCCACGTTTTAGGTGATGTGAGACCCTATTTTGTTACTAGGGACTCACTTATCTTTTTTGATTGTTTTGCAAAAATAAGTGTGGAAAATAGTACAAAAATCCTCCAAAAGAGTGTAAAACCAAAATAGGTGTGTTACATGCCAATATAGTATTTGGTCATATTTTGAGTATTTTTTACTAATTAGATTCAAATCCCACTTGTAAATAGGTTAGAGACCACAAAATCGTAGAATTTACCAACCTTTAGTAGAATTGCCCAAATGGCCCAACTGACCATGCATGTGATAGTAGAAGGCTTAAATTGGTTCTAGAGAACTTGGTGAGAATCCTAAAACCTAGTTCCATGGATAGGTTTTAAATTTCCATTCAAATTCTTACTTTTCGTAGAAACCCTAATTGTTAGCTTACAAGTTGGAGAAACTCACAATGGACCAATGGAGGGAATCTACAGCTAGAGGATGATGTTCTAAAGTTGAAATCACACTAGGAATTTAATGGTGAAGTCTCTTTTCCAAAATTCCTCTTTGTATAAAAGATTCGTTGGAACCTAGTCATTAAAGGATGGCATAGATTTTATTCACTTTTGACAATTGTATAGAGCCTATAGATGGTCTCATACATCTTTTGTGGGATTCTATGAGAGGTTCCTCAAAAAATTTCGAAATTTTGTGATGCTCAGAAAATGCCTTTCAAAATGGTCAACCGCTTTAACCTCCAATGGAAAATTCATAAAAATTACCTAGGTGGCAGTAAAATCTCACTAAAAATTAGAATAACTTCTTTTATGTTTATAAGACGCTCCAATAAGTTTCAAGACAATCCGATTGTCAAAAGGATCCGAACTGGCAAAATTCCTCAACAATTGACGAAATTTGAAGATTATGACAGAGTTGACCAATGGATTGGGAGCATACAAAAGCGGAATGATGTCAAAGATAGGTATTTTTTTACTCCCCCATACTTACTTAAGAGCCTAGGTTAGTTAATTTTTTTCAAAAAGTCAAACTCCAGAAGTTGGATTTTTAATCATTTTTGGTGTTAAGTTGGCACTAGGCTTTGTTGAAATTTTGGAATTAGAAAAAAGGGTGGGTGGGGCGCCCTTCAAGATTAAAAATGTCCTTCTGAAGCCAATGGCACAATCTATTTGTGATTTGGAGTTAATCTCCAAAAGTTAGGAAATGGATGAATGTAGAAAGTCAAAATTGATAAATTATGATGAAAATCTTAATTGATAAGTTTACCATGTTGAAATGAGAGGAGGTGGGTGCGCTTGAAAGAGTTTATAAGAGCATTCATTCTTCTCTCAAATCACCCCTTCTAACCATTCTTTTGGCTTTGTAAATACATTGGTCCAATAAACGTGGACTTTTGGCCATTTTTGAACCAAAGTTGTAGACATGGTATTTTTGAAGCATTTCAAGCTCCTTTTGTTGCTATTTTGTGAGCCTTGAAGAACACTGGAGTCCCTTCAAGTCTTATTTGTTGTCTTTGTACTTATTTTTGAAATTTTTAACAAAATTTTGGCTGTATTTTGGTTGTACTAACTCTTGTTTTGGTAACTATATTCATTGTTCCTTCAAGTCTTTGTTTAGGACTTAAGTATTTTGCACTACTTCTAGAGAATTCTTTCCTTATGACTGGCAATACTACTTAGGAAAAACCTTTAGCTTGTTATGGTTATGATCTTTTGTACTAATTTTTTGTACTAACACATCTTGGGGATAGTTGTTATACTAACACTAATGTGGTAAATGATATTGTACTAACACTCTTGATTCCATCTTAGTTTTAATTTTTCTTTATCAAACCTTTGAGTTATTCCCCATGCTTACTATTCCGCGGCAAAGCTTTGACTTTGATCTTTAGGATTTGATAAGAATTTAGTGAGTTCTTGGAAAAACAGCAAAACTATAGTCTTTTGTATTTAGAATTTTAGAGACATTACAAAACACGGCGGAACTTTGATCTCAACTTTTAGAAGTTCTATAGTATCTTGTCAAAATTTTCAAAGTATAGTGAAGCTTTGAACTTTAGAGTCTTAGAAAAATTCCTCAAAAACAAGATTGTTTGAAATCAAGTTTAGTGTCAAAAAAACTCATTACATTGTGGTCAATAGTCTCTTTCTCACAAATTCTCTAGCAATTGGGAAGGTAGGGAAACTAATTGTCGTGAAAATTTTACCTTTAGGAAGTCGAGTTTGTCAAAGAACAAAACAAAACAAACAAGGAATAGCTCAAAGGCCAGTCCTTGTGACTGCTAGGAACGGAAAAGCCACTGCCACAAGGACCTCCACCGCAGGCTAGAGCCCCACCTACGGTAGAGCCCCTCCTACAGTAGAGCCCTTGCCCAAGCAAAAGGTTCTCTAGGGAAGAGCCCCAACCAAGAGCCCTGCCTACTAGGGAGTCCCAACAAAAAGCAAACTAGAATAGGAGTGAGGGGAGGGTTTGATCACCTCCCTTCTCCAAAAATTTGATGTTTTAATGTGTTTTTTTTGTGATTTTAGACTAGGATAGGAAATAAAATAGACTAAACTTAGGAAGAACAAAAAAAAAGAGGTAGAAGAAAAACCAAAAAAACCAAAAAAACCACCAAGTTAGAATAGAATTAGAATAGTTTAGCCATAGGAATAGGTTGAGAGGAAAACCATCATAATTTGGTAACAATAAACACTAGTCTCACCACTCTTTCTCTCCTAAAACTTGTAGCAATTGCACCAAAAAAATATTAGAGTTTACAAACTCAAAATTGAATGATAGAATGAAGAAGTACAAAACTTTGAGTTTAGATGCAAATTAGATAGAAATCAAGGAAATCTTAGAGAAGTAATTAGAACCATTGAAAATATGAAAGATTAGATAGATAATAGATTATTGTGAATTTTGTGGAAAAAATTCATATCAAATATATTATAAGCTTAAGAAAACTAAAACTTTCACCATTTGTTTGTATTGTAATGAAGAACATCTTAGCGCAAACCAAATTTTATAATTTTATAATAACCAAGTCATTTTATAATTAGAAATTCAATAGTCCATGGTTGTAGACTTGAAGTTCAAATGGCTATAAAATATCCAATTTTTGGAATTTTCCAAGATTTCAAATTTGAATAGAATTTAGAGAATGTGACCTTCATTTTGTTAGTTAGATACCAAATTTTAAAATTGTTGTTCTATTGATAAATCTGGTATTTTTAGTTTCCAAATTACACTAAAATAGTACCTTCTATCATTTGTTTTCAATGCATCTTCCTAAGAAGAAAAATCATAATTACCACAATAAGGAAAATTTTGACACTTGTCAAACTTTATAAAAAAAATATGGTACATTTATAAATTCCAAACAACTTCCATTCAAGTAAATCCATAAACAAAAATTGGATGAGAAATGCTTAGTCATAATACACGTGTACTAGTCCAAAGTCATCTAAAAGCCAAAAAATGGTGTTGTTGTGTTAAAGAATACAAGATAAAATATAGACAAGTCATTGTTGCAAAGTATGCTTTCTTTAACCCCTTAGCACTTTGACATCCACCTTTTGGATAACAAACATATGAAAACTAAAGTTTCATCCTCATTATTGCTTAGATGAAAGTTGTCCTAATTTGTGCAGATACTTTACCAAATTATCCTATCTAATGGTTGAATTTGGTGTTAGTGTTGTATATATATTTTTCTAAAATTATAAATGTGCAAGTTTGTTAAGTGGTTGACCAAGCCAAAATTGCTTGATTCTATTTCAAAATTGGATTTTCCAAAATGAGGTCATAGATTTTAAGAACACAGCTTTTTAAAAAAATCACCAAGCAAGAGAATCTCATTTCAAATCCATTCCAATAAATTTTACTCCAAAAATGATAATATTTTCCTTGTAATCAAATTTAGGAATAATTTTGAAATTTTCCTTTCAAAATTTATAAAAAAATATTGGTGATAGCATTGGTGAATCTAATCATATGGATAGAATCTACAATTCCAAAATATTTTACCAAATAGTATTACAAGAGAGGTCAAAAAATGATGTTTAAAAATATCTATATTTGCAAATTTAAAAAAAACTTTTGTGGATGTTTGTAATTTAATCATTTTGATGCTTTTAACTTTTACACCATTTTTAAAAATATATTTAAAAAAATATGTTTTTTAATTTCTTAAATTCTAGTATCAACCTTTAGGTTGGAACTAGTTTAGCTGATTTTTGGAGTGCTCTTTTGGATTTCTATATTGACATACATAGGGTTCACTTAATCTTTAATTGTTGACATGGGTGTTTTGTGTCCGATGGATGACAAAGAATCTCTCTATGTAGGACAGAACTGCGACTATTCATCCTTTGAATTTTGTGAGAAAAGCATAGGTCTTCTACAATAGTATGACTTCCAATGAATATTTTTGGATTTTATAAAGTAGATGATGTCACACGGTTCCAAATGGGAGTATTTCCATAGTCATCAGTCCGTCCTTTAAGGGTTAATGATTACATAGTGCCTTTGAAACTACAACTTAAATTTAAGCCAAGATTGAATTTACGGAATGAAGCTTGGATGAAGTGAAGCAAGTACAAAATGAAGCCATGATGAAAATGGTGGAATGAAGCCAAGACAAGGATGGTGGAATGAAGTCAAGCCAAAAGTAATAGAATTTTGAAGCCATAAGACTTAAATTGAAGCCCATTGTGTCTTTCTATTTGAGTTAGTTCAAAAGATTATGAGGGGACCAATGAGAACCTTTGTGATTCAGTTCATTTATGAAGCAAAGGTAAAAAAAATTGGAGTTCAAAACAAATAAATATTAAAGTTTAAAGACTTTTTAGGCAAACAATTTGATCCAAATCTTCTATGTTGACGAATATAGGGTCCGACACTAGATCTAAACATACACCTCTAAAGTCCACCATAACAAGTTCATTACTTCATAGTTGCCAAGATTTCTATGTCAACTAAATTTATTGACTTACAACTGTCAAATGATTAGTCTATTACCACTTTTTCAAACTTCATTCACTAGAAGAAAAATGTGTGCTCTACAACGGACTGAAATGCAACTATAGTCATATGCAATTGCCCTGCAACTACAATCCTCTATATTTGCATCAACTTTGATATTGTTACACTGTAGTTGCGAAGTAGTCGCAAAATGTAGTTATGATTACAGGAATGTAACAAAAGAGTTGATGTGAGGTATTCTACATCCAATATTCATCAAAATTGCCAACATAGACAATTTTACATTTTGTAGAGTCCAATGTATCTATCTACAATTGCATATAATCTGAATTTGATAGCAATTCAATTAAAAAAAAAACTTCAATGCAACTAGAGTGCAACTATAGTACAATTAGACTACAACTAGAAAGCAACTACAATGCAATTCGACTAGAGTTTGACTAAAAAATGACTAGACTTTAACTACAATACAACTAGCATGCAACTAGGAAACAACTAAAATGCAACTACTTTTAAGTCTTTTATGAATTATTCCATATCAATTATCAAAAATACCATAGGTTAGACATATACGAATTGTAAGTTATAACATTCTTGTGTAATGAATTTTGATAATGAAATTCTAAGATTTCTACATGTTGTAGATTTTTACACTTTGTAGATTTCTATAATCTACAAAAATCTATAAATATTTAAAGTTTAAGAAATTTTTGGATTTGGCAATAAAAAAATAGATATGAAATTCTGAATCTACAAATCTATGAAGTACAAACAAATTGTACATAAGTCGCAAACTAATTGCACATTAATTGGAAACCAATTGCAATTTAGTTGCATGCTAGTTGCAAACCAGTTGCACACAAATAACTTCCACATTAGCAACCATGTCAAAAGAGTTCATCGATGAATTTTCAAATAGGTTGTCGGATGAGAAACAACCTTGTAATTTTTTGCAATTGCTTTACAACTAGTACAACTTGTCCATTGCAATTGCACGCTCTAAATTGTCACCTAGTTGCAAACGTCTCATGCAACTACAAAACCAGTTGCAAATAGTAGTTGTAGAACCCCTTGTTTTCTTCTAGTGATTTGTAGTATTTCATAATCTGATTTTTTGTATTTCTTTTGTAAAGGTGTGATTATCTTTCTTCTATTATTGGTAAAATAACTCTTTTTTTTGGTAAAAAAATGAAATTATTTTTTAATACAAAATTAAACAATTAAGCAATTAATGCTCCAAAAATCTAAAGAATTATCTATAGCTTTACAACATAGTGTAGAACTTCACAATGCAAATTCTCTTAATGTCACTCTAGAATTAGAAAATCAGCACCCCATGGTTATAGAATCAAAGTTCACATTGCTATAAATTCCAATGATAACCTTTAGGTTTAGCCAATTTTGGAAGTGACATTTGGAATTTTTATATTAATAAATATTAAATCTACTTTGTGACCACATGGGCCATTTGAAGTCACAACTAAAAATGAAGCCCATAAAGAATTAGAAACTTCAAGTGTCTTTTCAATTGAAGAAATGGAAAAGCTTTGAGGGGACCAATGGACAAAAACATTGATAGATCCTTAGCATATTCAATGAGTGTGAAGTTTGTGTATCATTAGAGAGAGTTCAATGTATTGAAATCTTTGTGTAGATTGTCCATGAAGTCTCCCAAAGGAAAGTTCTTTAGGAATCCTTCAAGAATTTGCTTCTTGCAACAAAATTCTTGTATGATTAATCAAGTGCTACAAGATGCTTCCATGCTCAATAGATTCTACTATACACTATGAGTTTTTGAGCCCATATCGAGTTTATCAATTTTCATGGGCTCATTTGATCCTCACCAATGGTTGTGGGTTGTCCACCATCTACAACTCTTTGATGCTTCGGGTGATTGCAAGAAACACTTGTCTTATTTTGTGTCACGCGGTGTGTGTTGATTTGTTTTTTGCCTACAACTTTTGCCTTTTGCCTTCAAATGACTCAAGATTTATAGAGAAGGTAATTATGACTATCACACACCTTCACTAATTTTTTTCATAATTTTCAAAAATAATTTACTATCCAAAAATAGACCCTCATTCCATGTCACAATTGCCAATTTGGAGGTTTTTAGTACTCCCTTCGTCCCAAAATGATCTTCTTGTTGGACAAAGTATTTTGGATTAAGGGAAAAAATAACATTTTTTAAACCCATTTCACATTGTAAGTAGGATGAGGTACACTCCTAGTGTCCTAGAAATTTTGAGTTTCAGAACTCTTGTCAAAGTGGAGTTTGGGAGTTTTGAAAAGTGGAATTTTTGGGGCATTTTCAAGGAGCTCCAGTGGACATATAATTGTTGAGTGTGAGGTTGTTGTTTTTTAGGCACTTAGAATGTGCCCAAGACCATGTATGGACCTTTATACCACCTCCAAAAGTTTCATCTTCTTCAATCAACAAGTACTTAAAGAGATGCAAAAAATAAGAACAAAGAGTGTTAATTGACATCTTTAGTCATTTAATTTGACTTTTGATTGGTGATTGCATGGATGGAAGGGAAACTATTGCTTAGAGTTGTTTTGCTAGTCCCAAACAACAATTGAAAGTTGAATTTGACCAATTCTCACGTCATTAAGTGCAATAGGAAGATCATTTTGGGACAAAAATTTGAGTTCAACAAGAAGATCATTTTGGGACAGAGGGAGTACTATTTAGAACCCCCCAAAACAAATTTTGAGCTGAAATTTGGATGAGATGGTCTTCTAGTAGACTTGTAGCTATTCACATAAGGAATTTTAAAATTTTTTTGTGGTGTGGAAGTCTACAAAGTGAGCTTCTTTCTACTTGCATTTTGTAACATATAAAATATTATTTTGGTGATTTTTTTGGTGAATGACCATCTCCATAGGGTTGTTGCGAATGGCCAGTTTGATTTTTTGTATTTATTTATTTTTACTATTTTTCCTTAATTAAAACATCAAGGTATGTCTTTTTTTGAGACTTAGCACTTTTCTAGTTCTCCTACTTTGAGAATTTTTCTATGCAATTCCTTCCATGGGTATCTTCATCTTAAAGGTATATACATTAGTCACATTTTTTTCATTTAAAAAAAATTAATTTTCTAATTTTAAAGTACTCCCAAAAAAATCAGCAAAATGCAACAAAATTGACAAGTGTTTCTTGCAATCACCCCTTCACACTAGGCTATTGCCTTCTTGAAAGATCCATTACCTCACTATGACAACATGTCATCTAGTCCGTTCATGTTATTCAATAGCTTGGATGGATCTTGATGCAAGTGCGGGCTCTTTGCAATAGTGTACCCCATGGACATTGTATTCCATGTTGCTTTAGAGACATCAATTTGCATTGTCTTGATGATGAGGGTGCATGAGCGGAAGTACATTGATGATGGGAGGTTCATGTTGTTCCTTAGGCTAGTCTCGACTACTATTTTTTCCAGCCTCCGAATATATGTGCAAAGATTGAATTTCCACCGCCAAAGTTTGGGGAGTTGGAAATGGAGTCCCCAAATGTTCAATTGGATGTCATCGATAGCGTGGAGAGTAGCATAGCCTTGGTTAATTCTTCTTTGAACTCTTCCTTGAAGTAGCTATTGTTTCCAAAGAGTTTGCAACTCCTTTCATGAGTCTTATGCAAGTACATTCCTCACGGACTGCATTTTAAAATAAACATAAAATTATGCAACAAACTTCACTTCACTGCAAGAAAGATACATCAGTCGCAATTGAGCATTTCTAAGAACCTCTTCAGCACTTTTCTTGGCTAACAATATTTCAGTTTACTCCCCAAAAAAACCCAGAGAAAGTCATCCTCAATGATGTCTCCACCTGTATGCCAGGACCAGGAAATGGGTTTGTACTTCCTATCCTCCCTGCAAGCGCGACAACCAAAGCCAAGGCTTTCAGTCCTGCTCCCTTTTGTTTGAAGCAAAATGAGAACATTGGAGTGCAAAGCGACCAATGCCAGTGTGCACGAGGAGTCCACCGCAGTAACTAGTACCGCTTTCAGTGCTTGCAATTAAGCAAAAGCCTCGGTCTTTGTTGACCATGTTGGTGGGATATCGATCGTTCTGGCAGCACTGGCAGAGGCAGAGCTTTCAATTGATTGGAATGTCGAAAGTAAGAAAAAGGCCCTTTGCATCAGATTCAAAGGAGGGGTCTTTTGGCGTCAAGCTAGGGTGTAGCGTAGCTTGATTTCCACATGCCCATAACGGCAGCAGGCCTCACCGCATGGGCCTCGGGATCCAAGCTCTCGTACGACTGGAGCTGGGTGCCCCCATGCCAAGACTTCTTTCGTACTAGTGGCTGCTGGCTTGCGAAATGATGAGCCTTCCTTCTCAAGTTGACGGACTTTGCCCTTGCACCACCAAAGCAATCGTTGCCACCAGATTTGTGGGCTTGTCGGATTTCAGGGACCTTCATATATGACAAACTGGACACTGAGTCTATGATAAGGCTACAACGACTCGGCTGGGCTGTGCAGGCTTTAATTTGATTTTTATAAAAAGAAACGAAGGGAGGGTCTACCACTCTCCCGGCTTAATTTCAGGAGAGATATGGAGCCGCTCTCAAGTACTTTGCATGTGTAGTAGCTCCCAGCCAAAAAAGACAGCATGAGTACCAACGACTTGGAGATTTTCAAACTGCATGAATCAGGCGTTGCAAGGGCGTGAATACCGACAAAGAGAAGACAAAGCACTGGCTGTGAAAAGTCAGCAATTTTGGAACCACCCGAGGGACAGTGAGAAACGTTGTCACTTCGACCTGTAGGCTTGTGATTTCCTTGAAAATTCAGCATGTACAAGATTGTTCCCTTAAAGAATTCGGAGCTAAAACAAAATTAGGTGTAATTGCCTAACAAAACTGCATGTGCGATGCCGTGATCATCCTTGATGATTGATGATACTAGTGAACTGTCTACTAACATAATGCCAGACCTGCCTTTTCCCACTCGGATGAAAGGGCCTTTCCAACTCAGTGGAATTGTTTTTTGGTCACAAAAAATTCCCTGTTTCATCCGTAGTAGGATGGAGACAAGCGAACTTGGATTTGATTTGGGGTTGCTACCAGTCGTTGATATTTGAAGGGTCAGAATCTCACCGCGTTCCGTGTGAATCTCCGGTCTCCCTGTGTCTGCTTCACCCATCTCAATACGGCTGCAATTGCTGCAGAATTATTGAAAATCCTGCAAGGCACAACATGCAGTGGACTTAGCGTCACTGTTTTTGCATTGAACACTTCCCACAAGAAGCTCTGTCTTGCCAAGATGTGAAGCGACAACCAAGTTAAGTTTTGAACTTAGATCATTGCCCAGCTTGAAAGTTTGCTATCTCGATCATTATTAACATGTCACTTTGGAGCCACATGAGCGCCTCCTCACTATACTTAAGATGGTCGACTTCATAAAAATGGTATGTTTCAAAGTTCCAAAATTGTGACGTTCAAGTGCCAAGAGCTTTGAAACTAGGACTTCTAAGGTAAAACAGCCCATTACAGACCAAATGGGGGTTTGTCTCTTGTCATTTCTGAAATTTTAAAAAAAAATTCCAGAGAAAGTCAAGTGACAAAAATGGCGAGAGCATTTGAAACTATATATTTTTTTTGACGAAGTGAGAATTTGTTATGAATTCTTGAAGTGTTCAACCCATCACAGCCTAAAAGAGTGTATAGACTACCCCAAAACCAACCAAAACTGATCCATAACACTCATCTTACTCACCTATTGCAGTCACAATATTTTCTAACATAGAAGACCTAAAAAAGTCACTTCCTACAATGAACTAACACTAAAAAACTGAAAGTTCCCATTGTGGTCACTAATTACTCCATTCCAGTTAGCTAAGACATTGAATGTGGCCCAAATCTCAATCACTAAAAGAAAACCATAATGGGGTCATTCTTAGGAGTCCACAATGGATAAAAGGTCCGTAATGGGCTGTTTTACCTTATGTGCCACGGGCTTTAAAAACTAGTATTGATACAGAAGTGTGGATTCGGTCAAACTGCTGAAACTACACCGATTTCACTGAAATCCGTCATTTTAACAAATCTGAGGTTTAAGTTTATCACTTGCAATAAATCCTTTCTTTCTAAATTGAACATTTGAAAGCAAGCCCAAGGAACATTAATATTGTATTTTTGCCCTTTAGAGTGTTTGTAAATTGATCCCTGTTTAGAACCCAAAGATTATATATGTCATTATTTTAGGTCAAGTTTCATGTATTTAGGCCCAGTTTCATGCAGACAACGAAGTGAAAATGCTCATGAGGAATCATTGCTTCAATTCTAATTCCAAGTTGACCGAAACTCCATCCTTACCTATTCTTAACCTCGTAGTATTTCAGCAATTTGGCTTCCCTGTAGCTAGCGTCTTTCCGTTCATCACTCCCACTCAATTCAGAGGGGTAACCTGGCCGTCGCCAGTATTCTTTCCGTAAAGTTTTCAATATCTGGTCCTGCACAGGAATTCAAACAACGAGCTCCTGTAGTCAGTTCAACTTCCCAATCAATGCAATATGTTCTGCATCAGATACAACGATTACTGCTTCAGCTCGTCGACATGTTTCAAAGTACTTCAATATCAAATTTCTTAAATTTGGCACCTCCTTAAAGAGTTAGTAAGCTGGTAGCAAGAAAAAGAAAACTCCTCAGATCTCTACAGGTCCTAATTTCATTTCATTTAGAGCCAAGAGCTAACGTAAATAGCATCTAAGAGTGACCTACAATCTTGCCTAAAATGTGCAGGCTCCATACACGAGAGCCTAGTTAAGTACACCTATTTTCAACTCTGCGAGAATTCATAGTTTATTCATGCAGAATCTAAAAGATGCATTCTAAAGGAATCTAGAATCCCCTTGCCAACAAGACCCAACAGAAGCTTTAATAGCTCATTAGTAGGAACTATGTTCATACCCTTATTTGGACACATTTAAGGTGTAGTTAGTACAATGTTGGCAATTATAAACGCCAATAGAAAGAATTTTGATCATCACTACTTCAGAGGAAGTGTTGCCGACAGCGGACATGAAAATTCCAATCCCTTACCGTTGGCTGAGAAGCGTCAATCCAGTGGAATTGCTTGACGTCATTATGGTGATCACTCCGGAACCATGTGAGTTGTTTTTTCACGAGGCTTCTGCCAGAGCCAAAAAAAAATCCAATAAATTTGCTGCCCAAAGTGAAAGCCCATCAAGTAGAAAATACAGTAGTAGAAACAGATTCCAGGTTGGATCATTCGAGGGAACTTGAAACCTGGCAGGCTAAGAAAATTCAGATGAAGTAAGTTACTTGATTTCCAAGCTCACACCTTGACACGCGTTGAAAAGCTGAAAGGAAAACCAGGAACTTCTCCGCTGTGATCATGCCCCCGGCTTTGCGGCACTCCAACAGAAACTCCATTGCCTGTTTCATCTCCCACGAATTTTTTAAAATTTTTGCACCGTTCAAGGCATTATGTCCAATAATGCTCTCTATCGACTCTTGCCATTTCTAGAACTTGGCATGTTATTTCTCATATGTGACAACAGTCTACTTTCACATTACCTACAACATTTTTGATTCAATAGGAGAACTTGACATTATGTTTCAGATGGACTTATCCAGCCAGACTGCCAAAGTTTATCAAGTCCAAAGCTCCCAACACTAAGTGCAAGATTTCAGTGGTGCTTACTTCTTGGTAGCCAATGCCACGTGATGCGGAACTTGTGCCGGGCATTATTCCGAGATCCAGGAGACATGATGCTTCATGAAGCAGTCCAATTGGATCTGTCATCACCCCAAAACATAATTCTACATCAATTTGCTGATAAAATGGTGGATTTCAGTGAAATTGGCACAGTTTCAATCGTTGTATTGAACACTCAGATCTAAGGTGAGCCATTCTACTTGCACCACAATTCAGTTGAGCCTATCTGTGCCATTAAGTAAGTAGCATAGTGCACATTTCAAAATTTGAATTGTGCACTACTCATACATAATGGCACAAGTAGGATGACTTGGACCTCGTTCTTCAAACTTTTGACACTTGAACATCATAATCGTGGCACTTCAAAGTACCACCATTTTTATATCAAACATGACCATGAGAGAATTGAATCAATTGACACCAGCACCAGTGAAAACCTCGTTTGCGTGAACCTGTAGAGAGAAATAACCATGAAAAGACTTGCTACAAGTCTAATTGCTCATGTGACACGACACTCAAAAATGTAATCTAAGTTAAACCCTACCTGCAATCATTTGTTCGCAGCGAAGATCGATCCAGCGATACAATTCGGCGCGGTGCTGGTACAAGAAATAGCATTGGAAGTCATAGTCGCAATCCCACTCGGAGCCTTCCATGTGGTGCGTGTAGTTGTCGGGTTCCCATGGTTGCCCAGAGACCTGCAACTCCATCTAGGAAAATTAACTCCCGACTGGGTTTTTAATGGGTTTCTGGCAGTTTTGAGAAGGTCAGACGAGGACTTTCTTTTGCCTGATTACTTTCAATTTACAAATTCCCGCGAGCAGTGTTCTTCACTGATTCTGGTGATATCAAATTTGTTTGCTCCTGTATTGTATTTTGAAAAGAACGGTGACCATTAAAAGGGAAAAGGAACATCAGTCTGGCCTGTATTGTATTTTTCACAATGTGATCAATCAAATGGTTGTATTAAAACAGTGAATTCTTGGTTCTTTATGGGGATAATAACCAGGGTCGTTCATCATACTTCAGTTTGCAGGTTTAACATATCCCTGAAATTGACTGTAAAGTACGGAAAATGTGTGATAATGAATAACAATGGCTTCACAGTAACTTAAGCCAAGCCATTTACAGAGGCATTCAGAAGTTAATGCCTAAAAATATAAATTTGTTAGAACGTACTTATGAAGTGATATATTATTTTGTAAAATTCGAAACCTATAAACGAAAGTCACAAAACATTTTACTAACTATGTACAGATCTATGTACCTTACATGTTGAAGGCTGACTCCAAAGAAGACAAATAAGTTATAGTCATCATAAGGGGGCAAATCTTATTCTATGTTATTAAACAAATTCAACTTTGGAGCCTATTTATATACGCGTCGTAAACCTCTTGAAACTGACAAATTCTTTTTCTTTTCTTTTTTTGACACTAATGAAGGAACCTGTGTATGAAACCTGACAGTTTACAGTTTCAGAGGTTTAGTCTTCAAAACTTTGACAATTTAGAAGATATTTAAATGACCAAAATCATTCATTTCGTCAAATTGCAGTAATTCGAATTTATCACCAAAGCTCAATGTAGGATTTCGTGTTTCATACTAGTGTACAGTGTCCCAATTTCAAATTATACTGATTTTCTCTACCAGTGAGGGGGGGAAATTAGCATCACCTTGAAAGTTAGTGTCACCACAGAAAGTTTATTTTTGTGTAAATTGATAGATACGGTAATATTTCAACCTACACTAATTCAAAATAGTTTGACTTTGGACAGTTTCCCCCCGAGGGTTTCCCTGTCAACTTCCAGGAGATGACATTTTCTTTTCCAATAGAGGAAACTATCATAAAAAACGGACCAGGGTCGAAAGCAATGGACGTGGGTAAGAACTAACCTGTAGCACTTGGAGCGCGCGGCGCAGTCGGAACCAGTCATTGCGGACCAGTGTGCGCGCGGTGACCGAGTCGCCTGCTTGCGCCAGCATGTGTACCGCTATGTCCCACCCGTCCGGCTGACTGTCAAAGCGACGGAATTCGGCTTCAATGGCGGCACTCACTGTCGGAGAGGCACTCAAGGGTGACGCGGCAGCCGCTTGGCTCCTCCCACTCATGTACCTGGGCCAGATATTTCAACCGCAGATGTAATGGTAAGCCACACCTAGGCCACAACACGTACGTCGAAGTGCTTGAGTGCCCAGTCACACAGGTCTAGAAGCTGAACTGCTAAAGTGAGGAAATTGATTTCAAAGTTCTTGTCATCGAAACGAGGTGTGTGCACCCAGAATTTTAGTGCCACTTGAATGAAAAGAATGCCCTATGTTGAGAATTCGGGTGCGTATACCTTAAGACGGACTGATCTTTCAGTGCAAATCTAGTTTTTCAAATTTTCTGGCAGTCTAGTCTCCAAACACCAACTAGCCCGGCTGGAGACACACCAAATTAGGATGTAGAATCGGGATCCCAGAATTCACAGAGAGTCAGAGACCCCTAGATGTCTCCTGCTCAAGATGCTTCTAGGAGGGACATCTTGCAGCGGTTTTCCCGATTCTACATCTGTCCATGGATTGGAAGGCTATGTGGCCCTGGCATGAGCTGGTATTTGGCAATAACTTCGTGGTCACTTCCCTTGTTGGGAGCTCTCATAGATGGACATAACTTGCCGTGTCCTACACTGGCATTCTTCAAAGACTCTACCAACGTTGGAGATTGTCCTTCATCTCAAATCCAATCTTTCGACTGATCTTAATGTTTTGTGATTTGAAACTCATCTTCATGTTGCAAATGGTGGAGGCTCATTTGACTCTGAATAGAAAATGGGGTATTAGGATACCGTTGCTCCTTCTGTTGGTGCGTTTCACACTTGTCACTTTCAATGTTGAACTGAAAACTCTATTCAAAGAGCCGAGGACGCTGACTCTTGAAAGTGTGAAACCCACCACTAGTCTTCTTATCGCACTAAACATTGGAAACAATCAAATTTTGAGTATTCTGCCTCCTACACTAAGTAGCCTGAGACCCGCTAAAGAAAGGTACGGTGGTGGGAGCGTACGTACCAGCGCAGGTAATTGCATGTGCCGCCTACAACGATGGGAACGCGGTTGCGAGCCAGCACGAGCTCCGTGGCGGCTCTCGCATCTTTGCAAAACCGGCTCGCTGAGTACTCTGCCCCAATGAAACAAAAATCAGCTAGTCTCTCGTAAGAAATCCATCGCAGTAAGAAATCCATCCTTCACAGTTATATCCCACAATGTTCATTTTGTTCTTTCATGGGCCTCAAAATTGGTAGATTATCAATGCAATGCATCGAAAGCCCTCACATTCATCAACGTACACTCTTACCACCTGGCACAGTTCAAATTTGTGAAAAATGTGGCAAGTGTGCAGGATACTCTGGAATATCATTTTAGGGAGGTTTTGTCATTTATGTGTAAAATACCACAGGTGGTAACTGGCCACAAACCTTCAGTGGGAGAGACCATGTCAAGCAGGTGGTGGTGCACGCCCTGCGAGAGAGCAAAATATTACCAAAGGTAAGAATAAGGATTGGTGACGAACAGTGAACTCTGTTATGAACACTGTCAGGGTGGAAGATGGCGAACAATGCTGAAAGTGCGGTGTTGTGTCAGTAAGGAGTTGTGGACGGCGTTCGAAATTTGTTCCTTATTTTATGCATGACGGTTTCATGCAAAAAATCGATGTCTTAAAAAAGGTGTGACAAGCCTACGTCACAGGTCTCTGTCAACCCGGGCTCTCTAAACAAAGATAAATTAAAAAACAGCAATTTGTTGGCGGGGTTCGTGTGCAGTGTCAGGGTGACGCCTAGTAACTACCCCTGCAGAGATTACAAAAATAGATCAGTACAGACATTGCAACCAATCGCTAACTGAACCCACCTCGCGTTGATGCAAAGGCGTTTTGGCACTTCCCACGTTCATGCCTGTGTACACCTGCGATTCAAGTGATTTCAACTCAATAAGCACACCTGCAGTGAAGGATTCAGTGCGCTAGCTCTTCCTCTTTCTGCTCACTCTCAACGAGACAGAAAATTTCTAGCATACATGTACAGCAACTCCACTCGAAGGGAACCTCGTCATCTTCAGCAGTGCTCCAACAGAAATACCATTCAGGTTCCAGAAGAGGAAAAAACAACGACGGTTCGTACACTACTTCGACGAAGATTGCAAAGCTATTTTCGAAGGATCCAGCATTGACGTCGAAACGGTATCAATTCAAACTCTTTGGACACCGAATCAAGATAATCGAGTCTACGGGAAATGCCAACCGATTTCGTTGTAACGGCAGTGACAACAAAATTTCATTCTTGCGAATCAGTTGAGTGAGTCGCAAGAAAAGGCGCTCTCACTACGAGGAAAACAGACAACAATAATTCCGTAACAGACACAAACTGCTCTAAGAAACTCATTGTAATTGGGCTGAAAATTCGAGCAAGAGAGGCAAGTGCACAGATCGAACTGGAAACAAAATCTGGAGGAAGGGAAGGGAAGGGAAGGGACTGATTAATTGGCAGACACTTACGAAACAAATTTTTTAAAAACGAAAGGAGTTGTACTGAACATTCGAACCTGAATGGAGTCGGCACTGATGATCTCGCCGTCGAGCTGCTTGGCCAACGCTATCGCCACGCGCGACTTGCCGACGGCCGTGGGACCTGCGATGACGACGACGCGACCCTTGTGCAAGCTCTTCGCCGACCTGCTGCTCACGTCCAAATTGTCCAACCGGCTGGCAAAGTCCAAGCACCCCACTTTACCATTCTTCCCAGCTACCGACGGCGACTCCCCGTCCGTCAAAAGCTCTAGCGCTTGCTGTCGACTGGCCAACTTCGCGCGCACTCCCACTAGTGCCACCGGTACCGCCCGCGTCACACAAACCTCGACATGGCAGCATTGCAGCTGCCACGAACCCAGTCTACCACCACCAGCCACCAATTCACCTCCGCGACTGCTGGACAAACTCGCCGCACTACTCCAGCCTGAGGGCTGAGTCCACATGAATCCCGACATGAATCCCACCGCGAATATTCCAACGTGAATCTAAACGTGAATCTCGACGTGAATGCCAGCCGTGAGTCCTCAGTCGGATTGAGCTCCCACTCGATCGATCAGTGAACACGCAAACTCGCAAACTCGCTACTCACAACGATTGACACTCCTCGTGTGTATACGTTCTAGTGTTGATCGAAGTTTGGCGCCTGTGCAGATCTTCTCACTCTATACTACAGTAGGTGACTACCAGTGAGTCCTTTGTATATATTGTGGCGCTTGTCACTTCTCATCGCTCTATGAAGAAGCTTCTTCGAGATTAGCGGTGGCGATTACCTGTCTTGTGATGATGCTCGTGGCGCGACGGCTCCTACAACGAAGAAACTTGTTGTCAGAGACAAACATTTTCTAACTCCGACTTCCAATATTTCGGGAGGAGCTGTGGTGGTGTCTTTTTATTTTATTTTACCGGATTTGAGCAACTTTTGTCATGTACCTTCCCCCTGTTTTCATTTACTTTTGGAATCTTTCTTCTTTTTTGGCACTGACGGAGGGATGAGATGCAATCTGTACCAGGAACGTGCACTGACAAAGGGTAGTGGATGTTTTGGTGCTGTGGAGGAAAGGGCTTGGTCTCCTTCTTGTAATTATGAATTCGTCCTTTCAATGCCAAATATAACACGAGGACATTCAGGGCTTGGTTTTATTTGGGGTTTGCAAGATGAGAGCAGACCTGAGAATGGAAGGATGAAAGGCATACCGATGTTCGTTGGGGACTTACTCCGTACTGGGAGGTTTGTTCGGGTACTTAGGGCCGGCTTCCTGCTTCCATGTGCAGTCGGGGATGGTGAAGTCCACCGATTTGCGGTGGAATAGGAGTGCAGTTTGTTTTGTTTTGTTTGACACAAATAAAGGAGACCTTTACTGCAAGAAATAGAAGTACAAGAACCCAACTGCAAGCGGCCTAGGACGAGAAAGAGAGCAAAATACAAGAGCCACACAGAAAGACTCATATAAATTGTCTCAAAGAGGCGGCGTTACGCCTCCAAGAGTTCACTTTTTCCAGAACTCCTATTCCACCGCTCATTGGTGGGCTTCACTGGACTCCGACTCCACATGGAAGTTGGTTCTTACTGGGGTTTTATTAGAGTTTTTGTTGTGGAGGAAAGGAATAGTGGGAGTAAGTAGGTTTTGTAGCTCCTACAAACATTGTCATTATGGCTAAACTTTAGAATCTTCCTTGTGACACATCCCTTTTACATGTTTATGGATATCTCATATTCAACTCTCTTGTTTAATTTGGTTTGAATATGCTATGTTTGAATAATATTGAAGGAAAGGTGTAACATAAAGCAAGATCAAGTCATCAAGTCATTGCAAGAAACACCGTCCGTTTTTTATAGCATTTTGCACAATATTCATAATTTTTTAGGGAGTATTGTATAATTAGAAAAAAGAAAATTTTAAATGTAAAAAATATGTTTAATGTTTACACCTTTTAGAAGAAGGTACCCTAGGAAGGAAAAGCATAGAAAAATTCTCGAAGTAGGAGAACTAGAAAAGTGCAAAATCTCATGAAAATAGGTACTTTCACGTTTTCATTTGTAAAAAATAGGAAATACAATTTTCAAAGAAACTAAAAATTGGTCATTTGGGAAGACTTCATGGTGAAGAGATTTCACCAAGAGAATGATCTTGAAACCATTTTCAATGTTCAAAATTGCGTGCACAAGGGAGCCCTATTTGCATGAACGAAGAGGACATAAAACAATGTTTTTTTAAGTGATCTTTGGTGGGCACATGCTTTCCTAGTGTGGGAATAGACCACAAAAATTTTGTCTCTATATCATTAATTTTGGGTACTCCCCAATACTAAAAAATCCTAAACCGCAAAGTGTAACAAATTAGCTAAATCAAAATTTAATTACAAATTGATTTTTGAATTTTTTTTTTTTAAAAGAAGGGATCTAATTACTATCAAGTTAGCCATATCCAATAAAATTTCAAGTTAATTGGGTTTATACTTCAAAAGTTATAGCATATAACAACTCCATCATTCCAAGTGTGATGCAAAATAGTATTGGTCTTTCTTGCAATCACCCCATCTAGAATTTAATGGTAGAAACATCATGATTGAATGCAATGGTGTAGCTAGAGAGAGAAACACCTCTTTTCTTTTAGGAATTGGCATCCATAAAGAGTTTGTTCAATCATGGTCCTATGACTTACTCAAAGGGCCTAGGCCAATTACTAATGAACTATATACCTCTATTAGAGGTTGGTAGATTCTTTGCAACGATATAATATTGAAAAGATACACCAATAGTCCATTTTCTTGCTCAGACAAACTTCAATTAAAATAGTAACTTGGTTTAACCTTGAAGGACCAAGGCCATTTTTCTATCTAAAACCACTCAAAACTACCATTTCTAATGCATTCACCCCAAAAAATCCCAAATAATATTTTTTTTGAAAATCTAACCATAGGATCTTGTACTTCACTTGTCTCAGAAAATGTGGTAAAAATTTCATGAATTCTGACCACACAAATTGAGAGATATTAGCATTCAAAGTTGGAAAAAGAAGTTTTTTTGAACGCTAGCCTGCAATTTCAGATGACTTTGACCACCTTTTGTTGAAATTTTTGCACTATGGACTTTGAATTTAAAAATTTTTGTGTTGAAGAATTGAGTTGATATTCTAGGAAAAAAAATTCAAAAGAAAAACTCTTGATTTTCTTTCTCTAAAAAATTGTTGAGTAGAAGTAGGTCCAAGATTACATGAAAAACTAAATCGTTAATAGCTCTAAGGTGGGATTGAAACACAATAATCCCAACGGTGAGATTGTTCTAGCAAACAAACTTAACCTTGTCAAACAACTTTTTTTTGAAAAATTGTGAAAATTGCATTGAGAAGTGAATCCTATAAGTTATTTTTTCAAGAAGATGCTCATATTGCCCCCAAAACAAGATTGTTCATAACTTTCACATCACTTATCTAAATTGAATGAATCAAAGCTTCAAATGTAGATAAAAATATAATCTATGAGAAAAAAAAATCAAAATTTTTTTCCTAAGTTTTTGTGGATTTGTTTTTCTACCCGGTGACATGTAAATTATGTTCAAGAGGGCATAACTTTTGCTCCTAAGCACTAATTGAAATTAAAAAAACTATATTCCCGCGAAGCTAATCAATCTTTCTATCTTGTGGGAAAGTTTCAAAAAAAATTACTAAAAATTGAGGTCATAGGAATGTGTCCAAAATCCATTTTGTCCCCTGAGGAGACAATGGTCATTTAGGGGTTAAAATACAATTGTCAAATGTTTAATTGTCAATTTTCTTATGTTCATTTTATTACATAATATTTGAAACTAACATTTAGACAAAAATGCTTGATCCATAGAGTAGTTGGTTCTTTTCAGCTCATGCCCTTCTGCGAACATTAAAGTCCAAAGTGCACACTTCCAAAAAGAAGGCCACATGTCGGAGCGTGTTTAAAATGTGCGTCTTTTCAGCCATTACGTTGATGCTTATTGGCACTCCACTGCACACAACTATAGATTCCGAGTGTGATGATTAAGCTTACAGTATATTTTCGGCAAACTAACTTACTTCTTAACTGAACTGTGTTACTGTGTAAGTTAATAAGTCCTCAAGTATCGAAGATATATTAGCCAGCCAGAGAATGAACTCAACTTAGATGAGTGGCTGCCTGGCTGGTGAGATAAGATACCGAGGACTTCGGTAACTTAACGAACTACCTCCAATCAGTTTTAAACCAGCTTATGGACCAGTGAATGCGGGCCTCGAAAGCAGAAAAGCGCTGCTCGCAGCAGCCCTACGGAGTAAGTTACAGTAGTTATTGGTACGTCCTACAGGAGGACTATTGGACTATTGCACCTGACCTAGACTTTGATGAAAGTCGAATGATCTGTACGACTGACGGACCTGCAGAGTTCCGTTCCTACTGAAATTAAGTTAAGCTTAGTTTCAGTTCAGTTTGAGAGTTGAGACTTCCCATTTCCCATTTTCAAAAAAATCATTTTCTTTTCTTAAGAATTTTTATACTGGAAAGAACTATCGGTACGGAAAACTAGGGTCGTTGAGACTTTTCAGTTCTCGTCTTTTTCCAGACTACGCCGCAATCCGCTCAGTGGCTCTCAGTCTCCACTTGTCGCGCCTGCCTCCTTAAGGTTAGCCTACTGTTTGGGCTTGGCTTTTGCGACCAAGGAACGCTAGCGGCACTGATGGCTTGCCAAGAACATTGAAGTTTGTCAATGATCACTCACCGCTGGAAATTGAAGCCGAACCCTGAAAAGACGGAGCCTATGACGGTGTCGTCAAACTTGGAAAAGGCACTCACTCTCTGTAGCCTCCGTTTCTTTGCTACTTATAAGTGAATTTTTTTTTGTGTGTGTGTATATTTTCAGAGATGAAATCACATGTCCAATGATTGTCAAAAAAGAAACCAATTTTTGGGGGGAAAATTTCAAATTACCATGAATTTTGGAAGAAAAAATGAAGAAAATTCATATGAAATACATTCATGTTCAAATAATAGACTATTTTCAGAATAGGAGTACATCATGTTGTAGAACATTGTGGGCTAATGAAGACAAAAGTCCCAAATGTAGGTTCTAAGTTTCTACATGTCTATTGTTTACATGGAAAATATGTAACCAAGGGTGGGTCAAAAAGCCAAAAAGAATAATTTCTTAGCACTTTCTATGTATAATTTTCAATGTACAAATTTATAGGTTAAATTAGGCCACAAGGATGCTTGATTTAGTGTTATTCTTTTCATATGTGTATTATACACAAAAGAATAGATGGGATTTTGATATTGTGCTTAAGTTGGGTCCTTATTTGTACATGGTAGACCCAAGACATGTTTGAAGTCACATTTCAATGGCACTACAAGATCCAAAAGTATTAGGATGTGAGCATTTGGAGGTCATGGACCTTGAACCATAGTGTGCCCCAAGTCGTGATTATCAACTCTCTATTACCGTAATGAGATTTTGAACATTCCATTTGACTTAGGACATAATGTGAACAAGCCATTAGAGAATCCTCCCAAAGACACATTTACATCAAAGGTGATGAAAAGTTAGAAAAAACATTTCAACCATGTAGGATGCAACTATATAGATTCCCCTTGAATGGACTGCTTTGAAGCACAAAATGCTTAAACTCTCATAGGTTGACTTAACGAACTCTTCAATTCCTAATGATCAATCTTGAAAGTTTATGTTGGCTTTGGATGGCTTATAAGCCCAAATATAGTTGGCAAAGAGTTGAGAGGGGGTGCTTTTGAATGTGTCTACCTTATGCTTAGCTTCAAATTAAATATGAGATTCATCACTAAAGATTCAATCACCATTATAAATAAGAGGTAGGAAGTTTTCCAAAACCGTATAATAAGATGATAGTGCCAAAATGGTTGAGATATGATACAATTGAGAATCTAAAGTTAACATTAGCATGCTCTTATACAACTTCATGCATTCTTTTGGAGTTTTTTTTTTTTTTTTTTTTATAAAAGTCCAATATTTGTAATATTCATCTTTAAATACTATAGATGTAATGATCAAGATTGCTCAAGATTTTAGACCAAAGATACTCAATCCAATAACATTCTAGAAGATGTTCAAGCCATGGCAATATACTAGATCCGTGTTTTTATAACCAAAAACAAATATTTTGTGGTATACTTGGAATCATTGCTGTGATGAAAAATCACATTTAAAGAATTAAAAACATTTTCCTCATTTTTGCCTGAATTTTTTTTTCAATAAGATTGTTATGTAATGTATTACAAGAGCCTTTGACTGTCATACAACCCCATATCACCACCAAACCTTACCATCGGTTGAAGTTGTCTCAAATCAAAAATGAAGTCAACATCAAGTAGATTTATTTAAACAAAATCAATTGACCATAATTTGTTTCATCATAGAAGATTATGTGCTTCCAATCGTCACTTGTTCAATGTTGGTGACGCTTAGCAAACACAAGTCAAATCTTCAATGTGTTGGAAGATCAACTTTGATTTCACCTACTCGACTTTTGAGCATTGCCATGGACATGTAAGGTTCTTTTAATTATTCATTTTTCCATACAAGGTTCTAAATGCATAAAAATGTGATTATTTTACACTCTTTTCTCAACAAGAATGAATAGTGGTGGTCTACAACAAAGATTACATGCAACATAGCTCTATGCACTTTACTAATATCATCACCTTTCAAGAGTACAAAAATTTCATTGTCAATATCTTTCTTGATGGCAAATTGGCAATCTAGAATAAATGCAAAGTTATCATCTCAAGTTAAAATTGCATGCACATAGTGCCAAAGAAACAATAAAGTGTTTACAATATCTATGATGAGGTTACACTTTTCTATCCATGGCTCTAAGTTCCTTATGATCTTTTTCTAAGCTCCTTGTGAGCCTTTTCCAACCTCCATATCAATATATTTATACAAACTAAAATCAAACTAAAGTCTTGGACCATCTCTTCATAACTAACAAAACATCTAAATTTTTCTTGTAATCTATCACCAAGATTGTTCAACCATGTACCTCCTTTAAAAAACTACCCATTGTAACTTCTAACTTTGAATATTAGATGGTAGTTCTTTGATGTTTATTATCAAACGTAATATTTAATCTTCAAAAGGCATGTAGGGACAAAAAAGATTATATATTCTCATAGAACTTAATCCTTGTATTTCTTTAGGGTTTTGAAATTCAAAATGTCTCAAAGCACTTTATGGAAATAATGTTACTATTCTCATCTTTTTCCATTTTTTTGATGGAACCAAGTTCCATGTGTTTTTGAGTTACTTTAAATTCTGATATGTCTTTCAAATAATAGGCCTTGATTGTAATTGCTTGATTAGTCAAACAATTAACATAGTTTGGATACCAATTAATCATCCATTAATTTATTCATTTGTGTCTAAGATTCTTGTTAAATTTGAAATAAAAAAATATCAATAATATAATTTGAAAAGCATTCTACTATTTTTTATAATTCTAATGTGAAAAAGATAACATTTTCTTTTAATCTTTAAAGAAAATTCTTAATTTTCATATCCCCAAACTTACTTGTTCATGGAAGTCGACTCCTTGATACACTTGGAATTCTAGTCAATGACATTAACCACCTTTTATTACAAGTTGTTCTAATGTCCATTGATTGGTGAACTTGCCAACTCAAACTCTACACAATTTCTATTCTTTTTGTTAATTTTTGAAAGATATTTTATGATTTTTTGGATAGTTTTTAAATATATAGGACAAAAGAATAAGTAATTACAATGCTTCCAAAATTTGTAGAGGACTTGCTTGTGGTTTAAATTAAATTTAGTTCAATTTACTTGTCTAGGAATGAAATGTACTCTCTCTGTCCGGAAATAAATCCAAGGTTTCCAAATATACTTGACCCAAATAAAATTTTTGATATGGTGTAAGAAATTGGCTCTCCACAACTTGATTAACAACAATTGAAGCTAGTTCAAACATCTTGAAGCAAGAGAATCCACAACTACTACAATATAGCAATTTGATCCCCGCAAAGGGAATCAAGATGCAAACTCTAACTGACCAAAGGTGATGGATTCAACCCACAAATTTACAACAATTGCTACTAACAAATCTCTTGTTGAGAATTTCGTGGAGTTGAATTGTAGGACATTATTGAATTGAATACACATGATGTTGTTGGACTTCACTATACTAGTGTTGGTAAGAGAATGATCCAAATTAATAGCACTATAATAATTCCCCCAAGGTGCGAAATTTGTCAATTTCCCTACTTGTTTCAACATGTGCCGCTTCACTATTGACTTCCACTCTTTCACACCTAGTGAGGTTTATTAGAAGCTATTGTTATTAAGTAATCTCTTGAAAATAAGAGTAGCTCACACATTAATCTAGCCATTTCCAAGAAACCCAAGATTTATTTCAAGATAGAGGAGTATCCCACTATCTATATCATTTAATGAATAAAAATATTAAGTAGAATTTATTAAACCCTTTCACTATCCTAGTGTAATAGGTCTTTAGGGATAGTTTTAAAGATTTAATTTTTCTAACTTACAACTTTTTTTGAAAAATTAGTTTCCCAATAATTATATCCATTTGGGTGATTGCAAGAAACACTTGTCCTATTTTTGGTCCTCTTGCCCTCGGACACATGGTTTTTGGGTCATAACTTCTATGTCGTAAGTCCATTTGTCTTGAAATTTGGAATGAAGGTACACATAAAAGTTTCACACATTCCCTAATTTTTTGGTTTAAAAAAATTAGTTTAGTATTTTTAAGGTGCCCCCGATTGGGTGTCTACCTTGGCCATTTTGGAGGGTTTTGGTCTGATGTTGTACCCCAAAATGCAAACTAGAAGCCACAAATTGGAGAAGCTAGAGGTATACTAGCATTCCAATGACGGATGAAGAATTTTTGCAAAACACCTTTGTGTGAGGCATCTACATGGGGCCAAAGTGGTCGTTGTTCACTCGCATTTTTTAGGCAGGAGAATTTTTTCCTTGAAGAAATTTTTGGTGCAATGTGAGAGCGGGCTTGTCTACAAAAATGGCTATTTTATGGAATTTTTTTGGAATTTTTTTTTAAATTAATAAAAATGAAAAAGTCCATAGACCTCTTTTTTGCTATTTTTTGCTCCCAATGGCTTCTATAGTACTACATAGTAGTGTATAGTACTACATACTAGTGTATAGTACTACATACTAGTGTATAGTATTACATACTAGTGTATAGTACTACATACTAGTGTGTAGTATTGAATCAACAGTTTAGATCTACGGGTGTCTCCAATCAATGGTTGAGATTTGCAAGTGCTTGTTGACACACAAAACTGATAGTAGTTTGTAGTACTACCAGTCCTACAACTAGAAATCGTTTTTTTGAGCCATAAACGTGAAGTGTTTCATACAATCATCCATTTGTATAATTTTTTTGCAGACCCCTACTATCTGTCTGATTATTTTCATTAAATTTTCATTTTTCTCAAACATCAAATTTGATATTGAAATTGAATATCTAGTGCCAAAATTTTATAGTGAGATGCTTGGACATACTACAAGTCATGATTGGAGAGCTTCAATTACTTCAAACTGAAGTAAGTGTTTGTATTGCATTGAATTGGTCTATTGATAAACCTAAAAAGCTTCAATTCTTCCCATTGCTATCTTAGCTATTAGCAATTGGAATAAACAAAAGAACTTTTTTGCACGCATTTAGTTTATTGCAAGCATAAAATGGATTTCAAATTTTTGCATTTTGGCTTGGCATGACACCATATTTATAGGCATAGCCCACTCGAGAGTCCTTCCCCAAATCGTTGAGATAAGCAATCATGACCATACCAAGCAAAGTTGAGTGATATTTGTGTAATCATTTGATATCCACATTACACATAGAATGCATGGACCTAACAATCACTTTATGTCGGTTGCCACATCACAAAATTTAGGAATGACCACCATCAAACATTGTCCATTCTTTATGTTGGTTGTCATGTCACGAAATTCATGAATGACCACCATCAAACATTGTCCATTCTTTATGTTGGTTGTCATGTCACGAAATTCATGAATGACCACCATTAGACATTATCCATACCCAAGTGCTAGCTAGTAGAATGAAGAAGGTTCTGGTGCACCAAGCTCCACCGAGCTCCTTTGCCCACAGCATGGTTTCAAAGGCCCTTATGAGCATGCACCAAATCTAGCGGACGTATCCCATATTGTTGTTTTTTAAATCCATTTTTGAGCCATGATTGATTTCTCTATTATCAATTGAAAAGTGAAAAATACACATATCACACTGATTTGTTCCTATGAAAGAATTTTCAAAAAGCCAAAGCCATGCCCCCCCCCCCCTTTTCAGTTGGTCTTCTACAAAAGAAAAAACACCCTTTCCTTTCCTTTCCACTAATTGATCAATTCCATTTCCAACAAAGTCAAAGGACCTACTGAAATCCCGAGCGTCAGTGACCTCATGAGTGATATCGTGATATTGTGATATTGTGATATTGTGATATTGTGATATTGTGATATTGTGATAATGTGATATCAGGGTATTCCTTTTTCATGGGTAATTATTGCAGGTATGAGATATGACCAATTGTAAGCTACGTGGCTAGTTCAGCGAGTAGTATAGAGAACATAAGGGACAAATTAAAAGGGAGGAATTCAAAGCATACAAACAAATCGTACTCCAAACAGACAAATATTTTGCAGCATGCCAGTCCGTAGAGAATGTGCAAAACTTTCACTCATCAGCAGCACCAGAAGAATGTTGTGAGTATGTGGATAACGTTGAATTGGATTTTTCTTGTCAATGCCCCCAAATGGACAAATGGCTAGCAACATCAAAGTACATAACTGAGTTGCAGATCTTTTGGGGGGGCCTTTTCTTTTTCCCTTTTTTAACCTTCAAAAGCAAAAAAGTGAAAGGAGACGGAGGAGGCGAGACGTGTCTCGTTCAGGGGATAGGTAGTAGCAGTGAGAATTTTTTTTAAACAGTTGCAGAACTCAATGAACTCAATGACTTGCCATGAATCAATGGAACCTGAATGATATAATACTGTCCATTTCAAGCCTTTGAGTGTAAAGACCTTCTTTTTCAATATCAGTTAGCAAAGTAACATGTTTGATGTGCTTTTGAAAATGATTGCTATCATGTACAATCAACAAACTTTTTTTATTTTATTTTTCCATAACAACCACTATAAGAGCTAGGCCTGTTTACACATACAAAAATGGGTTTCATGCCAAAAATAGACATTGAAAAGATGATGGGCTTGCCTCGGTTTAGACCCCCACCACAAATCTGGCCAGTGTGCAAAAGTCACCGTCCTCTACAAAAACAGCCTTCCAAACACCATCATGCCATCCGTGCTAGCTTCTTCAAATTCACTATTGTCATGACTGTCTTCAATGTCATGATCTTGGTTGTCGGGCCAGCATTCATTTTCCATCCTCCCTCCAAGCCGCAGTCCCAACTTGAGCTCCCAGCCAGCTGGTTTCAGAACAGGCTTTCATCATCAAAGATGAATGACAGACTGACGGATGGATGAAAAAAATTCAAATGATTGGGTCAATCCTCCTTCCACCGGCTGGGGTGGATTGATCCCCCTTGCTCGTCCCCAAGTAAAAACCCTGAAATTTTTTATTTCTCGCACATGATAAAATTTGCAAATTTTGAATTCATATTTGCAATCAGAGGCTCCAAATTAACCAGGAGAGGTACAGAAGATAAATTAATGAAGCACAAAATAGGGGGTCTTTATTTTTACCTGCACTCCTGGAATGACTTGGGGGGATGAGCAAGGGGGTCAATCCACCCCGGCCCTTTCACCAGGCTCCCATGGTGAGAATGAGTTGGACCGACCTGTGGCATGGAGAAGGAGCAGTTGGAGCCCAATGCATACAAAACACTCACTGGATGCTCAAAACGAGGGAGATGGGCAGGCTTCCGTGTGGAGTCGGGGCCGGTGAAGTTCAACAGTCAACAGTGGACTGGGTGCCCTATTTTTCTGGAACTCCCTATCCACCGCTCATCAGTGAACTTCACCTGCCCCAACTCCACATCGAAGCCCACCCTAAGCCCTCAATAGGCTACACTGAATAGGGGTATTAAGGGGACCCATACTAATTAATTGACATTCCACACTAAATAAATATCTACCTTTATTGTACATCAGTAGTTATTGGAGTGTCCGGGTGATGTACATCATGTTTCAAACATCTACAATTTTCTAGAATCTGTCCCTTTAATTTTTTGGTCCCCTTAATACCCCTATTCAGTGTAGAAGTGAAGTAATTGTTTGTGCCTACACATTAATTCAATTAGTGCAAAAGTTTGAATAGTGTGAGATCCTTCAAACTAATTTAACTCCTAAACACTAAGGCAGACGTTTTTCGTCCGATGAATGACAAGGAATTCTCGTGTATAGGACAGAAGTGAACCTATTCATTGTCGGAATTAGGGGTGAAAAGGGAAGATCTTCAATAGTAGTTTGACTACCAATGAGTATTTTTGATTTTTTTAAAGTAGATGATGTCACACGGTTCCAAAATGCTTGATTTCCACGGTCACCAGCCCAACGTTCAAGGATTGTATGAATGTCGTATATTTATTTTGGACATTTAGATGAAGTTTAGATGAAAATTAGGTGCACATAGATGCATATGGATGAAATTTGGATGATTATAGCATTATTTTAGATAGAATGAAAATAGTGTAGACCAAACTATATTGCTTCTATTTAAATATGATAAACTTTTAAATAAGTATTACTTGCTAATTTTTATAATTCCCAAATTAGTATGAGGTAATTTTATTACTCCAAGGCTCACTAATTGGACTAAGTTGTTTTATAAGTACATATATTTAAAATTCAATAAATAAAATAACATTTATTTATTGAAAGGTCAAAGCCTTCTAGCTTTATAAACAATATTTTATACATGATTTATCTCATGTAGCATCTAAATCAAACATCTTTTTTAGGAAACATTAAACTTCTCCCTACAATGGATGTAAACCCCTTCCAAGAAATTGGATAACAAAATAAAAATCTTTCCAATAGACTATCCTTCATATCCCAAAAATTCATTGTCAAAAGTATTACATCTTTTCCTTTTTCAAAAAAACATTTGAATATTCCCTGATGCTCATTGCTTACAAATCTATATTCTTGTAATTTGAGCTATTGTTGAATTCTACTTGCAGAGCTTTGGAGATTCATCTTGTAATTGAATGATGGTGAAAAACAATTCAACATATTTTTTTTTAACAAATTTATGATTTTTTCACTTCAACTTTTTAGAATAAAGAATCTTCTATCCATTTAAGCGAGGCAACCCATTCTTGATCACCACCCCCTTTTGGCAATATAGAGTAATCTCTTTCCGCACAAGAAGAGATGATAGTGATTAATTACAATATAGTTCCACGTGCAGCTATGGTACATTGTGATTGTTTTACAATACTTTCAATCCTTGGTGGATTTTGCAACCTACCTTTGTGGGAAACACAAAAGGTCCACATGACTAGAGTGGGAGGAACGAAATCTTCCACTCAAAAATTCATAGTAATTATGTTTTGAAAAATAAAAATTCAGAAAATTATGGAAACCTTCCCAGCTCTATTTTTGCACTTTGAAAAATTTCCCCCCCAAGAAACTCGCCGTCCAGATAGGTGTAACCTCTTAAGTGGTTGGAAATGGGTTACCTCCATTAGTTCATTAAAATTACTAGTATTTAAATTTGTCTTTATACTTACTTTTCTAACTCTGCTATCCACTTTGTAGATAAGCATAGTTTTATTTTTTTAGATGAATTATAAACTAGATCATGTTAATTGGCTATTTGGGATGTTCTACAAATGAATCACTCTAAGAATAGATCAATACAATCGATAATCAATTTTATAGAGTAAGATAAAAGAATGAATGGTAATTTAATTCAAAAATATTTCCTACATAATTAATAAGATTTTTGAATAGTTTGTAGTTTCTAATTTTAGCCAATCATTTTGAATTTGACATCTTAATGATAAATCATGTAATTTTGGTGACTTTCCATAGTCTTAGCTTATGATTTAATCCTTGAGAAATAGGCCAAGTCCCTTGGGCTTGGTTTCAAGTGAATCTTTGACATAAGAAGCTCTAGGATTTTTTAGAAATGTTCCATTCTACTAGACCCACTTCAATAGTATATAAGGCTCGTCATTCACCATTTTGGGCTAAAAAGTCAAAATACTATTCATTGATAAATTTTGAATGCCCTAACCGCACAAACCTTGAACAAGGAACAAGATCCATGCCCTAATTTAAAGAGATTTTTTATTCCCCCCTAGATTGCTTGCTAAGCCATCAAATGTTGTTTAAGGATTAATTTGAAATAAATCATAAAATATATATAACTTCTATACTATAGGTCATTAAATTTATGAATAATATCCTATTTCTTAGGAATTTATTCTACTTAGTTATATACTTTATTTATCAAAACATTGACATGAACAAACTAAAATTTGAAATGAAACTTGTACACTTTGAATTATACAAAAAAATTCAGTGCAAATTTCAAAATCCAAATCACATGTAAGTGAAACTTCAAATACAAATGTGAAAGAAATTTTGGATAAATAAAAAATTTGGCTCATAAGAGTCTTGTGGAAAGGTTTAAAAAAAATAGTGAATACGCCAATTCTTGGGTAACTTTTATTACTATATACATTACCAAGTTTTCCACTACCTATAACAAGCTCTAGTAATGCATTAAATTAAAGGAAACAAAGAAAACTCAATTGCATACATTAGAAATAAAGGTTTTGATTTTCATTTGAATTTCGTGGTTAGGTCTACATCTCCACTCAAGGGATCACTTCAATTTCAAGAATAGTTAAAAAAACTAACTTACTCTTAGCTTAACACAAGACTAATCACAACTTTACAAGAATCTCTACCTAGTAAAAATGTATAATTTTTGTATGTCTCTTTTATGTGATCATTAGTGCAATCCTCCATATAATATTTCTTGATTAAAGATAAGAAAATCCCCATTAAAATATCCAAAGATGTTATTGTTTCTATAACCATATATAACTATTTTATTAAAAAAAATAGATGAGTTCTTAAAATTGAAGAGTATAACACAATACAATGAGCACTACAATTGGTTTTATCACATGTCTCATTTTCAATTGGGCTTGTAACCTTCTCACTTTTATGTCACTATCTCCACAATCACATGATAACAATTACTCCAGATCCAAGTCAATAGCTATTTTGAATGATGAGCCCCAACTTGTGACTATTGCTTTAACATATGTCATATTTCTTTCACCTTCATAACTTGAGATTTCAAGCAATTGCGCACCATTGCTAAATAAAACTCTTCATACAATGATCTAAGGTGAAAACATCCAAAACTATTTGTGACCCATTCCTAACATGTAGACAATTGAAAGTCTCCCCCAAAGTGAAATTAAACCATTCCCATACTTAATTGTGCGTAGTTGCCTGGTGATTCTTTAGATTTTGGTTTTATAATTGAGCTATGTGACAGTTTCAATGGCCTAGGGAGCTTCCACTTTGAAAATTCATAGTAATTATATGTCCTAAAAAAATGATTATAAATTGATGATTTTCAATCACTAATTCTATGAAAATGTTATTTCTTGAAAAAGGTGCCTCCAACAAACTATGCTTACTTGCTTATTTTGATGTTTTTGGCTATCATTCCATTTTCAATTTTTTTTCAAATTTATTGCTCATCTCCACCATCAATTGTATTCTGGAAATAAAAATGAATCGTGAACCATGTTATTCACTCTTGTTCAAAAAGCCCTCAAAACAACTAAGGTAGTTTGCTCTTAAAGCGACCATTTAAGGGCTGGTCGGCCTTTTCAATGGTTCTTAGATGCACGGAATTATTTTTTCTTTTTTTCACTTGAAGAAAAATTGATGTAGAACCTAATCCAAGTGGTTTCATATTTTTTGGAGCATTTTTGAATTACTTATGAATTTTCAAAGAATTATGTAGTAAGCACCTATTTTTGATCATAGGCCTTGCAAAACCCACACACACGCAGTCTGAAAAAAGATATGGCTTGAGCAAAAACAAGCACAACATTCAAAAAGTAATACACATTGAATGGAAATTGTCCATGAGTTTCCAAAAAAAAGTAATACGCAAGGTTTTTAAATGCAACCATTAATAAACTTGAACAGACCCCAAATTCTTTTAACATTTGTAAGAAGGCAATTGGGCAATCAATTTTCACTTAGAAAAATTAAGTGGACACACCCTGGCTTTGAAATGGACCCTCTCTGACTCTTATTCCATCCATTGGCAAAGTATGAATCAATACCTGATAAATCTTAATTAAACTCTAAAATTTGTGGCAGTCCATTTTAGAACCATTGATTGTCCATTTGAGAGGGGCCTACTGGGCAATTTGAAGAAGATGGTTGCAATAAGAGCAAACTACCTTAACTCCAAGTTCTGCCCTTGACTTCCACTATCTATTCTTAACTTTGTGAATTTCTTGGAATACCCAAATTCAAAAAAATTCAAAACATAGAACCCTTCTTTATGTTGATGTGCTTTTCTAAAAATACAAGTAAATTCCTCAGATGGAATTTTTGAGTCATTTTCATACATATCTACTAAAGTAAGTGCACCCGCATCATTGACACTATCAACAACCAAACAATCTTACTATTATTAGGCATAATTTATTTTAATTGGGCACCAAGAAAATAAGTTATGAAATTTGATAGATTGCAATTGTGTGTGAGTGTAGAAAGCATAAATTCTCCCATGCATTGGAGTGATGTAGGCCTCCTAAATCCCATGACCAATCACAATTATTTGGCACATCCTAGTACCCATGCACATAGTACATCTACAAAAGACAACCTCTGAAATTTCAACTTATTGTATGAAGGTGTAGTAAAAATTAACACTACACTCTCCTTGGCTCTCACATTTTGATTGAATACATTTTGTGCCATCAATACCTAGGTTTGGCAATGTCACATTTTGGTCCAAATGTAGGTGTTGCATTTTAGGTATTGATGGTTATGGGTGCACATACCACTTGGGGCTTTGAAAAGGACATCCCCTAAGTCATATTTGAGTTGGTCTCAAATGAATTAATGAGTATTTCAAAGTTAGAATTACCTTCACTATGTCTCATAATATCTACACTTATGTGTGAATAGAGATGAACTATATCCTAGGAGTAACTTTGCCTTGTTATTAAACTAAAAGGAAGTAAAAATTCAAAGCCTAATATTGATAGATTGAATTTTAACTAGGCATTTTGAGAGGCTCAATTTCTAACTAGGAGGTGTCAAGTTCAGTTTTTAGCCTATTGATTGTAAGTTGTGATGCAAGTAGATGTTTTTCATTGTCCAAGTAGGAAAGTATGCTTAGTGGGGAAACTGGGAAAGGAGGCCAAGTGGTTATCCAAGTTGGCGTTGTCAAGTGGGTTGGATTTGGGAAGTTGCATTGTTACTATTCAATAGTTTGAGTTGAAGTGGTGTGGAATGTAAGGCTAATTTTGTTTCTTTCCATGCCAGTTGTTGGCACCCATTGTGAGAGATTTGAGTGAGAGTCCCAACTTGAGTAGGTTGTATATTTCCTTTTTATTTTGGGAGCTATATAATGAGTGTTAGAAATGAATAATTACCTATTAAAAAAATTATTCTATAGTATATTAAGCTCGAACCATGGGAGATAGTCAAGTAGAACTAATCTATGTCAATAGATTCATTTCTAAGTTAGGCAACACAACCAAAGACAAGGAGACAATTCCCACTTGGCATCAACTTTGATAATTAGGCAAATTCCAAACTATGACCACATTCACAAACATCACACAATTCCATATCGAAAACATGACTACTACATTCAATCTGCCAACATACTCATACAATCTCTACAACAACACTTCTCCAATTGGACAATTATATACACAAGCATACATAGAGTAAAATTGCATAGACTCCTCTACATCAATTTCAAATTGAAATTTACACAACCAAATATCACATTCCTAAACAACAAGAAAATATAGCCAACTTGGTTGAGACTCGCATGCACATCTTCAACCATGGGTGAAAAATCCAACTAGGAAAGTTGGCTAAATACCCCTACTTGCACCGATTCAACTCCAATAACTCCTTAATTAGAATTCAACAACCCTTTAAATACCATTCATATAACAATTCCAATTTGGTAACTTGACTACCAATCATTAAACTAGTTTTCCATTTAGACATACTAAAACACCTAATTGGTATGACCACTTACAACAAATAGGTTATAAATGTAGAATTAACACTCAAAAATTGGAAACTATAAAATTCAAAATTTCAAGAGGAAAATTGACCTATCTACAAAGTGTTTTGGAATTACAAGTTGGTTGAGATGCTATGGGCTAATAAACTAGTTGTTGAGTATGCTTTGGAAATTGTAAGAAGATGATGTGTTTACCATTTTGATCAATATGATGCAATTTAATGTGCCTAATTAGTTTCTCTATGTGGATGTGATGTGACAAATAGTGTGGAATTCAAATGATTGCAAGTTGTGAAATCTAATAGGAAGTCTTTGTGTGTGTGTGTGTGTTATGGTTCCTTAGTGGTTTCCCAAATTTCACTACATATAGTCTGAGTGAAAAATGTGTTTTATGAGAAATACCTATTGAATAGTAAAATTTACATTAGAAGTCCAAGTCAATGTTTGAAGTTTCATTGTAGTGGTGATTGTTGTTATTTTCCAAATTGGGAGATTATGTCTATTAACCCCTAAAGGACCAAGGGTGCAAAAAATAGTTTTGTAGAAGCCACCTAGTGGCCTTATGGTCCTTCAGGGGTTAAGAGTGTTGAGTGATTGAGTTAGAAATAGAACCTCAATTGGAACTAGAAGCTGAAGGTCAATTCTCTACTGATAGAAAATTTCCATTGACAAACCTCCCTTGGTTAGAACTTATTATACTAGGGAATAATTTTCTATTTGGTCATTATTCACTCCAAAACCTAATGAAAATGAATTTTCCAAAAGTTGGAAATTTGCCTCTTTTACACAAAATAATTTTAAACAATTTGTCTTTTTGCACTTTTTCTTGTTATTGAGATGGTCAAGTTGTGTTTTTTTAGTTTTGAAGAGACAAGTTGTGATGTATATCATAATAGCCAAAAAAGACTTAAAATTAGATATAAATGGAGTTAGTTTGGCAACATTAGGAAAGTGACAAATAGGCATAGTATTCTTTTATATCAAATATTGCATAAGTTGTCATGCAACTTTTGGTCACTATAAAACTAAGGTCAACTAGTCTTTAGAATCAATTCATATCAACTACTCTAGTATATAGCTAATTGGTTAATTGTATGAATATATTCCTTCAATCAATTTTTTTTTCTATTAGCAATAGTTGCAATTGTATGAGTTGAATTGTCTTAGTGGAGGACAATTTGTTGTTGTGTGACTATGAGTGAGGAGAATTCTAGTTTGTATTTGAATAATTGCCAATTGTATTGTTAAAAGCCATCAGATGCAAGAATCGCTATAAAGTGAGCTTGTTTATATTGCCAATTAGTGAGAGATTGACGGACTGATTGATGAACAAGGTCAATTTGTAATTGGAGAATTGTCCAATAGTGACAATGAAGGTTGTAGTCAAACTGTTGTAAGCAAAATGAATTTCTTTGCCATTGTGAATTGATTAAAGATTAAGTAGTGCCTACCTCTTTTGAGTGCATAGTGACAAACTATCAAAAACATTGTAAACCATGAATGAATTATAAAATAATGAAATACATGTATCATTTTTCCATTGGATGTAAAACTTTATGCAAATTCTCAAAGGGGCACACTAGTCATTTTTCCATTGAGTGTAAAACTTTTACATTAAAAAATTCTCAAAGGGTTATACTAGTCTTTTTTTAAAAAGAACTTCAAAATAAGTGTTTCAATGTTTAGAACTACAATACAAAATTGTTGGCCAAGTCACAATTACCATAAACCACTAGAATGTATATGGGCCCTATCGTGGTTTGAAGACCAATGGTAGCACTAGTCTTAGGCAACTTTGCATGTGATACAATTGCATCTCAAATGCCATTAGTGACTGATATTGTTCTAGTATGTCTCGCCTCTCCTCGGACATTGCTTGCAACAACATATTCATGTGAATTGATAAACAAGTACATGTGTCATTCTTTCATTTCATTGGGATTTCTTTTGAAGGGGTACAATAGTCCTTTCATAAAGAATAGTTATAAATTTTTCATCCAAATAAAATATGCTACAAGTGATAAAAGAAAAACCCATAGCTATTTCAGAATTCTACTAAAAAAAGTCCAAAGTATTAAAGTGTTGCTCTAAGTCTCCCCCAACATTACTTGCAACTACACAATCATACTCTACTTTTTTTTGTGCCATGTCCCAATTTGTTGCAAGCCACTGCTGACCCAAATTAGCAAGGTGAAAAACTGAATTCATGTACTCAAAAAATATTTGAGTCATATAGTCCATGTCAATGGCATCCAAATTCATCAAACATCTAGAGTGTTGAGGCCATGTTATATTCTATCCCCCTTCGTTAAGCCCCTTTATGAATTGACAAATTCTAAGGAGCTAAGGAGATGTATTATTCAAATGACAATATAGGCAAGAGAATACCAAGAAAAGTACTTCCCAATTGTTTCTTAATCTTATACTTGCAGAATGTTGCAACCCTTTCAATGAGGTTTGTATAAGCTAAGATGATTTTGTTTTTTGCGAATGGAATATTGTACTTGACATGCTCTTCAACTCCTTCAATCTGCTCTAGCCAAGGTCACATTCCTATGGCTATTCCTTCTAAGTTTATGGAAATTTGTGTTGTTGCTACACTTGCAAGTCTCGATGTAAAACTTGCCAAGTAAATACAATTGATAAATTAGTCAAGCAACTTTGGTTGTAGAAGCAAAGAAGATCTAGAAATTTTGAAATTGAAACCATCTCTTTCTAAACTTGTGTGTAACCTCTGAGCTCCCAATTTGTTACTTGGGACTCATCGTTGTTGTTTTTTCCAAATTTTGCAATCTAGGAGGTAATTAGACGTAAAAAGACTAGAAAAGAGAGTAAGACTGAAATAAGTTGTGATATACCAAAATAGGTATTTGGTCTCAAATTAGGTTTTAGGTTTAGAAACACCTCATATACCCACCTATACATAGGTTAGAACCCCAAATGGTGAAAGTTAGATTTGAGTGATGTTGTTCCAACTTCCAAATAGCCAAACCTACTAAGCCAGTGACCCAATCTAGATAGAATTGAGTCGAGAGAAGTCCTATGAGATCACTAGGTAGGTTTCAATTTCCCCATTCCACCGTTGAAACTGTAGAAGCTAGATCCGATTGTTAGCATTGCAAGGGTTACCATATCAAGACAGGTATGTGAAGGAATCTAAAATATTTAAGAAAGGATGGGATTTTTCCTTTCCATCCCCACATGTGCAAAGTAAGAAAATGAGCTTGTACATCCATTGTGGAATTCCATGAGAGGTCCTACAAATAGTTTCGGAATTTTTTGACTTGTAGAAATATCCTTTTCGAATGGTCAATCGTCAAAATCCATGATAATTCCTAGAAAATTCCTAGAAATTCCTCGGAGGGCGGTAAAACCTCATTAAAAATTAGGATAGATTCTTTCATATTAATGACATGCTCTGACAAGTTTCAAGACATTTTGATAGTTAGAGGTACCTGAACCGAGAGGTTCCTTCCAATTTAAACGATGTTGCAATATTTGCAAGGAGTTGACGAGCATCTCAGGAGCTCACAAAGTCAAAAAAAGGTCAAAAAAGAGTCTTTTCTTACCTCCTTGGACCTTCCAAATTACCATGGTCAATGAACTTCCTCAAAAAAGGCGACCTTCAAAAATTAGGTTTTAAATCCTTTTTTGACTAAAGTTGGTGCTAGGATTCAATAGGTTTTTTGCAAAGGGAAAAGTGGAGGGAAGTTTTGCAAGACTAAAAATGGCCTTCTAGATCTAAAAGGGCAATCCATTTGCAAATCAAAGTTAAATTTGAAAAGTTGGAAGTTGGACCAATGTAGGAGTTAGGAAGTTAACGCCTTAGGTGTAGACAAAAATCTTGTGAATATCTAGGGTTTTAGGGTTTCCATATTGGGGACGGCGTTCTTAGTTTATAACTTAGCAAGGAGGTGGGGTGTCCAACCGCCTATAAAAAGGGTGCCCTTCTCCTCTCAAAACATCCCCATATTGTATTTGAGTCTGTTGGGTTTAATTTGTGTTGGAACTTTCGGCATTTAGCCCCAAACCTTGGTGGTGCTTGTTTTCTTGTCTTTTTTTGTTTCTTTTGTTGGTCTTTTGCAAGTTTGTAGAGGTGTTGGGGTCCCTTTGCGCCTTGTGTCTTCTTATTTTTTTTTTTTAGGTTTTGTGTGTCTCTTGTAGGTGGTTTATCTTGAGTTTGCTCAAATTCTTGAACGTCTAGTTCTTTAAGGATGTTGTCTTCTTCCTTGGTCTTGTCACGTCTTTTGGAGGTCTTCTGGTGTTTATTATACTAACTGTAGAGCCAACCCCCCACCATACCTTGGTGATGTCGCTTTGGGGGGCCTCTAGCTTGTCTTAGGTTGTCTACTAACCATTACCCTATTAACTTACATATGAGTGTTGAGAGTGTCTTAGTCCTTTCTAGTCTACTAAGCTTGTTGAAGTTTGACACAGGTCATTGTAGGTTTTGTTGGGCCGAAGAAGCTTTGGACCCTTAGGTTATGAGAGTCTTAGATTGTGTGTTAAAGTCTTACCAACAATGGAGGTTTGAACCTAGGGGTACCTTTTGATCTTAGATTCGGTGTTAAATCAAAATCGACGGTGGAGCTTTGAACCTACGGGGTGCTCACCTCCAAAGTTTAGTTTCCAAAATATTTTGGAAACGAACCAAAGTTTCGTACCCAAAATTAAGCAATAGGCCCTAGTGAGCAAGTCTTAAGAGTTCTTTAGGTCCACGTTAGCCAAGCCTTATGTCTTTCCTAAGTCCATTCCACCTCATATGCCCTTTAATTGGGTCTAGCCACGATTAGCTCCTAGTGTATCTACAAAAAAATTAACTTGCAAAGGCTAAACCCCAACACCAACTCCATCTAGGGATCGGGACTAGCCAATAGGCGTTGGGGCCAATTAGTTGGGCACCAAGGGCCAGGACAAGTATCAAGACCAGCCAATTACGTATGGGCTAGCAATTGGGCATCAAGGGGCTTAGGCAGACACTAGGATCAATTTGCCAAGCATCGAGGTTAATTAGCCGGACACTGAAGCTTAGCTAGGTATCAAGGAGAAGCCAATTATTTGGGGAGTCGGAGCCAATTGCTGGAGGGTTAGGCCAATTCACCACAATGTTGGGAGAATGCAAGGGGACAAAAAAGTGGAAGCCCAATTGGAGCTTAAAAATGATTAGCATATGGCGGGGTATGATAGGAAGAATTAGATGTAGGATAGAAGAGAAGAGGGAATACAAAAGAGATAGAAGAAATGATAGAATAGGAAGAACGTAGGAGAAGGGTAGGACAAGAGAAGATAAGAGAAGGTATAAACAAAACCATGGTAGAAGCATAGAAAGGAGTAGTCATAGGAAAAGCCTCACAAGTCCATTCTCTCCACGAACCTTCAATCTCTCCAATACAACAACACCACAAGTGAAAGAGGAGGAGGAAGATGACTTAATAGGAGAAGTTAGGAGGGGTTCTCCACCCATTAGGAAGTAGGTTAAGAATCATGGGAATTAATTAGGGGGTAGTAGTAGTTCAAGTAGAAGGGGTCATCAATATCCTCCTTGAGATTTGTAGGTTAGTGGGGTCAAGGTGATGGAGTAGGTGCAAATGGTCATTAAATGCTTGGTGTAGGGCTTTTAGAATAGTAGGTGGCCACCCCAACTACCACCCTCCACTTGGAATGGGGATTAAAATACAAAGAAGGGAAGAAAGATGGGAAGTTACCCAAGGGTAGGACTTAGCAGGGACCAAAGATTGTATTCAAAATCAACGTTCGAAAATCATCCAAACAATTCCTTAGCTCCAGAAAGGTGACATGGCATGGTGAGAGACATGTTGAAAGGAAGTCTTTCCCACTTAGTTGAGGAGTCCTGAGCCGATGTAGGATACTAACCATGTCCTTTATGTTTCCGTTCATTTGCTTAGGAGGAATAGATTAGGGCCGAGGCCTAGGGGTAGGTAGCACCTTTAGAACCGAGATTCAGGTCAGATTTAGATTTAGAATGATATAGTAGAGGATGAGGGGGTTCCGGGAGTATAAAATTCACCCCAAACCGACTCATAACGAGGGAGATATGAATGGATGAAGTTTGGGTAATAATATGGATGAAGTCAGATGAAATTTATCCATCCGGGCCCAAACTTGGAAATTTCATATTAATTTACATTATATGCCTAGGTCCCAAAACTCAGAGTCATTTGAATTAGAGAAAAGGTCCAAGTAGATGGATGAAGTTTAGATCACTTCAAGAGGCCTAAACTTCATCCGGTTGTCACTCCTTGTAGGAACGTCCAAATCCCATGCATCTTAGGTTTTTAGAAATGGCATGACCTGATCTACAAGTTATGAGTGATAGATTTAGATTACGTCTAGTTCTACTAGAAGACTTCAGCAATCAAGGGATTGAGGTAGTAAGAATAGCTTCTACAATTAGGCTAGTTTGGGGGTTCATTGGTGAAGTATAGGGCTTAGGAGATTAGAAAAGATCCATTTTTTGGAAGGCATAATGAACTGATGTTAGGCATCCATTAGAATAGAATTCACCCCCAAACACAAGAACCTAGTTGTGCTCGTGTATTTCCCAAGAGTGGGTAAATATTTGCTCTCATAACCCTCGATGCAAAACTTCCTCAAACTTAAGACCTTGTAAATTAAAACCTCTTACTCCAGAAAATGGACAAAGCTTACAAAAATTAAATAGAGATACCAAAACAAAAAGATATAGGAAAGGTTAAACACACAAGACTCTAAACTTGAATGTGCAATGAAGAAGTTTCAAAGTGAATTTTACTTGCAAGTTGGCTCTCACAATCATTTATTACTTCGAGCAATTTCTTTGGATAGCAAAGGGTACCAAGTCCAATGAAAAGAGAAACAAGATAAGCATACATAAAAAGGTCAATGCTCATTTATAAAATATTTTTCAAGGCTGTGGCCCCTTTAAACCCTCTCATGTCTACATATTGCAAAAAGACAAGATCATTAGGATAGGGGAACTATAATTTCAAGAGAAAAGATCAATCTAACTAATGTACAAAACAGAATTATAGAAACTACATCTCCATATGAATCCCCCAAAACATAACTTCAATTGACAAAGAAACTTACTCCACTTGCCCTAGGCTAAGTTGCACAAGATGTTGCAAATGTATTAGCATTGTAAACCAACAAGAAGGTCACATTGGTAGTGTTTGCTCAATCCTAATCCCACTAGCCCTAATCGTCTCCTAAGGTGGCAATGATCAACATCAACAAATTTTTTAGATTGATGGTAGTTAGTGGAGGTTCAAATATTTTGGTTTATAGATCAACGACAAGGGTGTGTAAGATCCATGACACTTTTTTTCAAATTGGTAGTAAGGGGGGAAATTTTTTTACAAATATAAATTGACACTGGACAATTTTTTGTTGGAGGGGAGAAATGAGGTCAAGGTTGCTTCTTTTTCCTTCATAATGAATTAATTGAAAATGAATTAGGTTGAAAATTGAAGGGATTGCATCTTCAATTATTGTATTCGATTAATTTTGATTGTCCTTGCATTTGTGTTGAATTTAGTAAAATGTTTGAAAACTAAACTATCAATTGAAACTATGAGATTAATTGATTGTGAATATTTGAGTGACTAGGCTTGCGGTGAAGCCTATAGGTTTGTAGGTTGTCTAATTATCAAGAAACTAAATGTTATCAACATGAATTACATGGTTGAGATTGAAATTATCTAATTGTCTAAATGAATTGTAGTCTTATAAAAGTACTATAGAAACCTGTGTTTTTTTAAAAACTTTTAGACATCCACTTAATTTTATGTTAACAATAATGTAAAATGCAAAATCAATTGTAACATTGCACTTGTTTCCTAATGGTTCAAACGTAAAATCTGGATTTTTATTTGTGCTTGTTTCAATTTTCAATGGTGAAATAAGTATTTATTGTGTATGGTTAATAGTCAAATTGTGAGAGATCCTGCATAGTGCAATATGTTGATATAGTTGAATTGTCTTATTTATTGTACATGTAGACTCAAAAGTTTGTATACTAAATTGACGAATGAATTTTTATGTCAAATGAACCATGTGAGGCGTCCATAATTGAAATTTATGACTAAATTGTTGTGATGGATTTCTATGTGACAAGTAATATAGTTCATGTTAAATTGCCTAAGTTGTATTACCTAGCTATGTAGGTAGTTGTTTAATGCAATGTTTATATTTCTTGTGTAAAATTGATTCAAATCTTTTCCAAGTTATTGAATTTGCATGCTGACTTATTATGTTGAAAGATGAGAATTGTTATGTTTCAAATTTCAAATTTTATAAACTTTTACATGAGAAATTGATTCTATATTTGTGTAATTGTGTGTCAAATTGTTTAAAATCTCAAATAGTCTTAGATTGTGGCATTGTATGGTTGCATTTAAAGCAAGATTCATAGATGGAATTATAGTCTCTTAGTTTTTTTTATCATAATTCAAATTAGAATTGCCAAACTGAATTGTTATTGTCAAGATTGTAGTGAATTGTACAGTCCATTAGTTTTTGCAAGTGAGTGCAATGGCTAATTCAACTAGATAAGTTAATCTCTTCTCATATGGCACTAATGGAGTTTCAAAATTCATCAAATAACCAAGAACAAAAGCTCAAACTTCATGCCATGCATATTGAGCCAATACTGTCTAATTTGATAGAAGGTTAAAAGAAGTAATCAAGGAACCTAACAAGTATGTATGCATGTATGCATGAAACCGCCATGAATAAAAAACATCAATAATAGATGGAAGATGGATGAAATAAAGGGATACTGAGTTGGTGTTTCATCCCCTAAAATGTCATTGTAAATTCCATTCTATTTGAAAAGTGGTCGTAGACACCTAACAATAGACAAATTGACCTTTCTTCTAGAGAAACTCTTATACTAGAAACCTTGGGATTTGTCTTAAAGAGAGAAAAACTTAGTCTATACCTCCCTTGTTTATCATTATTCTCTCACCTAAAATTTTCCAACCAACAATTCTAGTTCTATTTTTGCAATCGTTGCACACTTCCATATTGAACTCCAAATATTTCTTTTGTCCTTTACACAAGGTTTGGTTGACTTTAAGTGCATGGAAATCCACCTTCAAAGTCCTAGACAAAATTTGGCCAAATCCACCCATTTGCTCAAAGAGAGAGTCAGTGTATTTGGAGAATTGAGGGTATTGGGGGAGGAGGGTGATTGCAAGAAACACTTCATTTCTTAGGCTCAAAAACACAATTTCTAGCCATAGGATTGGCAAAACTACAGACTACTAGCAATTTCCTGTGTCAGCAATGTGCATATGGATTTGAACTATCGATTCAAGACGCTCATAGATCTAAACCGTCAATTTGGTACTATGAAGTATTACGTTGTACTATAGACTACTACAAAGCAGTATAAAAACCACAAGGAGTAAAAAATAGCAAAAAAGGGGTATGTGGACCTTTTCATTTTTAGTAATTTAAAAAAATCCATAAAAAATCCATTTTGCTAAAGAAGATTGCGCTCACATTGCACCAAAGAATTCATTTAGGAAATTTTTTCTTTCTTCACAAACTTTGCGCAAAGGATGGTCACTTTGGCCCTATGTGGGCAACCGACATGTTTCTATTTTCATAAAAAGAAAACTCATCATTAGTCCTTACAATGTTAGTAGACCTCTAACATGTCCAATTTGTAGCTTTGAATTTGCATTTTTGGGTCAAAATAGGACTACCTCCCTCTTCCAAATGGCCAAGGTAGACATCCAATCATAGGTAGGTTAAGAATAGAAAAATCATTTTTTTAAAATTGAAAAATTACTTAATGTTTGAAACTACCGCATGTACCTTCACTCTAGATTTCACACCAAATGGACATGTGATGCAAAAGTTATGAGCAAAAAACCACCTGTCTAAGGGCAAGGGTACAAAAAATAGGATAAGTGTTTTTTAGAATCACCTACACCAAATAGTGAAATTATGTTGCCCCACACTAATTTCTCGACATTTGATACTAAATAAATATTTACTATTACAATATAAAAATGCACTACTTTTGAATTCAGCATTGTTATAATTATCACTCTTGAACCTCCATATATACAAATGAAAATACTTTTGGAAATATTTGTTGACTTTGATGGCTTGTGACATAACTTTCTTGATGTAAGGCAATCTAATTGTGAAGGCAACCTAATTTCACTATTTGGTGTAGGAGTTGGAGGGTAATGGTGGAGGAGTTGTCAACAAGTTTGGAAATTGAATGGAGAAGAATACAGGGTTACATCCCTTCCCATGTGGATGCTCAAAAGCAAGGACCTACTACAATGGCAAAGAACTTAGCACTACACACTAGCATAAATATTTTTGGCAATTTGTCACTAGAAACCAATTTGATCCAAAGACCAACACCAAGGCTATTGGAAATTTGAGGGGTTTTGGAGCACCTTTTTGCCAATTCCATCTAAACAAGGGCAAATATTATGCTATATCTTTCTTACTATCGTAAATTACATAACCCAAATGGATGAATAGAGATCAAAAGAGTTAAAAATAGCAAAAATAGGCTTCAATTCTTCATCCTACAATTGATTGCCACATAGACGATTTGTAAAAATCCAAAAATGGGTATGTTGTTGCACACTCATTTCATCTTTGGGAACTAGGGGAATTTGGAATTCTCCAAACCCTAATGGCTGTCTATCAGTTCAACAAACTTGCTGAACTCCGAGTAAAGAAGAAAGTTCAACAAGTTCGTTGAACTTATGATCCCTTGCCATCTGGAGTTCAACGAACTCCTATATTAGTATATTACTGTGGCTCCCTCTCTTCTCTCCCTGTAATCTGCTCGAATTCGGCCCCCTTTTCTCTCCCTCTCCTCTGCCGGAATCGGGGGCCCTGCAGTAATCCCAATACACCAATCCTCGGCCTGGTTTTCAGTTGATCATTTGCAGTGCAATGGATTATTCATGAAACTGCTCTGCGTCTATATCCCATTATATAGTTATATCCTCTTTTTTAACGTTTCTGTAACGTTTAGAGCCGGCGCAGAACTTAAAGAAACCTTGGTTTGGGCACAAATAGAAGGCGGAGCTTTGTCTGAAAGCGCCTGAACAGGATGAACTACAGTAGGGTACATGCAGTTCCACGCAACGGGGCAGAATATCAGTACAGGAAACGCAATTTTATATACTGGAACCCGCGTGGCTTCAGGCAGGCGGCCGAGAGCCCGGACTCCGGAGCGACTGTGACTGGCTTCACTCACTCATGCTTGGAGTTTATCTAACTTATCTTATGCAGCCTTAGTAACGTTTCACTGAGATTCGATGCCGCGACCTCTCGCTCCATTGGTGCGCAACTAAGTGAATGATCATTACTGGCTCAAATCCATGGCCAAAAAACCCCAGTTAGCTCAAATCTCGGCTGCACCCGAATCAAATTATATGGAGCCTGGTCACTTTTTCGAAGGAAAATAACATGGAAAGAGGGAAAGTAAGAAAATTCGTTGATGGAATCACTCGAAGTCTGGAAGTTCTGAATAATAATATAATTCAAAGAGGAGATTGGCGAACTGAGAGCCCGGCCCGGCAGAAAGCTGGTGATCATCCCGAGTTCTTCTTCCTCACAGTCACTCCAATTCCCCAGGTTTTCTCTTTTCCCCAGATAGCTTAGCTAATATTGCATGGGACCCAATGTTTCCGGTCTGGCCGATGGGCCATGTGGGGTCTTTAAATTTTGTTATCCACTTGTCAGAGGAAATTCGCTTCGAAGTGAGGACTGAGGAAGGATTGGAGGAAGGTCAGTCGTTGACCTCTGTTCGAGGCTTCGAGCCCAGTTTCTCATTCTTTAACTAAATTATTGACCACGTGTCTGACACGGAGCGGACGATCATGGAACATCCTTTTCCCCTACTTGGCTACTTCCCCTCTCGGAACTCGGAAGATGGGTTTCGAAAGCCGTGTTCGGTTGAAAACGCTGCGCAGTGCGCACCTGTCGAACCAAATTGGAAGGGGCCGCTTCACAAGCAAAACGGCAACAGGAGAATCTCCCCTTCCTTACGGAAAGATGTGCTGATATTGATGTGTGTGTTTGTGTGTGCTAAAGTGCATTAAAAAATCATGTTAAATGGACACAAGAACATCCAGTTTGGGTCATGGGACGATCAATATACACTTCCGCTCTTGAAGCGACCATTTCGGAGCTGCTTGCCTTTTGAAACAATTTTCAGTAAATTTTTGTAGGAAGAAAAAAATGGAATTGGCACCTAACCCAAGTTCGTTTCATGTTTTTTTGACTTTTGTGGAATTAGTTGAGAATTTTTTAAATTGAAATTCAATGTCCACTAAAAGCAACTACCTCTTGAAATGTACATTATTGGTGTATAAAAGAAAACAAAATGTACCTTTGTGTCACGATTGCTTTTAGAGCATGGGCGCTTTTAGAGTAGGCTACCTTAATGCGTAAAGGACCAAATGTTTGTTCAATAGACTCAAGACATCTTAGGTAGGTTCACACACAGTCAATTTTGAATAGATAATTCTAAAATATTGACACAATTTGTGGAAATGTAACCCCTTCAAGAGAGTAAACATTACGTTGCCTAATTTCAATATCTTCTCAAACTAGTGTACAACAAGATCCTATGGTTACATGTCCAAAAATGTTGTTTTTTTTCTTAAATTTGATACTTGTACTAGAAATAGTAGTTTTGGAGCGTTTTTGATGAAATATAGTCAAATACATTTAGGGGTTAATATTAATATCATCTCTTTTTCAAAAAATTTAGATGACCTCGATCCTTGTTTTGGTGCTTAACCCCTAAAGGTTCATGCATCCAAAAAGTGGATGCTCCTTGGTCAACCTTGATTGTAACTTTCATACATTATTGTTTTGGGGATTTGATTTGTACTTAGAAAATGAAGTTTGACATGATCTCTTTCTACTTCATCTTAAAATTTTCAAAAAAATCCGAAAATTGAAAGGAATATTGCAATTGCAAACTCCATGTGTTAGAATCTAGAAAAATATAGTATGTTGTGTTTTTCAATTTTTTTTCTTTTTCAATTTATTATAAATTTCAATTATAAAATTATTTTCTTCATTCTAAACTTCATTTATGGTAAAACTTATAGATTATTGGGTCATTGCAAGAAACACCAGTCCTATTCTCCATTACAATGAGAGTGATCTTTTGTCATCCACTATAACTTTTGAAGCACAAGTCCAATGAACATGAATATTCAATTGAATATGTCTAACTTGATGTTAATTAGATTTCTTATTTTCAAGAGAATTTTTTTAAAATCATTTTACATTTAAAAATCATTTTTGTTAATTTGTCACAAAGTGCAGCTTAGGGGGTTTTACTACTTTATGAGTCCCCAAATTTAATGATCTAGAGTTGAAACTTTCATGGTCTATTTGTATAGTAGAAATGCATGTATCTACCAAAGGAAATTTGAAAATATATTATTTTATATCCTCCACATGAGTGCAAACAACACTCCCATTGCATGCAATTTTTGAACATTGAAGATGGTTCTAAGATCATTCTTTAGGTGAAATCTCATCACCATCAACTCTTCCCCAATGTCTAATTTTTCATTTAAAAAAAATTATATTCCTATTTTTTACAAATAAAAATGTGAAAGTGCCAATTTTCATGAGATTTTGCACTTTTGGGGTTCTCCTACTTAGAGAATTTTTCTATAGTTTTCCTATCTAGGGTACCTTCTTTTTCAAGGTTTATATATTAAACATATTTTTTTCATTTCATTTCCTTTTTTCTAATTATAAAGTACTCCTCCAAAAAATAGTTTACTATAGAAAACACTACAAAAACTGGATGGTGTTTCTTGCAATGATCCTATTCTAATATATAATGTAATTAACATAATTTTATTCACACCTTCACCTTAAAAAATCACGATAATTTTATATTTCCATATTTTTTTGGAAAAAAGAAATAGATAGAAAATGAAATTTAACACTAAAAAATATCAAAATTTTTTACATCAATGAAATAAAAGGATAAATTTGGTTTGATAGATGAAATTGACTTCAAGATCTTTGCTATGGCAATATTGGGTGTAAAAAATAAGATAACCAATTGAAATTTTCTCACACTAATCTCCATTCCTTCAAGTACGTTTTGAAAAAAATTCAAATCATTTGGATTGTTTTTTCTATTTTTGCTTACTTATTTTTATTTTTTGCAACAAAACTAATAACAATTACAATTTTTCACAAAAGAAATTGAAATTTCTGATAGTGATATACAATTCATAGTTTCAAATAATAATAATATATTATTGATATTTGAGCACAATCTAAAAGGCTACATTCAATTCAAACATTAGATGTGATTGAGGTATTCAACTAGATTGTGAATTCCCCTACATTCCCGAATTATAGGGAACTTTGGGAAATGCGCCACATTAGCATTTTGATGTGGCTGAATTTTGGCCATATTAGATAATATTATTTCATTAATTCTTTAATAAATTTTAGTAAAAAATATTAACTTTAAAATATATTTAATTAATTAAATATTTTGAATAGTACTGGTTGGTTTAGAGAGTAGGGAATGACCTTGAAACTATCTTCTAGAATCTAAAGGCCTAAAAAACATATAATGCATGATGTTTGATTAGTTGGCAATATATCTTGTCCTTAAGGGTTAATGCAATATGATTTTCCCCCCTAAAGTCATGTGAGAAAATGCTTTAGACTTCGAAAGTTAGTACATTCCTATACCTTCAAATGAAGTTTTAAACAAAGAATGGGCCTTCTTTTGAATTTTATCTAACCTATTTATTATAGTAATGAAACTTTTAAAATTTTATAATAACCTTTTGTTCAATGAAATTTAATGCAACACTATACCCGTCTATCAAGATTTACATTTTGAGCTAAATAGTTAATTAAAGTTTAAAAAATTGTTTGATAGTTACTTTCTGAATTAATGATAAGAAATTTGATGCCTGAATTATAGGAACATTAAGAGAATGTCAAATTTATTATTCTAAGATTTATGTGTGTGCCTTTTTGAGCCATTTTGCAATTTATGTGTGGCCTACCTCCTAATAATTTGGTATCTGTAATGATTATTTTTTTTCTAGTTCTTTCTTGGAATAGTTTCCAAAAAAATCAATTTCTATTTTATTTTTTCAACATGATAGTCAAGTATGATATATTATAATACTATATGATGGTTCAAAGTTCCTTCCACTTTTTAATCAATATTCTAAAATTTCAATAATAATATATTATTGCATATGTTTTAAAAATACTGAAAGTCAATGCCACAAAAATTATAACATGTACTCCCTTTGTCCCCAAATAATATTTTGATTAGATATAATATTCAGAATTAAGGCTCAAAGCCTAAAAATAACATTATTTCAATCCATTTCAAGCTATAAGTTGAGTTCAAGACTTCAATGTATTCCTATTGTCTTCAGACTTCGAATTTGGGAGCCCTTTTCTAAGTGTAGTTTTTAAATATTGAAAAGGGTGATTGCAAGAAACACTTGCTAGTTTTGTTTCGTGTTTTTTTTGGAGTGCTACAACTTTTGAATTATGAATCCGATTCCAAATCCAAAAAAAACGATTTCTAGATTTCTTAATTGTTATTGTATTCCTTATTTTTCAGAATTTTTTTTAAATCATTTTATATTTAAAAGTCAATTTTGTTAATTTGTCACACTTTGACGTTTAGGGTTTTTTTATACTATTGAGTGGTTTAAATTAGTGATTTTTAGCTAAAATTTCTATGGTATATTAGTTTAGTAGGCATACATGTGCCTACCAAAGGGAATCTAAAAATTCATTATTTTATATCCTCCACGTTTATGCAAATAGGCCTCACTTGTGCATGCAATTCTAAACAATAGAGATAGTTTTGAACTCATTTTTTTGGCTCAAATCTCATCATCAAAAAGTCCTCCCAAATGGCCAATTTTAGTTTTGTTGAAAATTGTTTTTCATATTTTCTACAAATTAAAACGTCAAAGTATGTATTTTCTTTGCTAGAATTCTATGTCCCAAAATATGTCATGAAAAATACATACTTTGACGTTTTAATTTGTAGAAAATATGAAAAACAATTTTCAACAAAACTAAAAATTGGCCATTTGGGAGGACTTTTTGATGATGAGATTTGAGCCAAAAAATGAGTTCAAAACTATCTCTATTGTTTAGAATTGCATGCACAAGTGAGGCCTATTTGCATAAACGTGGAGGATATAAAATAATGAATTTTTAGATTCCCTTTGGTAGGCACATGTATGCCTACTAAACTAATATACCATAGAAATTTTAGCTAAAAATCACTAATTTAAACCACTCAATAGTATAAAAAAACCCTAAACGTCAAAGTGTGACAAATTAACAAAATTGACTTTTAAATATAAAATGATTTAAAAAAAATTCTGAAAAATAAGGAATACAATAACAATTAAGAAATCTAGAAATCGTTTTTTTGGATTTGGAATCGGATTCATAATTCAAAAGTTGTAGCACTCCAAAAAAAACACGAAACAAAACTAGCAAGTGTTTCTTGCAATCACCCAAAAGTGAAACTTTCTAGACATTTTCAAGGACTGTTGGATGGCACTTAATTGTTGAGTGCGAGGTTGTCATTTTGTGGACAATTAATATGGGCCTAGGACCATGTGTGGACCTCTATTTCGCCTCCCATAAAAGCCTTAAGCTTCATCTCCTTCAATTAGACAACAATCATTCAAAAAGAGGCAAAAAATTAGAATGAACAATGTTTAGTGATAGACCCTTTAATCATTTCATTTGTCTTTTGATTGTTGATTGTATAGATGGATGGGTTAAATACCACTAAAAACAAGCTACTTTGCCAATCATAGATAACAATCAAAAGCTAAACTAATGTGAGTGATTCACAATATTACAAAGTGCAACTCAAAAATCATTTTGGAACAAAAACATTAAGAAAAAATTGAAAGATCATTTTGGGACAAAGAGAATACATTATTTGTAATGTCGTTAAGGAGGTGTCATCTCCTTGATTCCATTGCTAGTACCATTTTGGAAAACAAATTACATTTTCACATTCACTTAATAGATAACACCTAATGTAGTCCAATCCAATTCTACCATAGGACCATCCTACTATTGGTCCCAATTTTGTTGAAACCCCCCTCTAAAGTCATTGATTTTCTAACAAAATTAGAGCAATAATGTCAACATGGGGTAACATGTCAATCATTTAACCCCTAAGCACTTTGATGTCCATTTTTTGGATGATGAACAAATTGAAATTGTAGTTTCATCCTCCTTACTTCTTGGATGTAAGTTATTTTAATTTATGGAGATACTTTATCAAGTTGTTGTCCTATCTAAAGGTTGGATTTGGTGTTACTAGAGTACATCTTTTTTTAAAATTACAAATGTCCTAGTATGTCAAGTGGTCAAATTGCATTGATTTTAGTTCAAAACTGTATTTGCCAATATGAGGTCATAGCCTAGGGGTCATAGATGTTAAGAACACAAAAATTTCAAAAAAACATCATGTGAAGAGAACATCATTTCAAATCCATTTCAACAAGTTGTACTGAAAAAATGATACTCTGTAATATTTTGCTTGTAATTGAATTTAGAAAATATTTAGAAATTTTCCTTTCAAAATTTACACAAAAATGTTGGTGATAGTATTGGTGAATCTACATGTATGGATGGAATCTAAAACTCACAGTTTGCAACTTTTATTTGTATACCAATTCTAAAATATACTTCCAAATAGTGCTTTATAATGATTTTTTTGAAATTGTCAATTTTCAAGATGAATCTAGACGTTTAGGGGCTAATGGTGAATGTTTAGTACTTGACTTGGAGGTTATAGGTTGTTTATAGGACATTTATGACTCCACTTTATAGGTGATTATTTAATTTAAAGGCAAACCACTTCAAAAATTATAAATTTAACCCCTAAAGGACTATTATTCTTTTGGGAGACAAATGAGATTTCGGGCAAGTACCTACGGTCTCAATTTTTGTCCTATTTTTTTGAAATTTTTTATGAAGATAGAAAAATTGATTAGCTTTGGGGAATATAATTTTTTTCTCATTTGGTGTGCAGGAACAAAAGTTATGCCCAAATAAGCTCAAAATAGGGGAAAGGGGGTAGCAAAAAAAACTCAAATTTATTTATTTATTTATTTATTTATTTATTTATTTTTCTTTGTAGATTATATTTTTTTCTACTAAGAAAGCTTTGATTCATTCCATTTGGATTTGTTATGAGAAAGTTGTAGACAATCTTGTTCTTTGGGCAATTAGAGCATCTTCCTGAAAAAATAACTTGTAGGATTCATTTTTTAATGAAATTTTTATAATTTTTCCAAAAAAATAAGGTCCACATGGTTTTATTTTCTTTCTAGAACAATCTCACCATTGGGATTAGTACGTTTTAATTCCATCTTAGAGATATTAATAATTTAGATTTTCTTTCTATCTTGAACATACTTCTACTTAACAATTTTTTTAAGAATAAAAAATTAAAATTTTTTGTGTTTTCTTTTTTTTCCCTGGACTCTCAACTTAATTCTCCATCATATAGATTTAAAGCTCAAAACTCTATAGTGCAAAAAATTAAAGTTAAGAAGGTTCAAAGTCAAGTAACCTAGTCCCGCAACGTGTGAAAAAACTTGTTTTCTTCACTTTAAATGCAAATATCTTGTGATTTGAGTGTTCAAAATTTCTGAAATTTTTTCCACACATTTTCATTCTAGTTAGGTGTAAGATCCTGTGGTTAGATGTGCAAAAAAAAGTCAAATTTTCAAGTTTTCACTCTTTGCTCTAAAAATGGCAGTTTTGAGTGTTTTTTTTGCAGAATAAAGGCCTCGGTCCTTTAGGAGTTCATAAAAAAATTACAATTCCACTTGGTTTTGATTCTTAAAACATATGCACACCTCTAAAAAATAAAATGTGGTAATAGTCTTGTCTACCTTAGATCTAATTATTTGCGATGGTTAACCCTTGAAGTGCCCTTGGAGTCCCTCTATACAACCCGTATTTAGATTTATAACTCTTCAATTATGGTTTAATAGATGAGTTATGATACATTTTTATTTACATATTGTCATGATCATTAATTTACTTTGTATTGAAAAGTATTTAGTCAATGTTTCCCTGATCAAATACCACCAAATACAATGGAAATTGTCCGTTTGGTTCAAAAAAAAAAAATTTACTATATGGCCGTCAAGGGCTTTCAGGCCCTTCAAGGGTTAAAGTCTAGTTGATTCAGATTCCAAAGACCTTCAGAATATTCTGATCCTTCCCGGCCGGCTGCAGTATAGAAAGTATCGGTTACAGTACATAAAGTAACCGATGGGCGTAAAACACGGATGCTTATTCTGATCCGTTTCCCGGCAATCCTGCAAATATCAAGGTCGCAAGGTCGCAAATGTCAATAGCATCTCTCAATGTTTTCGGTTGTTTTCCCAAATATAGCTGCCGAATGCCTCTCTTTGAATATAGTATAAATATTCATACATATTCATGAAAGTTCCCTTCGAAAAGGTGTTGGTTCATGTTGTCGGCCTCTTCGTCGTCTGCTAAAGTTCATTGCCATTTAACTTAGTCTGCAGGAAACTTGGCATGAATTATGATACTTCGAGTGCATGCACCCCTCCTATCTGAAGACGCTCACGATTATCCCACCTCGCCAGTTTTCAAGGGAGTTTTTCCTTTTCCGTCCCCTGACAATTGATTAATTCAATCCATGTATTATATTTGCTAGGGTACCAGGGCGTTTGGATGGCGTACAGTACTGAAAGTATACGTAGTTTGTATTTGCGCAGCTCAACATGAATTGAATACAAGCCATAAACTTCATTTCGGTGCTTCTTTTAGGCTCAAAATCCATCTAATCCAGAACTGTAGAGTGGATCGTATAAAATCTGTTTTCAAGATATGATGCATTTGCCACATCCAAACGTTAGAAAAAACAAACAAGAATTTGACTTTCTGGGGCCTGATTTTTGACTGATTCAGCACTTTCAAGCATGTCCTTCGATCACATCGACCGTTTCTTCGCATGCTCCTTCGATCACTTCGAACGTTTCTTCCATATTCCTCGACTTAGTCTCATCTTGAGCATGGTCACTTCAATATTTTTCTTGTTCGTCTAATTTCTTCACGCTGCAAATTTCCAGCACAGCAGTTGCAGCGTTAAAGAATCTGAAGTATAATCTATTCTAGTGGATGAGCTCAGCTGAAGTACGCAGTGGGATCTCGAGGGAAATCAATATATACTCATTGAAGAAATTGAACACTAAACTCTCTAATTGCCCATTCCTTGTGGATTCCAAGAATCTCTCATGTTTTGCATGAATCTCGTGGATCAACTTTTTCATCTCAAGTTGCCAACACATAGAAACCCATTGGTTCTCCCAAAGGGACTGCAATATTGAGAGGGTTGAGTGTTTTTTGGTAAAGCTTTCAGAGGTGTGCAGCTGTATCGAACCGTCAATTAATTCCATCAGATGTATGGTTGTATGACGTGTCTAGATCTCACATGCTCACTGTAGTCGGGTCTAATGAATGCGGGTGAACTAAATGAAGCTGCCAGAGAGGCTTTCGTAGAAATCGTCTCTTCGTCTATCTCTCGTTCCAAACACGGCTGGCGGGCTACTCCATGTTGCTCCCTGCGAAAGATAGGTTAATTGAACCGGTCAACAGGCTCAGAGGATATCAGACCCTCTCAACAACGTACGTTGATTGCCAAGCCTGGCGCTTGTAATCAACTGACCTTACGTAACTTAGTAACTATCACGAAGACACGAAGTCATACAATGGCTAATCTTCCATGTTGAACGTAACATATCAGGTCCAATTTTTGATAGTCACTGATGATCAAATTCACTATTCTCCCCTCTCTTTTGGAGTGCAACAACCAAAATTTCGTTAAAATACTTGGCGGTACTCCACAACTACTTGGTACTTTTACGCTTAGACCCTGCGTTCTGAAATCTATTCCAGTCCTAGACTTTAGAGCTAAAGAAGGAAATGAATGGAAAAATGGCGTAAGGAATACCCCTATTTTAACGAAATTTCCCATGCACGTGTCTTGGTACCTCTCAGGATGATGGGTCAAATTTGAGGAACACAAGATTGAATGAGAGAAATCGCACACCGACGATCAATGCAGCTTGATGTTTTAATTGTTGTCAAAGGCACTTGCGTTCACTGAAGCACACATACCGATGATTAGACCTCGTTCGATAGGTTACTGATGAGATGGCTCAAAACTCTCTGTTGGAAAGGAAATCGTATCTTTTGAAATCTGGAAGCTTACAAAGTTCAGATCAGTGTTCTCAAAAATCGAAGCATCCACTCCGATCCCAAACATTCATGAAAATTGTGAGCTATGAATGACCTGGTAACATCTCTCTGGTGGTAGAGCAGGTCACGTTCATCATAGGAAAGTCAACTTAAACTAATTTTGAGGATTCGGTCATTAGTAGTTGACGCCACGGACTGCCTAATATTTGATTAATGAAGACACCTAAGTGCGATCGAAGCCCTATAATCTCGGAGAATGGGCACACTACGATTATTGAGAATCAATGTAATCTTGGCACTTCATCTGTTTTAGGGTCGTCTGTCCATAAAACTTTGAAGCCTTTTATATATTCATTTTGCCTGCCAAATGAGGCATACTTTGTTGCATTGGAAACTATTTGAAATTCCTAACAGACTCGATAAAAAAACTGTTCAGTCTAATAATATGAAATATATTAACGGTGGTGCTTTTAAGTGAGGTTACCATCCAATCTATGCATTTAGTTGAGTAATTCAAAATTAAAGTAGCGGAACATATATATATATCATCAATTGTCGAAGCGTGAGTACCAAAATCCCTCATTTACATCGACCTAATGTTTCTCGTTCCAAGAGCCTGTCACTCACTTTTTCTCCTCCAGCCAACGACAGAATGTGAAACACGTTCTTAATGCGCATCACACAATCTATCCAGACACCCATATGGCGGAAATATTCGGTATAGATTCGTCACATAGGTGAGGTTTTGGTGAGAACCAAAAAGAACTTCGCATATCTAAGAAGAATGTAACTTCAAAGATGAAGAGGCCACGTTTTCTTGACACACAACAAGGATGATTCTTCTTAGAGTCTAGATTATATTATGAAATTATTGCTTCATCCATAGTCATTTAAGATGTTCAAACTCTATTTTTTTTCTAAAATTTTGCAGGTTGTCTAAGAAAATAGTAACAAAAGAAGTTAATACCATACCTGGTTGTCAAGGTTGTCAAAACATATTTCTAAAAACAAATGCTAGAATTTTTGGGATATTATTTTTTCAAAAAATAAAAATAAAACTATATGAGTATGAAAAAAAGCAAATATTTCTATTTTCAGTCATTTTCCAAATTATATTTGGCAACTTTAATTAATTATTTGGTTGGGAATGCCAACCTTGACTACCAAGGTATGGTAATAGGATTGTTCTTCTAAATTCATAAAAATTTCACCGTTGCTCAAAACTTGTTGTATAACTTTGTGTCAACCCTCTTCAATGACACTCATGTAACTTAATTATGCCTCCCAATTGTGTATACCTTGTACATCCTTTGTTTCAAAATAAAATTTATGGTAAATTTCATTAAAATGGTGGTATTATTGTGCCATTTCTAACATATTCCGTGCCATTTCAATGAAATATTGCTTCATTTTATCGTAATACTGCCATTTTAATGGAATTCACCATATTTGTGGTTTCTAGTGAGAAATTGTGGACGCACCACAAATTTATTTATTTTGAGACCAAGGGAGTATGATATAATATTCTCAAAATCGATCATACTGTGTACTTGTACAATTTGGCCATCTTCCACAAGTGAAGTTCTGAACACATGCGAGTGTATTTCAAGCCCATTTGTCTCCCCAAGACACTCATCATATATCATCATAGTTAACCCCTAAAGGACCATAAGGCCACTACATGGCTTCGGCAACTACATTTGTAGAAAATTTGGAATGTGAACCTCATCAATAGTCCGTGACCAACAAAGAGACCATAGATGATTTTTTTTTGCTGAATTCATTGGTACAATTTGATCGAGAAATGATTGAGTGAGCGATTTTCTATGAATTTTTTGAGAATAGGAAAAGTACTCTGGGCTATCACTTCACAAGTTCATATCTTTTTTTCCACATCTCAAAATGATTTAAAAAAAATTTCACATCTAAATCATGATGATATGTACTTGTGGGAAAAAAATCAGAGTTTTGGGATCACTTTTGAGCATTCCGATTTCAACATTTCAATTTCAGCACATGTACAAAGTTCAGCAAAATTGGATATCTTTCATCAATTTTGTCAACGGTGGCATTTTCTCAAAAATTGTGCGATTTTGTTGATCTTTTTTTCATAGGAAAGCTACATAAGTCCTCTTTCATTTCAACGGTGGCGATCATCAAAATCATATCACACATTTGAGAAATTATACTTGTTACAAGAACTAGTCAAGAAAATAAGAGCTTTGATCAAACACCCCCGGTCCTTTAGGGGTTAAGATCTATCAGCAAGCCTAAGTAAACATCATTAAATCTCACCTTGCAAGTTGCAACAGAAATTTATACAATGCATGTTGATTGGAAATCAATACCATCCTGGTACAAAATTTAAAGACCCTCCGACACTGGAGAAACACCAAAAGATCGACATTCAACATCCATTACGTAAACTGCGCGCATAACTTTATTTGTATGGCTCGATCGACGTCGAGCACCCGCACAAGATTTGGCCTGGGAATGCACCATTGCCGCGGCAAACGCACATCGCATTGCCAAAACTACTTGACCAGGAAGCGAATTCCTAAACACCGTCTCCACATATATAAACATGGAGCTTCCCTTCAGTAAAAGAAGTCCGCTCTACTCCTTGTCACTCTCGCTCGATGAGCTCGATGAGCCTCCTTCGTCTCCGGATCCCCGGTGCCTGGACACAACACAGCGCAACCTCCATCAGTACTGCACATTTTTGGGAAAATGTGGGGAACAAAAATGCTTGGAGTTTGGAGGATGGGTTAGAATGGACCAAGGAAAGTAGACCCAAAATGAATGCAGAAGACCCTAAACCCACAATGCAGTCAAAAGTGACAAGTGCTCTGTTCTTTTATTGCACATTTGATGTCCCTAAATGTAGGATTGGGTTGTGAGGGATGCTGTTTCCATAATGAGGATGTAATTTCACGTTCTTGGACATCACCTCAATGGTTGAATCATGTTCCGTCATTCTCAATCAAGGGTCTGAAAAGAAGGATACTGTAATCCTAAGGAGGATACCATTATATAAAAAGGACGAGATATGACCATTGCTCTCGATATCCTATGCTTGGTTTCTTCCTCTTTAGATTGGGCTAGACGCCTAGACTGTTGAGGTTACGGACTAGATAACACTCAACTCAAGAGCAGAGTATTATTGAACTTAATGGCCAGTCATTCTAGAATACAATAGAGAAAATCCAGATTTGTACTTTGGGTTGGGCTTAGAATGAGAAGAACTCTACCTAGCGAAATGAAACAATGACATAGTTGGTTTGAACACCGGGCTTGATAATTTGTACTAAACACTATTGTTTGTGGGAGGAATGAATGAGCCGCATGTTTGTCGCAAGTTCCTCCTCCCACAGTGCCACAATTTTGTGTAACCCACTTGATTGTGAATAAAGAACATCAACGAATAAAACTACTTTTTCCAAAACACTTCTGTTCATAATTTCGCTTAAAAGAATAATGCTGAGGTTTGAGAGCTTACTTCTTCTCTTTCTTCCTGTGCTTCCTCTCCTTCAGACCTGCGATTTTCTCTTTCAAGCCTCCGTGGTGGCCCTCTTCCGGGTGTCCTTCGGAAACAGATTCCCCTCCATAATACTCTGGCGTGTCAACCACAGACAGGCCTTCGACCTGCTCGGCTAGTCCATGGGCCTCGTGATGAGCTTGGGGACCCTGGAGGTTCCCATTAGTGCACACAATCATCAGTTGAGCCAAAAACAAGAGTTGGTTCGATTGGTAAGAAAAGTTTAGCGCAAATACATTAATTAGTATTCACAACATTCGTGAGCCAGTTGGACGACCATCTTGGTGGGATGAAATCCTGAAAAAGGTTAGAAAGAACCATCTGTATGATGAACAGAGGATAGTTGTAAAGATGGTAGAACAATCTAATGGCTAAGAGAGAAGGGAGGAGAACTTGCAGGAGCTTGGAAAGTGCATGTTTTGATTGAAAAAGATGTCTGCCAAGAATGTTATGATCCAGTGAGAGGGACGTGGTATACCTACCTCACCCTCAAAAGACAAGCTCAGAATGATCTCCCCATGTGTTTTGCCCTTGAGCTCCAAAGGGAAGGCCGATGCTGAATAGCTACCACCTTGAATCAAAGACAATGGGATTCTGCACAGATATGAAAACCGCATATTTGAGAATTTTAAAGTCAAAGGAGACGTGAATCCGATTACTTTTGCGAATCAATATCAATGACAAACGAGAACACATTTATGTGCAATTACTACTGATCACAAGAATTCCAATGATCACGATTCACACTAGTTTAGAATCTTGAGAATGTGAAGATATCTGGCTTCTGTGAAGATATTTCAGCCCACCATTTAATTGGACACCATTGATTCATCCATTGACACTAATTGACACTAAGTGCACAGAAAAGTGTAGTGAAAGGAATGTGCATGTGAATTGATTTTCTTACAAGATGTGGCCCATATCTTCATCACGTCCCAGGGTGTCGTCATTCTTGATGGTGACCAAAAGGTCGGTGTCAGTCTCAAGAACCGGTAGAGTAAACGTTTCATTCCACGCTGGGGTGGTCGGTTGATCTGACCCAACATCCATCACAGTTCAAATTATAAATACAAATTTGATTGTTTGATTTGAGAAGTAAACAATGCAATCAATTTGCATTGAGAAAGTAAGTCAATGTTCATACAAGCGCAGGGTCTGAAAAAGCACACCATCAGGAGAAACGATGAAATAGAACCATTTCCAATCTTTGGTTACCACTTCTACAACATGGGCACTATTAAGTTATGAATTACCTTTGGCAACCGTGCTCTTCTTCTTGGTCTTTCCAACGCTCAACACCACATATGGATCCGATTTGCCTGCAGAAAAAATTTAATAATGAAAATTAAAAATATAACATGAATCGCATGAATTGCTATCTAATTCTCTCAGCAATAAGAACAAAAAGAAAGAGAGGCAAGGTAAGGTACCAAATAATTCGGTGTCCTTGAGCCCAGATGCACTGATAACCTCCACATTCAAGGTTCTGGTCGGCACTGCCTCGGTAGCCATCTTAGCTGCTGGTGACTCTTGATCTGTTGCTATCTGCGCAAACGATGGAGGATAGAATCAATCAATGTGCAAACTTAATGCATCCAGGCAATGACCCGCTCAAAGCTCCATAGCTCTCCATTGATTCTGTTTTACACGTCAAAACTCCATCGCTCAACCAAGGCTGGCCAACAGATCTAGCAAAATTAAGCAAACAAAAGCACGAGCTAAACTGAAGTAACATATCAGGATT